>JAMBLF010000084.1:0-464519 GCA_030578115.1 Leucoptera coffeella
ATGCATCATTTAGAATGCGGATGGAGGTGCTGGCTCATCGTGTTCTGCACTATGACCACAATAGTTAGTAGGACAGATTATAAATGGCCCTGTTGTGTCTTTCACAACATGGCAAATCATAGAAGACTACATGTTCCAGATTTGTCTCTTCCATGATGCCCACAGGAAGATAGAAATAGACAAGTAGTTATATCTGACAGTCAGTGATATCCCAAAATGAAACGCATCATTCAGAATGCGGACGGAGGCAGCGAGCCATGATTGTTGAAAGATTATGGAGTGAGAGGTATAAGGGTGTAAATAAAATAATTTAAACGATTTGCTGGCTCATCGTGTTCTGCACTATGACCACAATGTAGTAGGACAGATTATAAATGCCTGTTGTGTCTTTCACAACATGGCAAATCATAGAAGACTACATGTTCCAGATTTGTCTCTTCATGATGCCCAGGAAGATAGAAATAGACAAGTAGTTATATCTGAACAGTCAGTGATATCCCAAAATGAAACGCATCATTCAGAATGCGGACGGGAGGCAGCGAGCCATGATTGTTGAAAGATTATGGAGTGAGAGGTAAAGGGTGTAAATAAAATAATTTTAAACATTTGCTGGCTCATCGTGTTCTGCACTATGACCACAATGTAGTAGGACAGATTATAAATGCCTTTTGTGTCCTTCACAACATGGCAAATCATAGAAGACTACATGTTCCAGATTTGTCTCTTCATGATGCCCAGGAAGATAGAAATAGACAAGTAGTTATATCTGAACAGTCAGTGATATCCCAAAATGAAACGGCATCATTCAGAATGCGGACGGAGGCAGCGAGCCATGATTGTTGAAAGATTATGGAGGTGAGAGGTAAAGGGTGTAAATAAAATAATTTAAACATTTGCTGGCTCATCGTGTTCTGCACTATGACCACAATGTAGTAGGACAGATTATAAATGCCTTTTGTGTCCTTCACAACATGGCAAATCATAGAAGACTACATGTTCCAGATTTGTCTCTTCATGATGCCCAGGAAGATAGAAAATAGACAAGTAGTTATATCTGAACAGTCAGTGATATCCCAAAATGAAATCGCATCATTCTAGAATGCGGATCGGAGGCAGCGAGCCATGATTGTTGAAAAGATTATGGAGTGAGAGGTAAAGGGTGTAAATAAAATAATTTAAACATTTGCTGGCTCATCGTGTTCTGCACTATGACCACAATGTAGTAAGGACAGATTATAAATGCCTTTTGTGTCCTTCACAACATGGCAAATCATAGAAGACTACATGTTCCAGATTTGTCTCTTCATGATGCCCAGGAAGATAGAAATAGACAAGTAGTTATATCTGAACAGTCCAGTGATATCCCCAAAATGAAACGCATCATTTCAGAATGCGGACGGAGGCAGCGAGCCATGATTGTTGAAAGATTATGGAGTGAGAGGTAAAGGGTGTAAATAAAATAATTTAAAACATTTGCTGGCTCATCGTGTTCTGCACTATGACCACAATGTAGTAGGACAGATTATAAATGCCCTTTTGTGTCCTTTCACAACATGGCAAATCATAGAAGACTACATGTTCCAGATTTGTCTCTTCATGATGGCCCAGGAAGATAGAAATAGACAAGTAGTTATATCTGAACAGTCAGTGATATCCCAAAATGAAACGCATCATTCAGAATGCGGACGGAGGCAGCGAGCCATGATTGTTGAAAGATTATGGAGTGAGAGGTAAAGGGTGTAAATAAAATAATTTAAACATTTGCTGGCTCATCGTGTTCTGCACTATGACCACAATGTAGTAGGACAGATTATAAATGCCTTTTGTGTCCTTCACAACATGGCAAATCATAGAAGACTTACATGTTCCAGATTTGTCTCTTCAATGATGCCCAGGAAGATAGAAATAGACAAGTAGTTATATCTGAACAGTCAGTGATATCCCAAAATGAAACGCATCATTCAGAATGCGGACGGAGGCAGCGAGGCCATGATTGTTGAAAGATTATGGAGTGAGAGGGTAAAGGGGTGTAAATAAAATAATTTAAACATTGCTGGCTCATCGTGTTCTGCACTATGACCACAATGTAGTAGGACAGATTATAAATGCCTTTTGTGTCCTTCACAACATGGCAAATCATAGAAGACTACATGTTCCAGATTTGTCTCTTCATGATGCCCAGGAAGATAGAAATAGACAAGTAGTTATATCTGAACAGTCAGTGATATCCCAAAATGAAACGCATCATTCAGAATGCGGACGGAGGCAGCGAGCCCATGATTGTTGAAAGATTATGGAGTGAGAGGGTAAAGGGTGTAAATAAAATAATTTAAACATTTGCTGGCTCATCGTGTTCTGCACTATGGACCACTAATGTAGTAGGACAGATTATAAATGCCTTTTGTGTCCTTCACAACATGGCAAATCATAGAAGACTACATGTTCCAGATTTGTCCTCTTCATGATGCCCAGGAAGATAGAAATAGACAAGTAGTTATATCTGAACAGTCAGTGATATCCCAAAATGAAAACGCATCATTCAGAATGCGGACGGAGGCAGCGAGCCATGATTGTTGAAAGATTATGGAGTGAGAGGTAAAGGGTGTAATAAAATAAATTAAACATTTGCTGGCTCATCGTGTTCTGCACTATGACCACAAATGTAGTAGGACAGATTATAAATGCCTTTTGTGTCCTTCACAACATGGCAAATCATAGAAGACTACATGTTCCAGATTTGTCTCTTCATGATGCCCAGGAAGATAGAACTAGACAAGTAGTTTATATCTGAACAGTCAGTGATATCCCAAAATGAAACGCATCATTCAGAATGCGGACGGAGGGCAGCGAGCCATGATTGTTGAAAAGATTATGGAGTGAGAGGTAAAGGGTGGTAAATAAAATAATTTAAACATTTGCTGGCTCATCGTGTTCTGCACTATGACCACAATGTAGTAAGGACAGATTATAAATGCCTTTTGTGTCCTTCACAACATGGGCAAATCATAGAAGACTACATGTTCCAGATTTGTCTCTTCATGATGCCCAGAAGATAGAAATAGACAAGTAGTTATATCTGAACAGTCAGTGATATCCCCAAAATGAAACGCATCATTCAGAATGCGGACGGAGGCAGCGAGCCAATGATTGTTGAAAGATTATGGAGTGAGAGGTAAAGGGTGTAAATAAAATAATTTAAAACATTTGCTGGCTCATCGTGTTCTGCACTATGACCACAATGTAGTAGGACAGATTATAAATGCCTGTTGTGTCTTTCACAACATGGCAAATCATAGAAGACTACATGTTCCAGATTTGTCTCTTCATGATGCCCAGGAAGATAGAAATAGACAAGTAGTTATATCTGAACAGTCAGTGATATCCCAAAATGAAACGCATCATTCAGAATGCGGACGGAGGCAGCGAGCCATGATTGTTGAAAGATTATGGAGTGAGAGGTAAAGGGTGTAAATAAAAATAATTTAAACATTTGCTGGCTCATCGTGTTCTGCACTATGACCACAATGTAGTAGGACAGATTATAAATGCCTTTTGTGTCCTTCACAACATGGCAAATCATAGAAGACTACATGTTCCAGATTTGTCTCTTCATGATGCCCAGGAAGATAGAAATAGACAAGTAGTTATATCTGAACAGTCAGTGATATCCCAAAATGAAACGCATCATTCAGAATGCGGACGGAGGCAGCGAGCCATGATTGTTGAAAGATTATGGAGTGAGAGGTAAAGGGTGTAAATAAAATAATTTAAACATTTGCTGGCTCATCGTGTTCTGCACTATGACCACAATGTAGTAGGACAGATTATAAATGCCTTTTGTGTCCTTCACAACATGGCAAATCATAGAAGACTACATGTTCCAGATTTGTCTCTTCATGATGCCCAGGAAGATAGAAATAGACAAGTAGTTATATCTGAACAGTCAGTGATATCCCAAAATGAAACGCATCATTCAGAATGCGGACGGAGGCAGCGAGCCATGATTGTTGAAAGATTATGGAGTGAGAGGTAAAGGGTGTAAATAAAATAATTTAAACATTTGCTGGCTCATCGTGTTCTGCACTATGACCACAATGTAGTAGGACAGATTATAAATGCCTTTTGTGTCCTTCACAACATGGCAAATCATAGAAGACTACATGTTCCAGATTTGTCTCTTCATGATGCCCAGGAAGATAGAAATAGACAAGTAGTTATATCCTGAACAGTCAGTGATATCCCAAAATGAAATGCATCATTTAGAATGCGGATGGAGGCAGCGAGCCATGATTGTTGAAAGATTATGGAGTGAGAGGTAAAGGGTGTAAATAAAATAATTTAAACATTTGCTGGCTCATCGTGTTCTGCACTATGACCACAATGTAGTAGGACAGATTATAAATGCCTTTTGTGTCCTTCACAACATGGCAAATCATAGAAGACTACATGTTCCAGATTTGTCTCTTCATGATGCCCAGGAAGATAGAAATAGACAAGTAGTTATACCTGAACAGTCAGTGATATCCCAAAATGAAAATGCATCATTTAGAATGCGGATGGAGGCAGCGAGCCATGATTGTTGAAAGATTATGGAGTGAGAGGTAAAGGGTGTAAATAAAATAATTTAAACATTTGCTGGCTCATCGTGTTCTGCACTATGACCACAATGTAGTAGGACAGATTATAAATGCCTGTTGTGTCTTTCACAACATGGCAAAATCATAGAAGACTACATGTTCCAGATTTGTCTCTTCATGATGCCCAGGAAGATAGAAATAGACAAGTAGTTATATCTGAACAGTCAGTGATATCCCAAAATGAAAACGCATCATTCAGAATGCGGACGGAGGCAGCGAGCCATGATTGTTGAAAGATTATGGAGTGAGAGGTAAAGGGTGTAAATAAAATAATTTTAAACATTTGCTGGCTCATCGTGTTCTGCACTATGACCACAATGTAGTAGGACAGATTATAAATGCCCTTTTGTGTCCTTCACAACATGGCAAATCATAGAAGACTACATGTTCCAGATTTGTCTCTTCATGATGCCCAGGAAGATAGAAATAGACAAGTAGTTATATCTGAACAGTCAGTGATATCCCAAAATGAAACGCATCATTCAGAATGCGGACGGAGGCAGCGAGCCATGATTGTTGAAAGATTATGGAGTGAGAGGTAAAGGGTGTAAATAAAATAATTTAAACATTTGCTGGCTCATCGTGTTCTGCACTATGACCACAATGTAGTAGGACAGATTATAAATGCCTTTTGTGTCCTTCACAACATGGCAAATCATAGAAGACTACATGTTCCAGATTTGTCTCTTCATGATGCCCAGGAAGATAGAAATAGACAAGTAGTTATACCTGAACAGTCAGTGATATCCCAAAATGAAATGCATCATTTAGAATGCGGATGGAGGCAGCGAGCCATGATTGTTGAAAGATTATGGAGTGAGAGGCAAAAGGTGTAAATAAAATAATTTATACATACTATTTTTATTTTTTAAATAAATAGAAAATAAATCGACTATTGTTTTTGTTGATTTCGCTTGAGTGCGTGCTGCTTTCGGCCATGGCTATGGCTATACCCAATGTTTAGTTATTCTTGCTTAATTGTATCAATGGCAAGTGGAAGCTACCTGTTGCTTATTTTTTGATTACATCTTTAACCGGTGAGCAAAAAGCGTCCTTGCTAAGCATGTGCATAGAAAAATGTAATGAAGTAGGAGTAACAGTAGTGAGCGTCACATGCGATGGCCCAGCAAGTAATTTTAGTATGTTTTTCGTCTTTAGGGTGCAATTTAATTATGAATCAAAAATAATACTTACTTTACTTGTTTTAATACTAAATTACATATATTCTTAGATCCTTGTCATGCTATTAAATTGATTAGGAATGCCTTTTGGGAATTAAAGGTTTTTTATGACATTTACGGGCGTAAAATTGAATATGATTTTATTAGATAATTTACTTAAGCTGCAAGAATCAGAAGGATTGCACCTAGCTACTAAGATAACAAAAGCACATTTATATTTTGCGAAACAAAAAATTAATGTACGTTTAGCAAACGCAATTGCTTATCAATTCTGTGGCTTTAGAATTTTGTAATAAAGAACTTAAACTTGACGAGTTTCAAGATTGTGAGGGAACAGTTAATTTTATAAGAATAATTAACGATGTGTTCGACGTTTTGAACAGTCATTCAATAAGACCACCCGGGTGGAAAAAGGCTTTAAATAGTGGTAATATCGGTCAGGTCATTGCTCTGTTTGAAGAGGCCATAGAATATATAAATAATTTAAGATTGCCATCCGGTGAACTCCTGATTGAATCTAGAAGGGCGAACGGGGTTTATAGGTCTTGTTATAGACATGAATAATACTCTTTCATTGTAGAAATCCTTAATTGAGGAAAACGAATAATTTATGTTATTTACCTGTGTATAAGTTTAGCCAGGACCACTTGGAATTATTTTCTTCTCGAGCAATAAGAGCCCGTGGAGGGTCCAATCCGAATGCTGTACAGGTCCGGGCAGCTTTCAAAAGTTGCTAATTAGAGCACAAATCTGTGATAGTGGGGTAGGGAACTAACTGCATACCCTTCCAACAAGTCAATATACTTACGTGTTTCCAGTAAGAACAAACCTGTTACTAATATTAACGAACTAACTGACAAAAGTACGTTTGTAGATGTTCAAGAGGACGATAGTACCCTTTATGAAGAATATATTGATTGTTTGAATAGTACCCCTGTCAAATTACCACACATCATGTCGTCACATATATAGGCGGATTTGTTTCCAGAAAACTATCCAGGACCATTAAATGTAACACCTGTTGTTGCTTGTTATTTGGTGATGCTGGCCAAAATATCACTTCCCTAATAAAACTTAAAACCCGAGGTGGTTAACATTTCCTTCCAAAGACGTGGAGGATATATGTAAAAAAACTGACACAAATAATGAAAACTAATTTAAAAAAAACCTCACATGCCTGAAAATTATTAACATGTACATTTTTAAATTTTTAATGGACCATTTTTTATGACATTCATACGAATATATTTAACAGTGCACACAGCGAACATGATTCCAGTCATAAACATCTTTTAATCAAAAGTGTCATAGAAACTTATTTAGATATACGTTTTAGATATTTTGGTAAAAAAATACACCGAAAAGATTTCTTTTAGAAATTATTTAAATAAAATAATTTTGTTTAGAAACGAATAAGTCGGTTCTGAAAGCCTATAAAAGGTATATAAGCGCTTTTATTTACCATCCATCTTGCTGTACAGTCTACGCTAAGGAGAACGTTACCTTTTGGTCTATGGTTCGCTTTTACTGCTATGGAAATAAGGGTGAACCATAGACAAAAAAGTAACGCTCTCTTTGGCGTAGACTATACGTCAAACCTATTCACGGTCGTTTTGCATCGTGCGTGCATGGTCTTGGCAAGAGCAAGATGGATCTTGAATAACGCACCTGATTTATTTCGCTTTGCAGGCACTTTTATTTTATCTGCTATGTTAATTGCATTCTGAGCCTGTAATGTGAGGATATGTAATTTTGAATTAAACGAAATAATTATTAAATGATATTTACGAAAAATTTATTTCATGGTTACAGTTGTCAAATCGGATGTTTATTTTTTTGACTCACCATACTAAACTAGCGCCATTGAATCTAACAATTTATATTGTATAGGGTGTCAAAAAATAAGTATTTGATTTTCTAATAATCCTGACTAAAGATACCTCCGTCAACACTCACTAGTTGAGATGAGGGAAGGATTAGCTAGTATTCTCCTCCACGCTGCTGCTCCAAATCTCTAATGCGGGCAGGGCCCCTATTTCATAAAAAAATATTAACAAATATTATGAGCTATGCCTCTCTGCCTATAGCAAAAAAGAACAAAAGTGAGACATAGCTCATAATATTAGTAAATATTTTTTATGAAATAAGGCCCAGGTGTAAGATTCGGACCAGTAGTGACTAGCCCTAGATACCTCTCACACACAAAATTAAATATTGAAGCCGAAGAAACGGGGGACTGACGGCTTAACGGGTCCTTCGAAAACACGGAGGAGCTCAGAAATGTAATCTAGAGGTAAGTACGGTTAACCCATCCAAATGGGACCTATGCTGCGCATGACGTTGCTTAACTTGAACAATCGGTTAAAAAATCGCTCAAAACTACTGCGCCACGCACGATCTTCTCTAACTAGGTCTAATTAAACTATCGACTATCGATAAAGAGAGCTTAGTTAGAGGACGTCATACATCATAACCAAGTCAGTAAATCATAACTAAGTTCAGCCATATTGTGTTTTGTAGGTATATCACACGCCTAATACATAGGTATAACAAGTCCATTAGTTTCCTTGGTCTGAGATTGCTACCAACATTAAAAAAAATAAACTGTCAAAACCAGCTGTGATGAATGAACGAACCATGCCACGACCCGTGTTAACAGTAAGTAAAAATCAGAAAATACTTATTTAATTACTACTTTTCCCAGTTTGCTGTTGATTTGTGTTTAAACTTTATTGTCTATATAATTACAATATATAGTTTTCTAATTTGTATGAAATATTGCCACATCAACAACGTGATCAATTATTTTGTTAAATTTTTTGTACATGGGTTCTCAGTTTCATACGTTTTTTTTTTGTTTTAATTGAATTTTGTTGTATTTTTCTTTATAGTTATTGATGACCAAGACATGCTCCAGTATTTAGAAGAATCCGAATATGAATCAGAATTTGAAGAAGACCCGTTCGAAGATATCGGGACGGTTGATTAGTACAGGCCCAATAATGAACGGGAGGAATCATCAAATTCTTCAAGTTCTAGCAGTGAAGATGAGGCCTCCCTCAACGAAGATGACAATGAGGTGCAATATGTTTTACCTATGATATCACCATATATAACACGTGGTTGTATTCGAGGAAGAAATATTAGCACCCGCGGAAATAAAAGTAGAGGACGTGGTCAGGTAAGACATGAAAATAATGCTGCTGCTTCTAATGAATCCCTTGAACGTGAATGGGAGCCTAAACAGTTTTCTCCTACAGTTCCACAACTTTCTGCCCCATCATACCTGCCAATAAATACTAACGATTATGATTCTAAACAATATTTCAGTCAACACATTGACGATGACCTCATTGCTTTGATCACAAGCAAAAGTAACCAATCCTATGTGTTACGTACTGGCAAAACATTACATTTGAATGAAAAGGAATGTAAAACGTTTATTGGAATCACTATGATCATGTCTTGTATAAACTACCCTTACATAAGAATGTACATACTCGGAAAATAAATGGCGCATACCTTTAGTAGCAGATAATATGCCACGTAACAGGTACTTTCTTTTGAGAACCACATTAAAGATTGTATTTGATCCTGATATAAGCCAATATCAAAGAAACCAAGATAGATTGTGGAAGGTTAGACCTTTAATCGAGAGAATCTTGCAAGGATGTCACAAGCAAATGCGAGACCAACACATTTCAATAGATGAAATGATAATCCCGTTCTCTGGTAGCTGCGGTATAAAACAGTATTGTCCAAATAAGCCCAATCCGGTAGGGCTAGAAGCCTTTGTGCTTGCGAACCCAAATGGCATGGTTTGTGACTTTAATGTTTATCAGGGTTCTACAACTTTTCCAGAAGAGTCTGCAGCTGGGTTTGGACTTGGCGAAAGTGCGGTATTAAATATGACACGCACGTTAGTTCCTGGACATATCCTTTACTTTGACCGGTACTTTACTTCTATAAGATTGGTTCAAGAATTAAGCACAAGAGGCTTCAGAAGCTATGGTACGTTAATGAAGAACCGAATTCCTGCTGCTCTGAGAGAGGTTTTGCCAGATGACAAAGAAATGAACCGTAGGGGAAGAGGATCTTCAGCTGTTTTTTGTTAACAGTGAAAGCACTGTGGCTGTGACGAAATGGTGCGACAACAAGCCAGTTACCTTGATGTCAACAATATATGGCAGCGAGCCGACAGACGAATGTCGCCGTTGGTGTAAACGTCAAAAGAACCACATAAACGTTGAAAGACCACTCGTAGTCAAAATGTATAATGGTAAAATGGGAGGTGTTGATTTAGGCGACCGTATGTTGGCTGTATGTCCATCTCGAGCCAGAACTAAAAAATGGACCATTCGCTTCATTTCTCATATGTTGGATTTATCGGCATCAAACGCTTGGATTCAATTCCGAAATGACAAATTAAAACAACAAATCCCATCCAAGAAAATACAGTCTTTGAGGCAATGGAAAATGCAGTTAGCGGAAAACTTGATTGAAGAAAACACTTACTATGAAGATACATTAGAAGAGGCGGATGATTTAGAGCCTATGATTCGGAAAAGAGGGGGACCAGCAATAACTCCTATTCCATCAAAGATTCGTAGACAGCAAGGAGCATTGCACATGCCAGTCTTTGAAGGTAAACCAAATAGATGCCGTTTGCCTGGCTGTAAGAATAGAACTACAGCGAAATGCAGTTCTTGCCAGGTAGCTCTTTACCTAACTTCGAGTCGTAATTGCTTCCAAGCGTTTTTATGAGTGATGTAAAACTATTTTCTTTTTTTAAGTTCCTATTAGGTTTAACTAAGATTTAAGTAAAAATTTTGTTACATGTAAGAAAAATACTATTGTTGTCCAAAGAGTTTAATATTTGCTAAGATTTTTAAATATTGTAATGTGATGTTTGTACTAAAAAATGTTATATTATTGCGTCTGTTCATCTTAGAATATGGTTAAGTAAAAAAGAATCCCACCGAAGAAATTCGTTCTATTTTTTACAAGTAATTTATAAAATTTTCATGAATAAAGCTTACAATTTTTTAAATAAAATGGATTTTTTTTTTCACGTCAAGAACCAATGCACAAAAGATATTATTTTACGACACTAAGAACCGATGTACAATTTTTTGCACAAAAGATATGATGATGTAAGTTAACCAAAACTGGCTCTTAGACGTGTGATGCCACCCAACACGACCACGAATGATTACCTTAATTTCAATGTGGTACATATTCATGAAAAAAAGTGTACTTTTTTGTACTATAGAGTTCAAAAAATGTACTCCCATATCTTTGCTGTTATAACACACAGGCCGTGGTCGTGCTAGGTAGTACCTTTCTGGCACGACCACAATAGATTTTAGGTATTTTGAGCAACTTTAAGATGAAAAATGATATAAATCTATTGTACTCAAATGTACTGCATATTTTAAATAATTTTGATCATTCTTGTACCCGTTTTAAAGCGGGGTTTTTTTTTTGTGGGATATCAATCACACAATATTACTACATTACTATAGAATAGAATACTATTTATAAGTACGCAAAATAAATACATATTCTGGACATTCACGAGCGAGCCCAACCGTCTGAGTGCAATTTTGGCATAGCTATGTACTGTAGGTGTCAGAGACTCGTATACATATATATCTACAAACATAATTTAATTTAAATAAATACTTACAAATTTTTGAGGTTTATGTGTTGAGGACTAACCTACTAATGATACACTGTGACACCACTCTAGAAAACAATATAAAGGTCGTTGACTGCACATCCACAGTAGCCTTTGTATTGCAAACGGTTATGAACGGTCAGGTAAATAGCTTTAAAATAAAAAATACATGTTCGATGTGCAGCCGCGTGAAAGAGAGGTGGCGTCAATATATTTCCTTAAATGAACTTATTTTATCGGAAAAAGGAATTGCAGCATTACAGGAATCTGTTTCGTTGATTTATAATGATGACAATACTGTATACTCTCAATGCTGTAACATAATTACAACTAATGTTCATGAATTTAACGAGATTATATTTTTCGATATAGACATGACGATCACACTAAAAAATGTTCCCAGTCAGATTATTGTACAAACCAAAACATATGCAATTTTCGCTATTGTTGAATACATTCCGGGCCATTTTAGGGTCCACTGTAAACAATCAAATAAGTGGAACGCATACGATGATTTAAACAAAAAAGTTATGAAATCCAATGATAATAAGAAAATTAATGTTGTTTTATTAATGTATGCCGCGATTTAAATGATCGTCACAAGATAATGCTATTCGAGTGTGAAATAGAAAGATGTTTATTTATTTTTTCTAAAACTGTAAGAATTATTGTAGCTGTGTTTTTCAAATAAGTTTTTGATTTTGTATTTTCAATTTAATGATTATTATCTGTATATAAATAAAAAAATAAAACTACCTAATATGAATAGTCCCAAAATGTAATTTTATTTAGTTTTACCTTCTTAGAAATTGGAATGTAGTGATGTTGTGTAATTGATGACCAACAAAAAACAAACCCGCATTAAAACGGGTAAAATAATGATCAAAATTATTTAAAATATGCAGTACATTTGAGTACAATAGATTTATATCATTTTTCATCTTAAAGTTGCTCAAAATACCTAAAATCTATTGTGGTCGTGCCAGAAAGGTACTACCTAGCACGACCACGGCCTGTGTGTTATAACAGCAAAGATATGGGAGTACATTTTTTGAACTCTATAGTACAAAAAAGTACACTTTTTTTCATGAATATGTACCACATTGAAATTAAGGTAATCATTCGTGGTCGTGTTGGGTAGCATCACACCTCTTAGACACCTAGTATTACGCTAAATATAGTCATAAAATCCTAAGAGACCTAGCTTCGAAACTATGAAATTTTATGTCTCTGGGTCTGACAGCAAAAAAATAATTTTGTGCATAATTTTGTACAACGGGTTTCGAACACTACATTGTTATTTCTAGTCTGGGACTTAGGAGGTTAAACCAGGAATTATGGCGGAATATGGATATTTTGGTAAATAGGTAAATTAAATATGATGTGATTCTCAAACTTACTTATATATTATTAAATTTATAATATTTTTTGTTGTTTGTATAGTATATTAATTATTTACTCATTTATCGACTAAAATCACTGAGAAACATATTATTGTGTACGTACTAATATTATAATAAACAAGCTAACGTAGTGAGTTTGATGGAAAGTTAAACAAACTTTTAGAACCTCTGGTCGCATACTCAAAGTGGAGACGCGTCGCGTGTTCTTGGCATCCCACAAGGGGTTCGTTTTTAGTATAAACATAACTTCTTTCAAAGTAGAAACCACGTGAATATATGGTTATTCGTGTGGTAAATACCATGTACACAAATTCTTATAAATTTTTTTCATGTACTTTTCGAGATATAATTGAAAACTTATGGACACGCGAGGCGTGTCCGTGGCGTGGCGAGTAGAATTTTCATGGACACGCGAGGCGTGTCGTTGGCTCCGAATGTGTTAAGGTTACAAAACTATAAAACAATCTGAAAGCAACAACCTTTTTGTTGATCGTCGTCGGTCGTTCGATTGATGTCAAAACTGCTTACATAATACCAATTATTATTGTTTTCATATATTTTCTTTGTTTTCGTTAGTTCTTTGATTGCTCTGTGGTTGGCAACACTGTTTCGATTGCTGTTGCTAGTGCGATCCCATGATACATAATACGAAAGTCGTGTTTGACAGCGAAAACCTTACAATTTTCGTCATTTGCTTACTGATCACAAGATACATAATAACCCTACTGTAAAAATAATTACCTACTAACTTCACCGTGACAACCTTTTCTATTCCAAACTACACTTATTAGTCCTCTTTAAAAACGAGTATAACAGCTTCCCACTTACCTAACCTCATAAATGAATAACCTGCACACCGTCACAGCTCCGATCCTACCTGGCCACTTGCAGAATATCCTTCACCTTTTCCACGATAACCGGGACCTCTTCCATGGCCCCTACGCCAGTGTCTCCACACATCAGAGTCTTACATATGGGCGGCACTTCAATATAGCCAAACGTCTTGAGAACTTGTATTTGCTGGACTGTGAGAGGATGGGTCCACATCTTAGTGTTCATTGCCGGACAAAAGATCAGCGGTTTAGCTAGGTCCCACGCTCTGACTGTGCTTGTCAGCAGGTTGTCGCATAAACCCTGGAATTAGGAAAGTAAAAATGGGCTTCAATAAATGCTAACGACATGGTTTTTTCAAAAATAATTATTTATAATTTTTATAGTGTTAAATGGAGTTAATAATATACTGGAAAACTGAGTTAATGGGAAAAAAACATATTTTGTTCACTGAAATTCAGATGATAAAGATAAGACGGAGAAGTGTATGGGTGTAATAAATAAATGCAAGTGACACCTAATTAATGGTTTTATGGTGTACCCCTAAAGAATTACAGGAACATGGGTATGTTTGTGTTTGTTATCAGAATACTAGCATGTATATCAAAAGCAAAGATCAAATCAAAGAATAACAAAGAAATTATTCTTACACACTATAAACACTAAAAAATAAAATGTGTATGGAGATCAATCATACTCACATTAGCTATCTTAGCAAGGGTATTAGCGTCTAGAGGAGCAATGACCATAAGATCCGCCCACTTCCCAAAGTCAATATGCAGTATAGGGTCCCCTCTCTGCTTCCACACACTCCATTCTGATTGGTCATCGTATACATGCACTTCTGGTGGCAAGTCTAGCATGTTGAAGAAGTGCTTTGAACATTCTGTCACTATAGCTGCTACCTAGGTAAAAAGGAATGCTTTGATTATAAGATAATGTTTTAGATATACACTTATATACAATAAATTATATGACAGTCAGATAAGGGTTATATTGAAAAAGGATGACGTTAGGAGTACCTGTAACTGCCGAGTGTGTATAAAAAGATGTAGTGTCAATCAAGCAAAAGTGGTCTGTCAGGAACAGGACAAAATGGGATCTGTGATCTCTGCCTACCCCTCTATTGGGAATCAGGCGTGATGTGCTTGTATGTATCTACAGAGGTCTGTTTCAATTTAGCTGCATTGTAAATATGATGCTTGGAATATCATATAGATGAGCTATAAAAAACTTTTATTTGATAAGATATGAGTTATTGAACCAATTGATCAATTATTTAACCTTGTAACCGCTGATACATATTAATATCATCACAACTTCGATAGTGATGCTAAAGGTGACTGAAGAGATAATAACGCCTAGGTTTTGTCAGAATGGTAAAACGGACATGAATTTTAATGAATTAATGATCTTGAGATGAATACAAGTTGAGCAAAGTCTTCTCGGAATGAGTTTTTCTTACCTCGAATCCATTGTGCAGTAAATTTTGAACAAGTGTCGGAACTTTTATAGCAGCAACACTACCGGTAGCTGCAACTAAGATCTTATAAGTTTTTGTATCTGAGCTAGCCATGTAATTCGTCATAATGCAGATACAATGACGAGTTGGCTAGATCAAGTCTAAAATTAATAGAATATTTATGGTGTATTATTTTTATAATCAACAATTTCTGTTTTTAAAAGGACCTTCAGTTTTCACCGCTGATTTCAATTTCTAACCGCGTTCAAATCAGTATGGAAATAAATTGAATGAGACAGACTGAATGATAAATTGGTTCATTACAGGTATGCAATAGCTACGATAACTTTTGAAACCATAATTAAAAGTATAGTCATCATTAATTATTAATAATATTATAAAATAATGATGAGGATCGAAATATATATTTAATATTGGTAAAATTTATATTTCATTAATATTTTATATTGGTAAAATTTTTAAATGATCAAATAGCAGATATGGGTTGGACGAGGATAGGATCTGGCTGGGTTAACAGAACCCAGCGAGGTGAGCCTTGGTCCACTAATTAACTATGACGGCGATACAACTGTGTTGCTACTGAATGACTACTGCGTCTCTGCTGTAAAAGTGATAGTCTGCTATTATTTTGATCTATAACAGTTGTACCTCGATGCCTCGATAGTGACTCAATAGCGCCACTTAGTATATTTCCTAATCCCATCAATAGATATCTGCTCCCGGATGCGGTCAAGATTCTGCTGAAGCACACAAATGAATAAATAAGATTCTGCATAAGTCAAATAAAATAAACGATACAGTTACAAAATATAATATTCATCAAAATAAAAAAAATACAATGACTCCAGTATATTTAATTAATTGATTATAAAATTATAACAATACCCATTTACTACATTTTTTACGTTACATTTCGTAGATGCAGCGCGCAATAAATTACTCAAAAATAACTGGAACCGATATGTATCGATTCTGCGTTCACACGTATTAAAATCATATTGCTTTGATATCATATTCTAACAATTCTATCGCTTGACGTAGTAGCAGATCCTCTCTTTGTCGTACAGTTAGGGGCTCATCAGGTGCTGCTCGTAACCATTGAAACTTGGCATTGTTAGCAACATTGCATTTTAGGCGCTTGTTAAACGTTTTTAGAACCGTGTCTGTTGTTGACGGTATGTCATAACGATTCGGAGATGGATTCATATTAACAGTTGTCTTTGCAAACCGTGGACATCTATCAAAAGTACCTTTGTTAGCAGCTGGTGAATCACATTTTGTTTTATTTACCCGTAAATCGTAATAAGCTGGGCCTGGAACATCGCCGTGCTGGCATATGCCAATCCAATTATACCATGGATAAAATCGACCTTCCGATGAATGAAACGGTGACATATATTGCAATTTCTGGTGTCTGGGCGGTATCGTTTCTTTGAGACCGACCACTGTGGTGTCATAAGAGTAAATGTTTGAAGTCTTTATTCTTTCCGTGGTCGATTTGAACATCCAACTCCGTTCTGGACACTTTTCCTCCTCTTCGCATTCCTCCTCTTCTTCAGGATAGCCAGTAATTTGCTGTTTCCGCCACCGTGGAGCAGTTGAACCAAAAGCAGCTTTTTTGCATGAGCGCCCTTGACATTTAAGTTCGTGTTGGCTGTAAGCGCCCGGACCAGGACCTGTGGTGTTTTGTTCCGGGAAACGTCTTGCTCGAGTACCGAAAGGCACTGGTTGAATCATTTTAAATTTGGGTGGGGATGTTGGTGGTTCCACTGGATCAAACGTCCTTCTGATGCAATACTCAGCTGGGCCAGGAGCTTTTTGATATTTTGAGACAGGAAATCTTTCCTGCTTTGGCACTGCGACCATACTGAATGAACATTTAGGGTAAGTTGGACAGTAATCAGATGGTCCCGGTCGATCTTCCAAAATCTGCCTTCTTTGTACTTCCTCTATGTACCGCAGTTGCCTGGAAAACTTCCGTCTTATGTGACGAAGATATGCGGCGCATTCATCCTTTTCGCAAGTGACTACAGTTGGATAATAGGCTGACGGACTTGGCCCTTCGCTGACGTTGTTGATGAATCTACTGGCTGTTCTGTTACTCCATTTAGGACCTTTGTAATAGCTATTCATTTCTCGGACTCCAACATCATAAAATTTGGCGGGTATTTCTTTTTTTTTCGGTCTACGTTTAGGTTTCCTATATACACTCCCCAGGTAAAGTTTTTTCATGACCTTTCCATGACATGGACCTTTATCTGCTTCTTTTTCTTGTTCATCGCATTCGCAAACTTGCAAGCCACATCTACAAAGCACTTCCTCCCAGTCTGTTTGAGAAAATGCTGCATATGGAAATCTTGGTGACTTAGATTTTAAGCTTGCGGCATTAGGTATATGAGTTTTAATTACAGGAGCGTATAATTTGTGCGTCCATATCTTTGTTGACATACCCGCTCGTTGCGATGTGGAGTTAAAAGGTACTTTATTAGGTTTTTTAGGACATGGTACGTGATGATAAGCGCCAGGATCAAAAATATAATCCTGTTCTTTAATTTTTGGTGCACGTTCGGCTAAGTCATAAGCCATAATAAGTAAGGTATTTAATTTTAAATCTTTTTCGAAATATGTACCTATTAGTTATTTACAGTGAATGAATATACAAAAAATATATTTAAAACAATTATTATTGATTAGTGGCAATGTCATCATCGTTGACTATATATTTTAACGATTATACCAAAGTCAAGATTTAAAAACTTTCTATCAATTGCTTCGCTAAAAGGATTATTAAATGGTCATATTACCTATCTTGAAACGCGGTCGAATGTCGCATACACACACACTTTTTTATAAAAACCAAAATATTTTCGGAATTTAATGGGACAGGACACCATCAATTATATTATAGTCTCAAAAATTAGATATCTCTTAATTAATATTAGAAGGATTATGCTCTGCTTTTTCAATAACGAGAATAGTAAAATAAGAACATAAATACCTACTGTATATTATACTGTATATTCACTGTATATTACTATTTTCTGTATATTCACTGTATATTATCTTTTTTTATTTTACTGACTCCATCTGTTTTTGTTTGTTTGTTTTATGTGGTATGTTCATATGTAGTTGAGATCGAAAAATGGGAGTTGAGGGTTGAGATGATCTTTAAAAAGTGTGTAAAATAATCAGAAAAGCCTATTCTCTGAACAAATTAAGAATTGTTTGCGTATAATAAAATTTATATGAAAGAAAAAGTGAATACAAACCAGTGAAGTTTCAATGTAAATTAATTGTAGGTTATTATTTACAAGTTTTATGTCGTAAAGTTTAACCAAAAAACGAAACATGTACTAAAAATCAAAATATATTGAAAAATGGATGGAAGCACCAGATTTTTCGAAGGATGTGGTCAGGAGGGGCCCATTCGATGTATATTTTTGTGTGAATTTCACCCAACTGCTGGTCCTAAAATAACTTGCCAAGTTCCAGACAATTATATTTCGAAAGAATGCTTCGACACTGTTAGCCACTACATCATCCCTAAGGTCCAGCTGCAAAGATGCACTCTGACTGTGTAAGTTGATGCTTTTATTGGTGTAAGCATAACCTACCTTATCCCTATGCATGGGCAATAGGCACCTTGTCATATTTGTCTTAATGTGAGGATTACTTAAGCTGTCGCAGTTATTACCTGTATGTTTATAATATGCTTCATTTTCAGTAGTTCCATTGACAGTTCCATGATCGTACCAGAGATTTTATAAGAATTTTCAAAACATCAGGAATATGAAATTAAAAACGTATTAGGAAAAGAGTACCTGTCCGTGACAGGGTACTCATTAATAAGTGTTCCTTCATAGTCACTTAGAATCATTCAAGGTGCAACTGACAGTCTTTGTACATATCATAGGGAAGAAGGGGTCATAAATGTTTGTGTGTAATTTCATAAGATAATAATTCATGATAGACAGTATGCCTAAAATATAAAAATATACTTTTGAAGTCAACTATCATGCCTCATATTATAATAAAAAACATTTAGGACACTATTACAGCAATTAAACTAGTCCCTTAGTAAACTATCTCTCTACTTACAGAACTCTGCTTGGTTCAAAGATCCTTGGTTTCCCAGTGAGGATAGACAACAAAAAGTATGCAAGGAACGCTTACTACTTCAACCTGTGCTTCGTGTGTGATGCCTGGGCTAGGACGGTGCATCTCGAGCCTCTGGTCAAGAAACTAACTGAATATTTGGTGAGTTTAACAGTATAGGACTGGAATAGAGAAATCAGCTACCTTCAAGACATGTATGTAATTTATAGATGAACTAATATCACTGTAATTGTAATCAATAGATTAACTAATATCACAAATATTGTATAATGATAAAAGTTATTTTACTTATTTGTCTACAACAGCAGGCATCAAATGTGTTTGATTTGTTAGGACTTATTACTTACAATATTTCATTACATATATACATGAATTCACGTACTCTAATCCCTTTCGGGGTGGACCTTGATAATATTTCCTAGGCCACTTTTTAGCATGAATATTGGGATTGGTGAGTCCAATTTAGAAAATGTAATTTTCCTTAGTTGTTTTCAAATTTCGAATCACTCTCCTGTAAAATGGCCGCTAAGCAAGATAGCCTTACCACCATTTATATCCTGTGCAAAGCCCAGTCCATTCAAATAAACATATTATATTAACCTCATTGATTTCCTACCAAAGCTGCAAATGGAGTTGGAGTCGGAATGGCTGTCGAAGCAGGCGCAGCCGGACGAAGCAGGCGCTCTGGTCACCCTCATGAAGCAGGTCATGCAGGACATCAATAGTCGGAGGATGTGCACCCTTACAGGTAGGTAACGAAAAGGAAAAGTTACTTACTTAATGATGACCTCCGTGGAGAGAATGTTTAACCACCTTAGCATAGATAATATAATACTACAGTAAACCTTAGTGTTAAATTAACAAGCAGACTGGAATGCAGAAGAAAAGCATAGTTCTTAAATGCCTCCACCTGGAATTGAAACCGGGACCTTTCAATTAGCATACTGAGGAGTTAGTCCACTAATGCGTTTTAGACAAAAAGTGTCAAATTTCACCATTGAAATTGGCTACTACACACTATTACTGATCTGATATTGAACTGTTATTTTGCAAAAAGCATTAGTGGACTAAGGCCTCTGAATGCTAATCGAAAGGTCCTGGGTTTGATTGTCGGTGGAGGCAGTCAAGAACTATGCTTTTCTTCTGCTTTCCGGTCTGGTCATTGATTTATATATACTTTATATGTATTTATCATTATGGAACACTAGTGACAGGTAGCTAGCCTATCAACCATACATCCATACTCCTAACATGCTTCTCAGTGACCACATTTCGACGGCATTGATTCTACTTTCATGTTTCTTTTACCATACCCAACTTCATTACCATAAGTCAATGTTAGAACCAGCACAGCCCTATGGATAGCCATACGTGCCGATTGAGACACTAACTGGCTTCCCATAACACTATACATGGCCCCATTAATCTTATAACCCATACATACATACACATCACGCCTAATTCCCTGTAGAGGGGTAGGCAGATATCACGGATCCCCATTTGTCCCGATCCTGACAGACCACTTTCACTCCATTGACATTCATACATCTTCTCATACACACTCGGCGGTTATAACCCATCAACCAATAGATTCTAATTCCAATATCCACATAATTAGTAGGAGGGTTATAACCCATCAACCAATAGATTCTAATTCCAATATCCACATATTTAGTAAGAGGGATCCATATTAATTTACACTTAACCTTTCCAGTGGGCACAACCACAACGCACTTGACGGTTGTAAGAGTGAATACTGATCCAGCACCAGTGAAAGACCATCAAGTACCTGTCTTCCTGTACAGTAGACAGTCCTTTGTTGCCGAACAATGGGACCTCACCACTAACCAGGTATACACTTAACTATGTAAATCATGATTAATAACTGACAAGGCTTATCGCATAAGATTTTATATAATAAAGTTAGCTTTATTAACCCGACGTTTCGGCTACGTTGCAGCAGCCATGGTTAGTAAAAATCGTGTCAAAAAATTAACGAAGAGTATAAAACGTGAATTTCTTGAAACTGTAACTATAATATCTATAATCAAATATTGTTTACAATTTAGATTTTTCACATTATCATTTTGTGTTCTTTGTGAGACATATGTATTTATGGAAATGAGCGCATCTATTTTCTTATGTATCCTTGATATATTTATTTTCTGTTCATTTCCGTTTTGTTTCCTTAATAAATATGTAAAATATTATCAATGTATACAAATATGTGTAATAAGTATATAATACCTTGCGAGGTGACACAGACGCGTTCACGAACATTAACCCTTGCGGGGTAGTCAGTATTTCAGGTTTCCATCTCGGCAATTGCGAAGGTAGTAATTCTATGGCCACCTCGAACTCACGTGTTGATCAGATAGACAGTACTCAATGTGTCATGTGTTAAGCCAAGTCGCCATTTACAAGCACTACCTATTACCTGTACGACGAACAGGTAGGTTTCCTCACGATGTTTTCCCTCACCGTATAATTCGATTGAATTAATACCCACTCTATTAATTCTTTATACGGTTTCCCCAGATAATACCCTACGTAGACGGCTACAACCACATAGCGAAAATAGCAGCTCTATCAGACGTGGAAGTGAGCCTCGTGAGGGCCTGTGTCCAGAACCTTGTCTACTATGGGGTTGTGACCCTGGTACCCCTCTTTCAGTACTGCGCAGTGTTCACCACCACACCTAAGTTAAGGCAGTTAACTAGGTGCCGGGGACTCCAGAGGCAGTGTGTCGAGTTTATAGCGAGGACGCGTGAGTATATGTTGTTTTTACATAGTATCATCTATGGGAAGTATATGAATGGGTTACCATATATATTTGCCCATGTGCTGTTGCTTTTGGTGAGGTAAAACTGTAGTTTTAAGAGATTTGCGATTTATACTCATGATTAATAACTAACGGGACTTATCGCGTAAGTTTTTATATAATAAAGTCTGCCCGTGACCTTGGCTGCTGCAACGTAGCCGAAACGTCGGGTTAGTAAAGGTAACTTTATTATATAAAAACTTACGCGATAAGTCCCGTTAATTATTAATCACGAGGTAAAGCTTATTTCTAGAAAAAAGCAATTGTAATTATACGTATACATATACATGGTTTACCACTTAAATTGGGTATTGATCAGCTAAAAGGTAGGTTTCGAGTGACAAAGTACCATCATATTATGTTTTATGTGATAGATATTATAACACACATTATAAATGAACTTACCAATGGCTACATGGAATGTATCGACTATATAGCGAAGGAAAACCATCGTGACGAATAATATGATATGTTATATAGTCTGCTTGTAAATGGCGACACGGCTCTCCGCTGGTCACATTAAGTACTGAGTATCTAGTCAACATGCAAGTCCTAGTTAACCATAGAATTACTACTTCAACAATCGCGAAGACGGAGACCCGAACCTCTGACTACTCCCTAAGGGTCGATAGTCTTAAAGATTTTTGTTTTTTCTTTGTCTATACACACATCTTAATTGAACTTACCAATGAGCTAGTTCAATGGTGTATTAAAGTCCTAGATATACCTATATCATTGCCAATATATCCCCGTTAACACCACAATCTCAACGGTTACCAGCCCGCCAACTGCCGAAAGTGAACGACGCGTTCCGTATGTACGCGGCGATGACGTACGGGACCTCAGTGCGAGACCTCTGCCGGCGGGTGCGGCCCCAGGAGCTGCATATCAACGAGAAGAAGCTGGTTCTCTTCGGCGTCCTCGAGGGGTTCATACGCAGGGTGTACAAGGTAAGAACTTAGACTTGTAGTACATACATTATAGTATATTCCCATTAAGAAAATAGTGACGTCATCAGGTCTCTACGATTTGACCAATGAGACGTGACAACGGTTGTCAGCCATTGGTCGAAGAAACTGGTTTTCTTATCATCTAACGTCTTATTGGTCAGTTTACTTTTGTATATTAAGACGTCACTATTTACTTAACTCGAATAGACTATAGTGTACAGCCAACGCTAAAAGTACAGTCCCAGCAACTTTTTATAAGGACTTTACAAGAACAAAAGACAATATTTTTCATTTCGAAGCACGCGAATGTATAGCGGCCATGACAATGCATAGTGGCGTCAGTTTTAAAATGTAAAATATTCTCGTTTTTTCTTATAAACGTAAACCTTAGAACAAGTTACTGGGACTGCATTTTTAGCGCTGACTGTACATTAAGCCCTTTCGGATTGAAGGATGCTTCTTTATATATTTTCTATGTTACCGGCCAAACCTGATTTTAGTACAAATTAGTTTGGCCTAGGCTAAACTAGTTCTTCCTACACGCGCTAGGATTAACTAGTAAGGTTAGGTTAGTAGGAAAAATAGTGTGGCCGGTAACATATACGTTTAAAGAGACACGATAGTATGTCCTAAGACACTTTAGCAAGAATGTTTTGGATTTTGGTTACATATTACTAGCCCATCACCTATTCCATTCCAGATACCTTTTACCCTTAGTCCCTCAGTCATACGACATGCCGGGAAGAACGGCAGCTAGTTAGCATTCTCTTTGTCCTAAACTAGCATGGGACAACTTATTTATACGAATTGAGTCTAATATTCGAGTCGTACTAATATTGATTTCGAGTCGACTACTTATGTCCGCTAAATATGGACTATGACAGACATACCATGATCGTCATTGTCTATACACTTTCATTGCCACACTTAAATAAAACATTGAATTTTGTAAATGTCATTGTTCATATACGTTGTGTAAGTGGTCTGTCAGGATCGGGACAAATGGGGATCCGTAATCTCTGTCTACCCCTATACAGGGAATCAGGCGTGGTGTGTATGTATGTATGTACGTTGCATTAACCGAAACCTTTTCCCCTAGTACCCGATAACCACAAACGAAGAAGACTCCACTAGCTTGAGAAGCGAGCACAGTGCCTTAAGCCGCTCTTACAACGGCCTCCTGTGCCTGGACGAGCTGTGCTGCCCCAGCGGCATCAGCGCCGTGCAGCTTGAAGAACAACTTGAGAGGGACGCCAGTGTGGCCTTCATACTTAAGTAGAATGTTCCATTATTGCTACTGGCTTAGAGATATAGGTTAGTGGGAATAACACTTGCAGTATAATATTGTATGTGCGTTTATTAGGTACCACGAACCAAATATAAAGAGGACCCGGCGAAGAGCGGTCCCCGTTACGCGGTGCGGAGTCCAAATGGCGTGTTTTAATTGGTGCGGAGTCTAAAAATGTGTGAAAGAAGATACCTGATTTGATTGGTTGTAATATCGCCCCTCTATCACGCGTACCTCGTTTCACCCCGCGTAATGCCACTAGTTTCCATACAAACATTGCGTAAAGGCCACTCCTTTTATTAATTACTCCATTGGTTGCACACAAAATGACTGATATATAAAAGGTAATCTAATGACAATATATTGCGCACATAGTACGGCACAGGCATGAGGGGCCTTAGTCCACTAATACTTTGTCTAAATATCAGTTCATTATCAGATCAGGGCCCTTACTCCACTAATTAACTTTGACAGCCACTCAACTACATCGCTATAGCGATAATTCTGCGTCTCGGCCGTAAAAGTGGCACTCTGCTAATATTTTGACAGCCACAATAGCGCCATAATAGCGAGTCAATGGCACTTCAGTGGCCACTCAAAGTACAGAAATTATTGTCTATGGATTACAACAATTTAAAAAAACTGTTTGCACTGACAATGCAGCAATGTCAATTAATGCATATTGATTTAGCAGTTAAAAGTTTTAAGTTTATAACGTAAACGTAACTGTAAAAATTTTTTATGTTTTTAATTGAAACTAAAACTACTAACTGAGTGTGTGAGTGTACATTAGATATTGACCATAGACAAAGAAAGCTGTCAAAACAATAGTAGAGTACCAAATGAAGGCTATTGAACTAATATTGAGACACGTCAGACGTAGAAGTATTTCGATAGCGCTTCAGTGGCCAAAATTTGTTAGTGGAGTGCGAAAAGTGTCAAATTACGGCCATTGAACTGCCACAATGTCGACACTGAAGTAATATTGTGGCCAATATGAATTAGTGGAGTAAGGGCCCAGTAATAGTGTGAAGTTGGTAGTGGATTAACAAGTGTCAAAATTTACGTTTTTTTTTTCAAGCGAAATTTGACACTTTTGTATTATTTCAATGGCATTTGGTCGTCCACTACCAACTTCACACTATTGCTGATCTGATATTGAACTGCGTTTGTGATTAAAAGCATTAGTGGACTAAAATCCCCTGGAGTCAGTAGAACTACTGTGTGAGTCGTTGAAGTATGGAATTGGGTAAGGTTTACGTAAAAAGTGGAATTTGGATAGTGAAAATAATGTAAATGTATTCTTTAAGTAACTCTTTATCCTTGTGCTTTGTGTCGGAGCAAATGACATATGTCTTACATTGGCCTTTAGAGAAAAAAGCAGCAGTGAATAGCGTCACACTTGCTCTGCTCCACAAAGCAGATTGAACTTCGTTTTGATACTCACATGAGTATGACATGGCAAAGTCAATTTGAAGAATTCTCACATTTTCAACTTTTTTGTCATTCTGGAAATCATTAGCTTGAATTCTTTTTATATTAACATGGTGCAAAACTTCAGGTGCTTGTGTAATTAAGCTGTCGTGTAACTCGCCCAAACAAATCACAACAATTTTGCCAACACTCTGAATTTAAACCAGAATCACACAACATTTCTTCCCAAAAAGAATTATCATAACTTATCTTGAAACATTTCAATTTTAGAATGAAGTTTTGGTGTATGTTACATTTGCATTGCTCAGATGGAGTATCTTTAAGTAATAATACATTTTTTGGGCGTAAAGTGCAAAATGCAGCAAATCCAATCTTGATATTAGGAAACTCTTCTTTAAATATAAAATAAGCTTCTCTTAAAAACATTCAGAGATATTTTTTTGTAAAATTACTTTTTTGCCCTCTTCCCAAGTAACCATTGAGTCATTCATACCTGGGCAAGTATAAACTATATCGGGACGAAAAAAAACTCTTTCACTGCCATGGCTTTCTCATCATGTTGTGGTGTATCACTCAGAGATTTATTCATTTCTTCCTCTATTTTTAACCCTTAAGGTCGCATGAGATGTAAATGAAACAAAAGTTAAAAAATTTCGAGTAAAATTATTTATTAGGTATTCATAAGGATTAAGAAAAATATTTAAAAAAATCCTATTTTAATAATATTGAAGATACGTAACGTATTTTATACTATACATTGCGCGTTACCTAATAGAATATTTAACTTAAGAGGCGTATAGTATAATATACAAAGTACATCTTATACATAACTTCTTCTTAAGAATAAAAGTAACCAAATCATACAAAATTTAAACTTAAAGATAATTTTAACACTCAATAAAAAAATTAAAACTTGTGGAATGCTACGAAACAATTTCTTTTGGCAACATAACAAAGATGCACCTTACATTTAGTACAATAGGTACTGGCTTGGTCATTTTTACAATACTTGCACCGTTGATATTCCTTGTGCTCGGGCCAATGGTCCTTACCATCATAGCGGACGGCATCTGCTGGCCTCTCAGTGGCTGGTTTTTTTATCTTTTTCTGTTCGCCGACTGAGTCTTCTGTAGGAGCTTTCACTGCACGGTTTTTCTTAGTTAGTGCTGCATACACTTCATAGCAAAATTGCTTCAGATGGTCATCTTTTTTGCGGATGTTGGATTGCTGGTAATGTCGACGTCGCACATAGGGGTATTTGACTCAAAAACCTGGCCATAACAATTTTCTTTAATTATATGTTCAATTCGATGACATTATTGTACTTAATCATATAAAGAGCCCTATAAATGCTGTAGAAGTATATTTCAGCATGCCTAGGCTCACCATCATCATTACAGCCATGTAGCGTTAACTTGAACCCATTATTATAGTTTAGTCCTGGCCTCTTTTGTAGTTTATGTCTAATCTACGGCAGAGCAGTTTGTTCCATAATCATCATCATAATTGCCAAGTAATGTTAATAAAGTATTATAATTATGTATAATTATACTGATGAAGAAACGATGAGAATCTACTCCATCATGCTGCTTTAGTGCAATTGCATTTACCTAATTTAGTTAAAAATAAAACAAACTAAATTAAATCAAAATATATATTTTATTGATCGGAATCTAAATCATCAATACAAAAATCAGTTTCTGGTAATAAGTACAATAAGCATTCGGGTGAAAATGGTTTTTGTTTGCGGTTTAGCTTTGTTCGATTACTGCTGATTATTATATCTGAAGTTAAAAACAATCTATTTATAGTGTCAGTATTGCATTCTGTGCGAGAAAATTTCCGAGAAAAATCTTTCCTATACTTTCGGAAATGTTTGTTTCGGGCTTCAGAAGCCTCTTCTGACAGCTGCCCGATTGGTAAGATAGCGTGTTTGATGACCGTCTTTCCATGGGCCAAGATTTTGTGTAGAGTGGGTGTCATAGGATGCCACGCGTATAATCTGATATACATTGCTTTGGTTGTTTTTAATAACTCTCCAAAGGTTACTGGGCAACTTACTATGAAAACTATACCCACGGCCTACAGAGACAAAATTGGTATGGATGTTTAGATAAACGTCCCTAGTTTACGGATATATATGTCGCATCAATGTAGAGTATGGGAATCTGCCCGAAAATTGAACAAAATAAATGTAAGTGATATACGGTAATGATAAGACATTTTCGACTATTTGCATTGAATTGATAAGTAATGAACTATTGCGATAGGAATAATCTGATGCATTTTTAAATCAAACAAATGTGTGTTTAAATCAAACAGTTTTTATTCAACATAATCTATGTCAACAGGCACAATAGTGTTGTCCAAGAACATGGCTGGCGCATCTATTTGTTCTTGGTGTCTGGCTCAAGATAAAAAATACACCATGCTATAGTTCGGCGGCCGTGGATACAAGAACAGTAATAGTCTTCTATGCTCTCTCTGCCCTCTATTGTAGGGTTCACCAATATGTATGTATAATACTGCTTACTCCTGACGTGTCGGGACTGAATTCTACCGCGTATCAATGATCTGTTGTTGACCAATTCGTGGTGCCGGTAGAGTTCGATGATATATAGGCCATTTGGTCGCATGTGCTCATGGACGTATGATCTTGCTATCCTGAGGTGATAGCTGCCCAGCGTAAAAAGAATTAAATCTTCGTACGATAATTGTGGGAAATCAAACGCTGCATCACTGGCATCAATTGCAGTGAATGCTACCCTTTGCCTATTCAAGTTGTGCCCACTCACATATTCCACCACCTCATTTCTTCTATTAATATTTTCATTAATTATATCAATGAATTGCTCGGCGTATATGCTATCCGCGTATGGTCGCCGAGTAGCGTTGATGATCGCTGCAGTGATTCGGAAATCCGCCCTCATGTTAGGCAAAGAAACATTAAAATATGTGTGTCGGAATAGCTTATAATCTTTTTTGAAACGACCGTTCATTGTCTCGACAACCCACCGGCACATTGTTATAAGTCTAGACTTGTTCGCATCTTCGGTTGTAAGTTGCTCTCCTCTAGATCTGGATGGTGGTTTTATCTTCTTAGCAGCAACTACGTCACCTTTTTTATTTGTATGCGATTGTCCTGTTATTGTTTGTTTGCGTCTTTGATTGCATTTCCATGTTAATTCGACTTCTGTATCTGTATCTTTTTCTGAACTTTCATTTGTTGTAATATGGCGTATATTTATATTTGTATGCCTTGGCAAAATAGAATCACAACTAGAGTCACTGGTGTTGGGCACATAATCACCATCATCTGCTGAAAAATCATCACCTGATGAGTGTCTAAATTCAATGTAGTGTCTAGTAACTCTGTCATCATTTTCAAAGCTTTTTAGCGAGTGATTTGGGGATAATATTGAAGGAGATAGGACGTGGTCATTGACGGAATTAAGGAAAATACCTTGTTGATTGATTTCTGAATTATGCAGCTCTGGTATACTTTCTGTTGGCATTTCACGGGTGTTGTTGTAGAAGTAATAACAACCAATAATTAGTTTCTAAATAAGTAATGATTCAGTAGGTTTATTCATATTGAAAAATTAGTCATTGTGACTTGTGATATGATCTAGTTTTCACCTGCAAATGTGAAGTTTTTTATTAAGTAAAACATAAAAAAATTAAATGATTTAAAAGTCACCCTGATTATAAATATAACAACAATTTTACACATGAAAATTTGACTTATTTGTCTTTAGTAGATCTGCTAAACATCCAAAACAACATAACTAAGTTACCTACTCAGTTACGGACGGATGTTTTCCAGTTATAACGACGTACAGTAAATCATTTAGAAAACATTAATAGTAAACAAATTAACAAAAGGCTACCACTCTGGAGAGGAAAAGATTAGAACATAGGTACTCCATTACGCTGCTCACTTATGATAAAATTTTATAATAAAATCATAGTAAGTGTAAATTCTTCAGTAGAAGAATACTTCTGAAGAATTATAGACCAATCGCGCTCCTAAGCCACGTCTACAAGTTGTTCTCGAGAGTGCTCACAAATCGTCTGGCCTCAAGATTTGACGCCTTCCAGCCGCCGGAGCAGGCTGGATTTCGAAAAGGCTATAGTACCGTAGACCACATTCACACGGTGCGGCAGGTTATACAGAAGTCCCATGAGTATAACCGGCCGCTGTGCCTTGCCTTCGTGGACTATGAGAAGGCCTTCGACTCGGTCGAGATCTGGGCTGTTCTGGAATCACTGCAGCGATGCCAGGTCGATTGGCGATATGTGCAGGTGCTGAAGAGCCTATATAGTATGGCAACGATATCTGTTCAAGACTTGAACAGATATCGTTGCCATACTATATATATTGATATTTACTTGAACTTCAAGTCCAAAACCAAAAGACGAGTCCTATACAGTTGCTCAGAGGAGTGAGACAGGGGGATGTTATATCCCCAAAACTGTTCTCAAACGCACTGGAGGACCTCTTCAAAACTCTGGATTGGACTGGGAATCAATGGGTATCAATGTCAATGGCAGATACCTCACGCACCTTCGCTTCGCTGATGACATTGTCTTGATGGCGGAGTCGCTGCAGGATCTGCAGGAAATGCTGCACAGTCTGAACGCTGCCTCACGGTCGGTCGGTCTCCGGATGAACTTGGACAAGACTAAGGTCATGTTCAATGAACTTGTGGTCCCGGAGCCGATTGCGATCGATGGAGAGGCGCTCGAAACTGTCCAGGAATATGTCTACCTGGGACAAGTATTGCAGTTGGGTAGGGACAGTTTCGAGCGGGAGATTTCCAGAAGAGTGCAGCTAGGCTGGGCAGCATTTGGGAAGTTGCGTCACATCTTCTCGTCGCCACTACCGCAGTGCCTGAAGACCAGGGTTTATGACCAGTGTATCCTACCCGTAATGGCATACGGGTCCGAGACGTGGAACATGACAGTCGGGCTAGCCCACCGACTACATGTCGCTCAGCGAGCAATGGAGCGTTCAATGCTGGGTATCTCGTTAAGGGACAGAGTCCGGAACGAGATTATCCGGCAAAGAACCAAAGTGATAGACATAGTCTATCGCTGTTGTAAACTGAAGTGGCAGTGGGCCGGCCACGTCTGTCGTAGAACCGACGACCGCTGGAGTAAAGCGGTTCTTGAGTGGAGGCCACGTCTCGGCAAACGTAGTGTAGAACGCCCCCCTGCCAGGTGGACCGATGACCTCAAGGAGGTTGCTGGTAGTGGCTGGATGAGGGCCACGAAAGATCGTCTTTTGTGGCGTACCCTTGGGGAGGCCTACGTCCAGCAGTGGACTGATACAGGCTGATTGATTGATTGAAGTGTAAATAACCAACCTCTACATGAATTAAGTTCCTCTACCATGAATCCATCTGAAGATCCGATTATTCTTGGTTGAGTCTCATTCTCTGCGTTGACATAGTCGTGGTTACCTGAAACATAGTTTGGAATTTATTTAGATAAAAATACGAGATACGTTACGTACTGACTGACTACTACTGCGGAAAAAGTTCATCATAGAATTAACACAGATGTATAATAAGGCATAATATTGTATTATCTTTGATCATAGTAAAAATAAATCACAAAGTCATTTAACACCCTGCTTAATAGCTTTATAGATGTATGAATTGATACTATTTGAAAATTGTTAATAATTATAAATTAACTTGGATACTTACTGGATAAAACCATGTTTACAAGCATTTTTCCTCGTCTTGTCGTCATGTTTATGTTTTTTTTCCTTATTTTCGTAATTATTAATTCAAATATCACATATAAATTAATTATTGTATTAATTAAACTAATTTTTGTTCGCGCTACTGAACAACAATGGCGGAAACAAAGCGCGCGAACAACATGTACGTACAGTAACGCCATCTGGAGTTCTAAATTTTCACTAATTAGCATGTTTAAAATAAAAAAAAAGGTTTGTATAAAAAAAAACATTCTAAAAAAAATAAATAGCGTAATAATTACATCAAAAGAATGTAGATGGCAGTAATTGCAAATTAGTGCTACAGTATTGTAAGTCCAACATTTTAATGTTTACCACTGAATTGACGTCGGTCACTTAGAGGTAAAAAGCAGTATGGTACTTAACGGTTGTTTATCTCTCAATCGTTATTGGACATAAGGTCATTTAAAATTCTTAAATGCAGCGTTGAATAAACTCGCCACCTGAAACTGCGTTATACCTCTGCCTGGGTGTAATGTCATCCATTTCTCGCATTCGATTGCGTACTTAGTTTTTAGTGGGCTATGAACAAAGGTTGCAATTTATGACTTCCGTGAAGTGGAAGTGTAACCATCACAATGTTGTTTGCACGAGCATAATTGGTGGCTTCGAAACTAATGTGAGAGGAATGATTATCAAGTATAAGAAGGACTGGTTCCTCTTGAGTAGGGTGGCTAAAATGTTTAAAATGTTGGAGCCAGTTGACAAATAGCTCGGAATTTATGAACCCACTATCCGAAACCATTAATACACTTTGCAAAGGACAACCATCTAATTACTCAGAACGTGGTCTCTTGCGCGGCTAAATGAATGCTGGAGGAATAAAAAGACCTGTCACACTCATGCTCAGTACTGCCGTCACCGTAGTCCCTCGCTCGGCAGAATCTAATTTTGCCACTACTTTTTTGCCTCTCACGCTCACCACCTTCGGCGTCTTTTTAGGAACGGTACTCATTCCTGTTTCATCCATATTATAGATTTTATTTGGAGGAAACTTGTACTTATCATAAACATCTTTCAGATTCTTGTAGAATATCTCCACTTGCGTTCTATTAAAACCGATAGCCCTTGCTAAGCTGGTTGGAGCAGACTGGCGTAAACATAAGCTAGAGTGGCGTTTTAGAAAACATTCTACCCAATCCCGACCAGCCATTTTGGTGGAATGATTAAATCTATGTTCTATTTTATTAGCTTCAGCGAACTCATACGCCAATTTACGCATGCTATTAATTGTTAAGCCAAAAAACATGTCATCTAGTTTCTTGCAGTGCTCAGCAAATTCTAGCTCTTGTGCCTCAGTAAATGTTGGCCTGTAGCGTCTTAAAGATATTGGAATATTATTATTTTTCAATCTTTTTCGCAAACCTCCTTCGCTAATTCCATTTTCTTCAGCGGCACGCCTTTGGCTCATCCCTCCAGCTATAAGTGCTTTAGCTCTAGTGATTTACTCCACTGTCACTAATTTTCGGTCAGGTCTTTTCCTTACGTAATTTCGAGGCATTTTTCTGAAAGTAGAAAACAATATTTAATTGAGCTAATTCCAGCGGCACGACGATTAAAAAGTTTAAAACTAAAATGTCTAAGTTAAAATTGGTTTTAATATACAGATAGTCAATATGATATTCTGCGCACTCGATCTTTCCTGATTTTAAATTAAGTTAAATGGTATTGCCATTTAAAAAAAACACATTTAAATTTGATTTAGAAGAAAAGTTCAATAAAATGGCGATCATTTAAAATTATAGTCGCGATTATTTAAGTCACCACTAATTTTAAGATTTTTAAATAACATTTGGTACTTTTTTTTCTTTTTAAGAGTGAATGGTACACATTAGATATTGTTGGGCAAAAGAGCGCATTACGAGAGCCGTTCTCTTACCCCACAGGACTCATTTTTTAATTCTGCACCGAAGCATACATGAGTTCAAAAAATAACCTAAAAGTATTACTTGGTATCGATAGCTTATTAATGATATTACAACAATAAATAGTACTTACCACGATTATCTAGTGTTCAGGGAGGATAAAAACTTTTCCGTAACGGTAAAAACTAAATGCCAATGAGCTAAAATCACACTCTTTTGATTTTTTTTTGTGTTATGACGCAGCGCAGCTACTAACACCGTGGCTTCAATATGGCCGCTCGCTCGCCACTGATTTCGTCATACGTGCGACCCCTGCCCCTTCATTCCCCGTTGAGATCTAAGCATTGCGTTCTCTTACCCGATGCGTGCCGTTACCCCAAATGACTCTACTCTTAAGTTGATCAAAACGATCAATCCCACCCACATTCTTTTGGTATACTTCCTAAGAGCTCTTGGATATTTTGTGTCCATATTGGCCATTTTTTTGTGTCCTAGTGGCTGAGGTTTGGTCAAGTTTTGTGTGGAACACATTTGTCAAAAGGAGTACTTCTTTTGTATCTTGCCACACCAGAAACGCCACAATATCTTGAACCACTTGAACTGGTTTTTGGATACCTTTAGCTTTTTATCTTTTATGAGGTTGGGTAAATCTGCGTACAGTGCCTGTTGCGTAAATTTCATTTTTGTACAAATAATTGGATATTTTTCACAAAAAAAATTGTCGAATGTAACATGCAACTTCAGGTCTCACCCGATGAGTTATATTGTCAACCTATTAACAACATTATAAGCTAGCCCTTCTACAACCGTGTTGTTACTTTCACCTGTATAAACTTCAAATTCATACAGGTAGCCTGTATCACTGTCACACCGACATCATACTTTATAACCACGCTTGATGGTCTTCAAAGGCGTGTCATTTCGTTCAAGCGTGTCACATCAGGCGTGCTTCAGTGAGAACTGACTTTTGAATAGAATCATTGATGCTTTGAGATGAAGACTGTTGCATATTGTTCTTACACGCTGCATTTATTAGGTTCCATAATGGGCGTAACTTATTTAGTTTGTCGTAAATGGGGCTATCGCGTTGTGGTGATTTCGAATTATCGTAAAGATGAAGATTACGCATATTCTTTTTGAATCTTTTGACAGACATTTTATTGGCTATTTTATTTACTCGTAGACCTGGATCAGAAGACCAGTAAAGCTCAATGACACGGATAAATAATGACACGGATCCTTAAAAAGGCTTTTAGGTTCTGTTGGTCCAATTGTGTCCAAAGCTCAACTTTTTCTTAAGCCGCGTACAAATTAGTATGCTCAACAATGGGGTCAAACACATTTTGGTTAAAGAATTTTTCAAAAAATATAACTGGCCTTGTGTTTGTTTTTGTTTACTTTTTGTGTATAATCAATTTGCATAATTCGCATAGCTCACACTCTTCTTGCCCAAATTTAGTAAATGTAATATTTAGTTCTCTTACAAGTGTTCTATAAAATCCATGACACTTTTGTTTCAGGATCGGTTTTAGTTTAGTTTATTGGGCTCCGTTGTTTCCGCAATTAGTTCCCACTGGGACCATTTTGCGTGATGACTATTCCAGCCAGCCGAGCTCCCGCCAGAAGTGCAGAAGACGTCTAGTGTCTTCACAGGCTTCTCGAAGCGACCCCGGTTTCCCAAGGATTTTAGCCCGTTCTTCAGCCATGGCCCCGCACTCCAGGACAACGTGGCCAATGGTTTCAATGGAGTCAATACTGCCCCTGCACAGTGTGCTATCCGTGATTCCGAGCTTGAATAGGTGCCCGTTTAGTCTGCAATGGCCGGTGATATTTTCGGTCATCACACGCAGTTCTCTTCTCGTTAGTTGAAGTAACTTGTTCGTTAATTTGGAGGCCAACTTAAAAATATGAATGACATCCATGCTAGATTTGTAAACTCGAGACATATTAATTATGCTAACAAAGAAATACTAAGGAACTGAAAATTATATAATAATTGATAATAATTATGCTTCTCCTTTTTCCTAACAGCAGTGTGATACATTGCATAACAGGACAGCACAAGACTGATCACTGTAAAGTAGTTTTGGAGAGACCTATGACCAGCATTAAATTCCTATATCACTAAGCTATTAATTAGTGCATTATGTACAGCCCTGCCTTGCAAAATATCATCCTCGTTAACATTTGGAGCGACTTGCTCTACAGCATTCTCACCATTATATTGTTGAGGGAAGTCATTAGGTGGTGGCAGTCGGGCTTCCAGTGCAATATTGTGCAAGACACTGCAGGTCTATGGCTGCCGCAACTCGTGGGTGGTATTGCAGTGTGTGATGCTTAAGTAAGCATCGTTATCTTGCTTTGAGCAAGCCAAAGCAGCGCTCTATAAGGTTTCTCGCCTGTTCGTGTCTTTGTGTATATGCATCTTCCCTTGACCCTGGCGCAGCATTTAAGATTGGCCTCAGGAGCCACAGGCGACAGGCGCTGTGGATATCCCGAATCACCTGAAATATAAAATATGGCGGTGAGGCTGAATAAAATAAAATATGTTTAGAAAGATTTATGTTTTATATTTTTCCAAATAGAAAATATATAGATTTCTTCGTTAACAAAATACGATCTGCGCAGCAGGAAGACTCAAAAAAAAAAAAGTTAATTTACTTAATTAATATTTATTACTAACTATATCTTAATTCTAAATACACTAGTGATTCTGTTCGAAGTATGAACAGGAATGATTATTTGTAACAATAAAAATATGAGGTGAGATAGATATTAGGGTGGGTCGCTTTTGTATGGAAAAAAATAAAGTTGTCCAATAAGTTTTGTAATAGCAAAAAAAACGTGACCCACATACATTAATGGAAAAATAACGAAAAAAAAAATTTCTAGGTTAACCCCTTCTACCCGCGCATTGAGTTTGAAAAACTGAAATTTATGATATTTTTGTAATTTATTTGAAAATTTATTTCTCGTGACCTATAGGAAAACTAAGTAAACCAATAAAATAAAGTGCTTTTGGACTAATTTTTATTATTAAGAAAGAAAAATCAACAAATAATACGACAAAATAATAATAAAACATGTTCAAATCACGATAAAATCTTTTTTACTTTCGAACTTAGGCATAAGTTTTCGTGATCTAATTTTATTTTTAATTAAAGCTTCTCTTGCTTTTTTATGGCAAAGCTGCATAGATGCCTCGGTCACTGTTTTAACAGCTCGCTCCACAGCTTGAGTATGACATGGTAGCCGCAGGAAAAGGACTTCATCATCACCACCTGACTCAACTAGGGAATGAAGAGTCTCATCCGGGACATTGGTCAGTATAGGTGGTTGCGAGTAAGATTGCTGCCAGTCTATCAAATCGATGTATGTAGAAGCGTTTAAATGATGATGGGCGATTTGGTATAAGGTCTCAATCAAGATAAATTATACACCATTAAATAGGTCTTAGTGAGTAGGTAAAAAAATTATATTACGGCCAACCTCTAACATTTGTCCATTTCGAGATAATGTACAGTCAATGTACACATTGTATTGTACATTGACTGTACATTATCATCGATGTTGTAAGATTTATTTACGCTCAAAAAGGTAACAAAAGTCCTGTCTTAGACTGTATCTTTAGATTTACGAAGACAAAAGTAGTTTTGCCCCTCCCTCGTACTGCACCGCACACCCTTGGACGCCTGCACAGGTAGTAGCAATGCGCGGGGGCTTCTCTCTCTCCCTCTATCACTCAGTCGTTCGCTGACTTTGTCTGTGTAACTACGTTCCCGATTCCTCGTTTGTTTTGCTTTTGACTACCTGACCCCCGCATTCTCCTGGACTCCGTTACCCGTTCAAACTGATTACCTTCGCTTTCATTTGGACTTCGATATTGTGATAGTGATTTGGTTGAGTGTTATGGATCGTTATCGTAACTGCGTGATGTGCCGAAGAGGCCTACACCGTGGCAGGTTTCAAGAACGCATTCTCACCGAAAACTTGCCAAGGATGCGTGCTGATTTGGCAACATATATACAACAAAATGCTGCATTAGAGGTTAGTACAGTTTTTACATATTTTCTTAATTGTATCAATAATTATCATTGCAGTATAATACACAATATCTATGGACCTCGCTGGAATGCGAATCTTCTCCCCCCTCTCCTTTTACCACCCCGTGTTCGCTCCAGGCGCGCCGTACCAGAGCGCCTATGCGACGTGAGGTCATCAACGCTAGGTACACAGATATTGTAAACGGGTGTTTAAATACATATATATATATATACACGGGCATATATAACACAGATCTTGTTAGCCCCGTGATAAGTACATCTTTATGACTTGTGTTGTGTTACGGGTACTAAATACATAGATGACATTCAAGACCCGAGATAAACTAGAAAAAACTCAAACTAATCATTTAACGCAATATTCACTTTCAGGTCGTGTTCGATGGGACGCGGCGAGTCTGCTTTAGATGCTGGCAAAGGGCTGAAACTGCGGTTAGAGCGCAACAACAACAAGAACAAGAAGTACATCAAGCCGAGCCTCAGCCTCAACAAAATGGCGTGATTCAAGTTCCTGACTACACAAGAGCCCCAAACACGCCGTCACATTGCATATTTAGAGGATGTCGCAATGAAACACGACACCGAATCCCAAATGTTGTGAGGATACATTCATTGTGTAATCACAAGCTATACATACCAGATGGAGCAAGAGTATGCCGAGAACACCTCGACAGTAATGCTTGGGATGACTTACCTCAGTCATGTAATGTCTCTCACGAGTTTACTGCTGAACACTTTTCTAATGTTTGTGACATTTTGCGTGATGCAGTAAAACACAAATCGACGTTATGTTTTGAGGAAGTTGGGGCTATGAGTGAGGAAGAAATGCACTATTGGACTGGACGTACAACTGAACAGTTTAACGCAATCTTAGAGCAAACTCCTTCATTACGTGAAAGATGTGCCGCACCAAGAACTGCTTTGGGTATCCTTTTAACTAAGTTGCGAACAGGAGATTCCGATGAGAGACTTGCCACGTTATTTCAAATGTCTCGCAGAAAACTAGAGAAAATATTGGCAGTAGTTCGAGAATGTTTAGAAAATGAGTATGTCATTCTGCATTTAGGTGTAAATCATATAAATAGGAACGCTATACTTCAGCGGAACCTAAGATTACCAAAACATCTTTTTGGAAACGAAGAGAACACTAAGGCCATAATTATTTGCGATGGGACCTACCTTTACATACATAAAAGCTCGAACTTCTTGTTTCAAAGAGAGTCTTACAGTTTACACAAGTTCCAGAACTTGTTAAAACCGTTTCTATTGGTTACTACTCAACTACTACTCAATAATGGATACATTATTGACGTGATGGGACCATACGCTGCAACCAAAACGGATGCGGATATAATGAGCGGTCTGATGAACAACAATGAACACGACATTCACGCTATACTACAGGCAGAAGATGAATTCATTTTGGACCGCGGTTTCCGAGACAGTTTGCCGCACATAGCAGCCCGTGGTTACAGATATCACGTTCCACCGACCAAAGACCGGCAGGAATCACAACTAACTACGAGTCAGGCGAACGAATCTAGGCTCGTTACATTGTGTCGTTGGGTTGTGGAGGTGGTCAACGGAAGATTAAAGAGGGACTTCAAGCTTTTGCGACAAAAATATTTCAACAATGCGTTGCCACATATATTTTGTGATGTCAAAATAGCTGCGGCACTCACCAACCACTTCCACATCCCAATCACTTTTTACGTAGAATCTTTTATCACCACAATATCAACAAAACTACAAACCCCAAACACTTTATATACATATGTCGAAGGAAAAAATCTGAATCAACGAAGAGCCGACTTTCAAAGATTAGAAGCTAATTACATAGAAGATTTTCCAAGATTAAGTGAAGAAGATGTTATTCTCATAGCGTGGGGGACTTACCAACTAAAGCTTGCAAAATCATATTGCAGCGAGCACCTGCACCAAGGTCTGTATATAATAGAAATATATAGAGAAACAGCGCTAGAAGATTTAAATCAATATGGTATAAACGAAGAAAATGCGTGGCTATTACGCGGTCGTATCCAATCCCGACATGTCAGGGCTAAAAAGTACTTCTGCTATATATTATTATGTAATGAGACTATCATTCAATATTACTGTACATGTCTCACAGGACGACGCACTGTAGGTACATGTGCACATATAGTATCTATTATCTGGTACTTGGGATACGCTCGACACGAAGGATTTACAGAACCAGCTCTTTTTTTAAATTCTATCTGTATTGACGAAGAAAATGATGTTCAAAATGAATAAATAAATAATTAATATTACTTACTTTGTTTTAATCTTCAAAACCTTCCCGTACATTTTGAGCCAAGAACGCAAAAATTACATATTTAGGTACAGTACTAGTGCATAATTATAAGACTTCGGCAAATCCACGACGAACGAGGTATCCCGAACGGTGCCGATGAATCTACCAATCATCGTCATTATGCAGTGACGTTTTATGACAGACCACTTCAAAATGAATGAGTTTTATGACAGGCCACTTCAAAAAGAATGAGTTTTGAAGTGGTCTGTCATAAAACGTCATTGAATAATTGCGATGATTGGTAGATTCATCGGCACCGTCCGGGATGCCGAGATTTGGCGAAGTCTTATAATTATGCACTAGTACTGTAGTTTTTATATGTTTATTTACAACTGACATTTGTTATTATCAATTATCAAACACACATACATCATCTCACAACTGTCAAGACATAAATATATCGTTAAATATAATATAACTATAATGTAACGTGACATTATCGGCCTGCAATGTAAAGACCCATATATCACTTTGAACGTGGCCTTACTCAAAACGGACAACGAATATTGATAAGCGCCATGGTGGTCTTTAATGAACATGGATATACCTTCCCAAAAATATATAATTCATTCTGATTGAGCCCTATACCAGAGCCCATACATTTATGCCCATCATCCTTTATCTTTGGCACTTCAAAAACTCGAAGCTGACGGGGTTCTGATGGTTTCCTCGCCTTTAAAATGCGTCTAGCGGCAAGTTCTCTTACATGTTTTTGTTCATCAGATAACATAGACAGGAGCAAGTTCTCTGGGTGCGCAAAAAAAGCATTTCGCCTTAGTACAGGATCAACAACACTCTGCAATTCTTGCGGAAGATATCTAGAATAATAAACCAACTTCCAAAAGTGCCTTGCTCCATCTTTACACGTCGGATTTAATTTGATTTCAAACCAAATAGGAGAATATACTTTCACTACAAAAACAGCTAGTTGTTTCAGTTCGTTTGTTGGTATCTCAGTAGCCACATATAAGCGCAAAATCCTGTTAGCCTTTGTTAGCCACCTGGCATGTGACATTTTTCCCGGAGAGCGATTAGACAAATCCACGATAACAGGTCGCTTCTCACAATCATCTAATAACTTTCCGATAGCACCTGAATAAGTATTAGGTCCTGTTGTGGTGCCATCAAGTTTTGCAAATAAATGTCTCAAGGGCAGTTCATTTAAGTGTAAAAGGCATATGATCCATTGAAGTAGTCGTTGTAAACGCATTTCTAAAAGTCGTATGACTCCGCCGTATTTGCCCGTATTGGTTACCGTCCCATCACAACCTATGGCAAGAGTATCCTCTAGAGACATATTCAATTGACCTGTTACTGTTTGAAAGATAGCTGACTCTAACCCTTTTGCAGTTCCATGGCTTGGAACGGCATACCCGACATAAACCGATCCTGGTTCTTTAATTATTGAAATGTGTTCTTCCACGGATGTCAAGCGGTATTTTTTGCCCCCTTTCATAACAATTTTCAGGGTTTTATCTTTTCGTCCATCAAAAAATAAGGCAGGTATAGTGTCTAAATGGCCTTGAGATAATGTTTCTTTTCGTAATTTTTGTCTCGCTCGCCGCAATTTTGACTTATCGATTACTTCGTTATTAATTTTCGCATCTTGCAAAACAGCAGAAGCGACAGCAGCGGCTGCTCTGTCGGATATCCCGTATCGGTCACAGATAGTTGACAAATTCTTCAGAGATGCTATTGTACGTTTTTTTGATACTGGTTTTAATGGACTTGAGGGCACAGATTGTTTTTCATCGCTACTTTCAGACGTTATTAAGGTATTAGGATTTTCGTGAGAAGGACCTGGTTCACAAACGCTAGAATCGTAATAGGTTTTAAGCTTAATTTTTCTATTACTCAGTTTTCTCTTCCTCTTACTTGTCAATAAATCAACAGTTCCCATAATCATTTTTCTCTCCGTTCTCTGATCTATTAAAAAAGCTCGTTCTTCCTTAGGAATCTTTTGGTCCTTGGAACATTTGCATAACTCTAAATCTTTACACTTACATGAACTCAAATCAAACAGTTTTTCCGAATTTCTATGAAAATCTTGAATCTTTCCTTCTGATAAACGCTTCAATGATTTTAATAAATTTTTACACTTTGCGTGGTAACTTTTAATCAATTGCATCACACGATTATGAGACACAGTAGGAATAGACGCTTTTCTCCACAAACATTCAACTTTAGATGACACTATTTCAGATATCTCATTAATAAATGGCTCCTTTTTGGAATTGTTCTCAAGTTTAAGCTGATGTCTTACTAAATTATAATATTTCATAACTTGTTTGTAAGTGGGTAGTTGATTTTCGTTAATATCTTCCGGAGCACCAAAAATGGGACAACTTGTGGATTTTCGGGTGTTATTTGAAATCTCCATGATGCACAACGTCACAAAACTAACAAAAACTACTCAAAATAGCGAAAAATGTAGATGAATGCGTGCGACCTTTCACCTGGAACTAATTAGACGCACTGAGACAATGACGCGTGATCGACAGTTTACGTCCTCTTTCCCCGCTCCTTCCCCCGCATTGTACGGACGATTACTCTAATAGTTTAGGCTGATTATTGTTTATATTACGTTTATCTCTGAATATAAGAATGTACTATCATTATAAACCATGTAGTTCATACAATAAACTGTGATAAAATAAATCCGATTTTAACAATTTTTCCGAATTTTTAAACGTCATGCGCGGGTAATTAATATTAATAAATATTAAAAATAAATATACAACTTTTTAAGTCTTTACCCAGGTCATCTTTTGCGCACTATTACAAATCGAAATTCGGAAAAAATATTTTTCGACCCACCCTAATAGATATGCTGACGAGGATTCAGTTGAAATATGTTCGTTGGCGGTCGAAGTAGGTCGAAAGTGCTGACGAGGATCCGGTTGTGCAATATTCGTTGGCGGTCGATGAGGTGTGAGCAGTTTTGTAGGTGGTCGGAGTATGTAAGTCCTTCACCCCCCGATCAGCAACTATTCATTTTCAAATGGTGATTTTTGCATATGTCGTTACTTCTGTAGTGGCATCGGGCTTAGCTTCGACGACAGCAAATTTCCTCTTTGACCGGATGTGTTGGATCAGCAATGTAATGGTTGCTCCAATTACAATGATGATGACAAGATAGAATGGTGTGGTGGTGTGGTAAATGGCTTCATGTGTGTGTCCCAGATCTCTGATGGGGACTTCTTGAAGTATTTTGTTCTGAATGTGATGTAATTTTTTCAGATCAATTGTGTCCATTCCGAGGTGTACTGCTGGAATTTTCGCTGTGAAGTTTGGGATTGACATGATTTCTAGCGGTTGTCCTTCTATTCGATCATGTATGTTGGTGATAGTCAATTGAGGTGTTCGTAGTAGACATTTGTTCGGTATCGTTGCTAGGTAAGTTCCTTCGACTTGGGTATATGATTGTTTTTCGCAATACGTTTGGATCTTGATGGTTTTCGGAAAGCTGATTACGTATGTCCTGTCGTCTAATTGTTCCATTGCTTCTTTAGTTATAGTCATGAGTAGTGTAGTCATTTGAGTCATAGTAGTTACAGTCATTTGTATGGTCATAGTTATATTGTCCGTCGTCATAGGGATGGAATTCAGTCAAATTCATTTCGCGTGTTTTAAAGTAGTTGGTTGGAGGGGGATTTCTATTTTGTCGCCAATCATGTGTAGTAGGTGGGAGGTTTCTATTAACAAAAGATTGTACACCGCTCATCGGTTGGGGATGCGATGGCTGTGGTCTGGGTTTGAGTCTAAACATGTTACTTTGTGGGTTATAATTGGGAGGTTTTGCACCGAAAGTTTGTTGAGTGCGTGTTGGCATACGATATTGGGGTTGATTAAATCTAAAAGGTGGTTGTGACTGTTGTGGGCGTATGTTGAATGGCTGTGGTTGTGAAGTAGGCATGTTAAATCGTGCTTGAGGTGGTTGTGTATTGAAAGGAACTTTAAATGGTGAAGACCATGCATTGTTAAACTGATGTGTGGGTCTAGTCAGTGGTATGGAGTGTGCTGGCATTGTACGTGGAGTGTGAGGTTTGTGATCGTTCCTCTGCTGGAGATACATTACGTTAAGTTCTTGTACGTATGCGTGAGCCCAAAGGTTCCTGCAAACCTCTTATGAAGGCTTGAAGGGTGAGTTTCCTGTACAATGTACGTTTGGCTGTTTTTGTGGAGTTAGATGTTTCATGTAAGCATATGTACGTCATCATGGTACTGAATAACGTTTGGCAGTATTCGAAAAACTGCAGTGGGGACCTATTTCCTTGAGTGGCTATAGCGAGATCGTTGTATACAACGATTACGTTTTAACGCTTGCGTTATAACGCCGTCTCGTCTCGTTGGTCAGCAAAATTATTTATTAAAGTGTTGCGGACTCCCGCCCAATCATCAGGTAATCCATTAGAGTTTATTAGTGTGGCGGCTGGGCCAGATATTTTATTTAATATACCATTAATTAAGCATTGGTTTGCTAATTCGCTTCCAGGATCAGTGCTAGCGTATTTAAGTACAATTTGATCACATTGGTTTATGAATCGGGTTAGTACATTCGGGTTGCCGTCAAAATCTGGCAACGGGCGTGAGGCCTTAAAGATAATATCCGGGTCATAAGGGGCCATATTTTCTGAAATGGTCTCTAAACTTATCCTACTTGTATTAACTAAATTATGTCGGCGATTCTGACGTAATGCAGAATCACTTAAGGACTTACTACTAGGGCGAAAAATTATGAACTATTCTAATAAAACTTAAAGGATAGAATAGGATTTATAGCACACAATACAAAGAATCGATTTGAGTACTCACAGTATCATGCGGCTATCTGCTACCGCTACCGCTTGGCTTTCCTGGCGTATCGATAGTTGGATACTATCTTCATGTCTGCTTGCTCATAGTTCGGATATTCGTTTCGGGACTTGAAAGTCTCTCTCTGGGTGTTACCACACCAATCGATCGATGTTGATCGACTGGTGTGCGTTCGCGCAGCGGAATGTTGTTGAATTTAAAGATTTTAATTATGCAGATATTTAGTGTATGACGTCTTATAATTGTGTATGGTAAAAAAAAAATTGTGCACGCAGCCATTGTGGAGAAATTCACCAAAAACTGATTCCGCTGGGCGAACGTTCGCCCAGCGGAACTTTTTTTGATCCATTGACTTTAGAAGAAAAGAGATGTGTCCAAAAATTAGTGTGTATTTGTGTGTAATTGTGTATGTATGAATAAAAGTAGTGCATGCATAAACTTCGGAGAAATTCAAGTTTCCGCTACGCGAACGTTTGGCCATTAGCTAGTTTTCATACAAAGCGCTTACATAGAGAGCTGTAGATTTTTACATACGTTGTTTTGAATTTGTTTATATTTGTTTAATAAACAGATTAAGAAAAAATCGTAAGGCTTAAAAGATAAAAATATAAACGTAAAATACGCTTATTAGGTCTTAGTTCTTAAAGTATGCACTTTGGGGTCTAGATTTTCACGTTTATACAAACCTTGTAAGTGTCTGCAACACGTTGCCAAGTATCAATGATGTTCCGTTAGTAATTAAAGAGTTATAGGACAATTTACCACGAATAGATCACTGTTTACAAAGCAGTCAAATATCATGACGTTCTAAAGGAATTGCATGGTAAAATGTATGCCAATAATTAGTGTATTCATTCAACTAATCACATGCAAAATTTCATGTCATTAAATTCAGTAATTAAAGAAAAACAATTATAATACTGACGAAGCATCGAAAACCTACATAACCCGACCAAGTTCGGATAGCTACAAAAAAGCGGCCGTGCAATATATTTAGGTAACATCCCAAAATTTACAGTATAATACCGGTATTGAATTGGTACAGGTGATAACACAATTGTTGTTTCGATATAATTTATAGGTTATTTATTTTTGTACACCTACTTTTTTAAATGTATTTGACTATGACAGAAAGTAGGTACCGTTTACGTAGGTACTTTATTTAAGTATGCGCTTGAGACTTGAGATATAATCTAAATACAGTGTAAACTCTTTATAACATTATTCTCTATAACGATAAACTCTCTATAACATAGAAAAGACCACAATTAAGTATTCTTCGTAATAGAGAATGGCGGCTGCGCTATAAAGAGTGTATCAATGTATGGGTTTTAAGGTAAACCAACCAAATTGTGGTCTTTTCTATGTTATAGAGAGTTTATCGTTATAGAGAATAATGTTATAAAGAGTTTACACTGTATTTAGATTATATCTCAAGTCTCAAGCGCATACTTAAATAAAGTACCTACGTAAACGGTACCTACTTTCTGTCATAGTCAAATACATTTAAAAAAGTAGGTGTACAAAAATAAATGACCTATAAATTATATCGAAACAACAATTGTGTTATCACCTGTACCAATTCAATACCGGTATTATACTGTAAATTTTGAGATGTTACCTAAATATATTGCACGGCCGCTTTTTTGTAGCTATCTGAACTTGGTCGGGTTATGTAGGTTTTCGATGCTTCGTCAGTATTATAATTGTTTTTCTTTAATTACTGAATTTAATGACATGAAATTTTGCATGTGAATAGTTGAATGAATACACTAATTATTGGCATACATTTTACCATGCAATTCCTTTAGAACATCATGATATTTGACTGCTTTGTAAACAGTGATCTATTCGTGGTAAATTGTCCTATAACTCTTTAATTACTAACGGAACATCATTGATACTTGGCAACGTGTTGCAGACACTTACAAGGTTTGTATAAACGTGAAAATCTAGACCCCAAAGTGCATACTTTAAGAACTAAGACCTAATAAGCGTATTTTACGTTTATATTTTTATCTTTTAAGCCTTACGATTTTTTCTAAATCTGTTTATTAAACAAATATAAACAAATTCAAAACAACGTATGTAAAAATCTACAGCTCTCTATGTAAGCGCTTTGTATGAAAACTAGCTAATGGCCAAACGTTCGCGTAGCGGAAACTTGAATTTCTCCGAAGTTTATGCATGCACTAATTTTATTCATACATACACAATTACACACAAATACACACTAATTTTTGGACACATCTCTTTTCTTCTAAAGTCAATGGATCAAAAAAAGTTCCGCTGGGCGAACGTTCGCCCAGCGGAATCAGTTTTTGGTGAATTTCTCCACAATGGCTGCGTGCACAATTTTTTTTTACCATACACAATTATACGACGTCATACACTAAATATCTGCATAATTAAAATCTTTAAATTCAACAACATTCCGCTGCGCGAACGCACACGATCGACTGGTGTGGTAGGTTTAATTGATCGACGCCATCGACGGATACCAGTCGACTAACCAATTGATCGATTGCTGATCGATGGCACCGGTCGACGTTGATCGATTGACTCAGGCTATACTCCATCAGTTTCTTTCAAAATGTATTCACAAGAGGACGCGTTGTTGGTGGCCAGTACGATGTTGCTCGCCCTATTATTACGGAGACGCAAACGCAGAAGATTCTGGATGCGACCGTTTTTTAAAACCAAAGATCGCTCTTCTTATCCAAATTACATTTTAAATAGCGGTTTTTTAGATGCTTTTCGAATGGGTAACAGTGATATTGAAAATCTCTTAAACATGGTGGCTCCTTCAATCGCAAAATTGGATACCAATGACAGACAGTCAATTTCACCTAAAAATCGGTTACTTATAACGCTTAGATTTCTAGCCAGTGGTGATTCATATCAAAGTCTAGTACTAACGTTTAAAGTTTCACAACAAAGTATTTCTTGTGTAATTCCAGAAGTGTGCAAAGCGCTTATGTGTTCTAAGTAGTAAGTATTCTTGGACTTGTTATCGTAACTTAAGTTATAAGGTCAGTTAAGTTGTAAAGGTGTCTTATCATCAGTGATCGGATATTCGGATGCATATTTACCTAAAGTTAGCTTTTGGTTAACAAACTATAGAAGCGGCTTCTCAAAAAAAGTTTTTAGAAACATAAATCCCGGGATTCCTAAAAATTCGGAAATGAAAAATTAATCGGGTACATAGCATGGAGAAGCCTATTCCATAACAGCCAACTTCTCAACTTTAGATAAATATGCGTCCGAATATCCGATCACTGCTTATCATCATGTATCTCTGATATAAGCTAGAGGAATTAATTTATACAAAATAAACAAACATAATATTTCAGGTTTATTATAAATGTTTTAGACAAACAGTAACAATATAATCATATCGTTTAATTTTCTTGCAAGTCAGATGAGACATCTTCAAAATTATCCAACGACTCTATTGTTGTATTATTTCCACTAGGATCTCTTGCGTATTGAGAAGTGGATGGAAGGTTGGTATTATCCAGCAACAAGCTATTTCCAGTAGAATCTCTTGCGTATTGAGAAGTGGGTGAAAGGTTGGATTGATTTCTAGATAGTGCATTTGTAGAATACAGCGTGGTGTAGTAGCCTTGATTTTGAGAATCTGGATAGTCATATTTACCAAGTTGAGCTTCGTAAATCAGGTTATTTATATGATGCTGTACGGTAATCCGCGCGTAGTCCGTTTTTAGTGACCTCAATTTAAATGCGATATGTTCTCCGAACAATGTATACTCATCAACATCTTTTCTATTGCGAATCAAAGAATCAACCACCTCTAACGTTTTTTCTATTGCGGCATCATTTGGGTTGAGGCGCCTTTTACGACTACCTTCACTATCAACGGAACTATCCATCCCTGACTCAGATGCTTGTGAATTTACCTGAAACAAAATTTTATACAAATATTTTAAATATAATAATAATGTAATATAATGTAATTTATAAAAAAATATATTGTATGAATTGACAAAATCAAAACCGCGAGTAGTAGCTCATATTCAATATATTTACATTGTTGATATTTATTTTAAAGGTGCCAACCACGGAAGAAGGATGGCTCAACATTGCAAAAGATTTTGAACTGCTGTGGAATTTTCCCCACTGTCTGGGTGCAATAGATGGGAAACATATAAATATACGAGCTCCAAATAACAGCGGGAGCACATACTATAATTACAAGGGAGTTCACAGTATTGTCCTAATGGCTGTAGTGGATGCGAATTACAATTTTATGTACTGCGATATTGGGTGTCAGGGTCGTATTTCTGACGGTGGTGTATTTGGAAATACTATTTTGAATTCCATGAATCTACAAGGAATCCCAAAAGAAAGTGCATTACCTGGAAGAAGTTGTCTTACACCGTATGTTTTTATAGGTGACAATGCCTTTCCTATTTCAGAAAATTTAATGAAACCATTTCTCGAATTAGGGCGAAAAGGATCAAAGGTGCGAATTTTAATTGGACATAGTTTTGCGAATTAGAACCAACCCACATGAAGTTACTTTTGAGATAATTGACTTTTTGTTTTAAATGTGTGTAGAAAAGTTTCTGGGGATGTTGGATGTAAATTGCCTATTTGATGTGACAGATAATATATCTGGGATTATAAAACCATGTCATGATTACGATTTTATTTTAGTTTTGTATTTATTTGGGATCAAAAACTCGATGGTTCCCGTTTGCAAAAATGCTTTTTTGTCTGTTTATTAGGGAACCAGGTCATTTTGGTCTGAATGAATGGTAAATAAAACGAAAAATTTGCAATATTTGTATCTTTTATTATGAAAATAAACAATAATACTCATTATAATCAATCTTTCTCATACATGTTCATAACAAAAGTGCGCGAAAACAAACATAAAAACCTGAATACCTAAGTTACTCTTCTTCTTCTTCTTCTATCTCAAAATCAATATTACCTGAAAACCCATCTACATCATCTACGACTGTGATATCTCCCCTTAAACTTTTGTAAAAATCCTGAGCATCTTCTGGAATAAGATTCAACATGCTTTTTATATCATTCAGCTTTGCTTCAGGGATGGCTTTCCCATTCGGCCAAAGTGGATCCATAAGCTCTTTTGATAGCTGTCCTGAACAGCCTCGTGTGTTTTTTTTGGAAATGTTTACTTCTACAAATTCTTCACCTAGGTCAGAACGCATAAAAATTGAAAACTCTTCCTCTTTTTTCAGCATTATCTCTTTTGTGTTAAGCCAAGACACTTTCGACCCATCAGTAGCTTTCTTTCTGTTAGTTATTCTTTTTTCCAGGTTAGTACTTGACAAAAAATCCTCCTTACTTATCCTATGAACTTGCATTGGGTTATTCTTTTTACATGACTGCATTATTCGCATATAGTCTTCTGGTGTGTACAGTCTTTGCTGTAGTTTCAGAGCGCATTCAATCCGACCAAAATCCGTGTCGTTAGGCAAGAAACTATGTCCAGATTCCAAAAACCGAAGTCTCACTGTTTGAAGAGTTGGATGGTCATTTAGTAATGCTTTGAGCATCAGTGTTAGTTTGATGTTTCGATTTTGACCACCACAAGAGTCACTCCATAGTATAAGGTTCTTCACTCCGTCGTCAAGCCTTTCCATCAAATGCTTATACAAACACGAGCCTACTTCTTGAGATCCTCTGCCTGCTTCACCTTCCACCCAAACGTTACAATGTGCCTGGTCTTTGCTTCCTGAGTGAATACCCAAATTATACACCCACAGTTGCCTTTTATAAAAAACTACATTAGTGGGTATTCGCGGAAGTGGTAAAGTTTTTTGTAAATCGAATGTTAACGTTTCGGTGGACGGATCACTTTGAGCTAATTTCATGTCACTTTTGAGCCTGTTCTGTAAATCTTTTGCTTTCTGTAAGTGCTGTCTATGAGCTTCTTCGAATGAGGCCTTGTCTTCATCTGTACCATGTTTTTTTTTTGCAGAATAATAGTCGCATTTGTTGCATGTGTCTTTTTTTAGTGGCTTTGTTCGAAGGTTAAACTTTGTAACAAACAACTGCTTAACTTTTGTTAGCGAGAGAAGTTTCTGTCCAGCTGATTTGGCTTCTTCACAGTATATGTCATATATTTTAGGAAGGGTCATATCAGGTCTCAAAAACTTGGCGTCATCGCAGTTTTCACGTCGGTAATGGGAGACATAAGTAGGTAATTTCTGTATCACTTTTATAACAGTTGCTTCTCTTTCTGGACTCACTTTATTAAACCCACCATTTGAACCACGCTTATCTTTTATAGAATTGTTCCGTTTCTTAAAAAGAGATGTATTCACTCTTTTAGAACTTGTTTGAAGAGTGTTTAGGAACATATTTTTGCATACAAGTACATCCTTTAGATAATAATCTCGGCTGAAATTCTTTTTCTTTGAAGCACCACGTTGAGTAGACACGTAAGCACGTTTTATTGGTTTTTCACGAACACAAGCTGCAATAAACATGTTCTGTGCTTCATAAGAGCCCAATTCATAAAACTTTTTGAATTCTATCAGTCTATCTTCACTTGAAATTTCTTTTTGGCATTCTTTTGGACATTTGCATTCAAAATCTATGAATTGCTTTGACTCAACATGTTGTTTTTTAGAGTTAACGAAAGGCATGTTATGATATTTCATTTTCTTTCTGTCTTGTCTTGTAAGCTCACCATATTTCCTTTTCCTCCCCTTCTTTGGCCTACCTTGCGATAGTCCGGTGGCATCAATGTTTAACTGCAAACTTTGATGGCTAGAAGATGATGGACCATCTACATCAGCGTGAGTTTCAATTATTGTATTAACTGCTGCCGTTATCAAAGATCTAGATCTGACGGAGTTGTTATCACTTTCTGTTTCACTTTCATAGCAAATAAAGTCTGGATCTTGTACTGAATCGTCACTGTAGCTCACTATTTCATCTTTTCTGGAAGATTCTGTTAAAACGGTTCGATTTCTATTGGCGTCTCTAGTAATTGGTCTGTCAGGCATTTCATGCACTTCGGCGAATGTCGTGATCAATGATTCTGATACTGGTGAACTGGTATCACTTCGGTTATTAACATAATTATTATTAACATGTATTGCGATGTTTGGTGATGAAGCCTGTGAGAAACATTCTCTTGCATGTAATATTTCATTATCTTCAATGTCATTTTCAAAGACTTCCGTTAGAACATCGTATATGTTCCTCGTTTCTGGCGACATGTCACGCAAAGGAGAAGGTAGTGGAGGGTCAATACTCTCGTCAGTAGCTCTTACCAGTCCAGGTGATAATGGACTTAAAGGTTGGGGCTCTAAAGTTTTTTCTACATAGTCTTCGTCAGATCTATTAGAAATAGAGTAATCAGAAATTTCCATACCGGAACCAAGCGACTCATCATTCCTCACATTTGGCAATTTTTTAAGCACTGGTCTAGGTGTTAGTGGAGAAAAGGGTGGAGGCTCTATACTTTTTTCTTCAGCATTTTCTTGAGAGTCAGATAATGCATCACCAAAGCATTCACCCGAAAAAAGCGGTTGTCCATTCTTCTCAGCCGTTATATTAAGAGGCTTCTTGTCTTGCTTGAAGAGCTTAGAGTCATTGGCATCAGCAAGTGGCAAAACTGGAGAAGAAAGATATATTTGAACAAAAGGTCCAGTAAAGATTCAGATACTCGTAAAACAGAAAAGCATAGTAGCAGAAAAGAATAGTACATTGCATAAAATTTCACACAGACTTACCTATTTGCATACCTTTTGTGGGGCTGGGTTGTGGAGATACCTCAATATAATCATCTATAAAACAAAAAAGATTTAAGTTAAAAACTTAAATGTTAGGTAGAAATAAAGATAAAGTAGAAGGTATATAAAATAAAGTATAAATAAAAACCATTGCCTTAATAAATATATAATAGGAATCGTTGGAAAATCCAATTCTTCATTATGCCAACGTTTTTGAGGTTATAAAACTTAATAATAACTATCAGTAGAATTACTCACCATTGTCATTGTTGTTTTCATCATCTTCGGTTGGATTTGTAAGTATACAAGCATTAATGAGTGCTTTTGTTCGGGCACTTATCTTTTTATACATTTTTTAAACATTTAAATTAAATTAAGAACATGCGCTAGGGCAGTAGCTTCAGGGATACCAGCGTTTGTTTAGTGTTGCTATTTTTAAATTTTGTGAATGTAAACCGTAGAAATAATGGGATGGATGAAAATACTTGAAATTTATTTTTTGGTAATGTTATGGGGTAACATTTTTTATGATTCCTTTATTTTTTTAATGCATTAATTTATAATTAATAATAGTTATTATTAAATATGACATTGAATTGCTAGTGAATTAAATTACAAAAATATTTTAATTAATAACAATATCTAAATTTTTTACGTTCTTAGTTCACTGTAATCATTTAAATCATTATACTTTAAAAAAACGCAAAACCAAGCCATGCATCACAGTTCATCGACTTACTCATAATGTAACAAATTGTGTTTACCTATATAGAACTAAACAGCTTAGTTCCTTTAAAGTTACAAATAGTTATTTTGCAAACGAGATCAAACAGCATAGTTCTCATTTGCAAAAAGAAAAGGCAACGAAAACTTGTTTAATTTTTTTTAAAAGAGAACTGTGTGGCTTGGTTCTTGTTTGCGTTTTGAAAATTCTGAATAATGGTAGGAACCATGCGGCGAGGTTCTATTTGTTTGTTAAAGATCGACTGTTTCCTGAGTTAGTTCCCTCGGTGGCTTTTTTTTCTCCTTTATGGCTTAACAAATTTGACCAGGAGTCTTTTTAGGTAGGTAAAACACACATGTAGGAGGTCGTCTATGCATCTAACTCAATTCTACCCAAAGTGTGGGTTGGTTCTAGTTCGCAAAACTATGTTCAATTATAGGTTAAGTAGGGCTCGCCGAATGGTAGAAAGTACGTTTGGCATTTTAAGTGCAGTATTTCGATGTCTTCGAAGACCTTTTCATCTTCAGCCGAAAAATGTGGAAAACATAGTGTTAGCTACTACTTATCTTCATAACTATTTAAGAAGGAATTGTGAGAGTTATAGGTCTAGAATTGCGCTATTCAAATAACATGAATCATAGTACAGATTTCGAAATAATACAACCGCCAGAAATTCAGCCATCTGTACAATTCTACAGTTTACCAACTCCAGCAGAACTAGTGAGAGAAGAGTTCGCAGAATATTTTTGTTCTAAAGATGGTATGGTTAAATGGCAATACAAGTATTGTTGAATAAACAACTATCGCCATGTCGGAAGTATATTATTATTTTAGTAAGTCATTTCGAGATTTGTTTTAGACAAATACTCTGTACACAAGTGACAGCTACCGTGTATAACCTGTATCAATAAAGTATGTACTTGTAAAATTGTATTATTATTGTAATAACAAAAAGGTTGCAACAACCCTAAGATCTACAAAGGTTCGGGCTTCAGATTCATTATGATAAGAGCTATAATGAATTGTTTAATTTCAGACAAAACAGAGCCATATTGGCCCTAAAAAAGATAAATGTATGTAAGTACTTACATCAATTGACATGCTCGAATGAGGCCGATGCTCTGTGGTCACGGTAGATCGTGGGCGATTCCTTTCTTGTATGAACATCATAGCTTGAAATGCATACCATTTAGAAATGTATATTTCGTCTCGTCCAGCACCGCTTCTTAAACTATCTTTTACTTTTTTATTTTCTTTGGAAAATGTTGTTTGTAAATTTTTAATCTTTTTTTCTACTTCATCCTTCGTAATTTCAAATGAGTTTGCTATTTCGAGAAGAGCATCATGTCGTTTTATTTTATTACGGTAGTCATTGTGAAGAATATCCCATAGTACCTAATGGTTTGTTTTTGTATTGCTCGATAAATTCCAAAGTTCTTGCATTCGTCCACGCGGTCGCCGCCATTTTGCGCGTCACGAGACGAACTATTCACGACCGCGAGCTTCACACAACTGAACACATACACAAGCAGGCCAGGTAGGAAGTGCGCGAGGCGCGGGCGGGCAGCGGGTGACAAATAGGGAGGGAGCGGTCGGAGCGCAGCACGACTGACGAAACAGCTCGATCGACGTCGACTATTCCATTCTACCATCGATCGATGCCGTCGATCGACGGTCGATCAATTGGTCTGGTAGAAACTATCGATCGACGTCGACTATTCCATTCTACCATCGATCGATGCCGTCGATCGACGGTCGATCAATTGGTCTGGTAGAAACTATCGATCGACGTCGACTATTCCATTCTACCATCGATCGATGCCGTCGATCGACAGTCAAACGATTGGTGAGGTAACACCCTAATACCGATGATCTCTGCGAGTAGACTGTTGTGGATTTTCTTGTACCGACTGCATAACTCTCTCCACATTGGCTTCGGTCCTAGATGTTCTTGGACGACCTTTTGCTTGTGGTTTAAACGTTGAACCAGTTTCTTCGAAACGTTTCACCCATATTTTAATGAAATTAGCACTCGGAGCTTCACTAATTCGGCGTAGTCCATATTCAGAACAATATAGTCGTCTGGTAACGATGTATGAACGTGAGTTCTCGTAAAAGGCACGTACGCAAAATGCGCGAAACTTCCCTTCGAAGTGACTCATAGCTACTAAAACTCCATGAACTCTCCTACCAAACGATAAAGGGTCCTCCCCACCCGCGCGCTTTCTACCCTGTAAAAAATGATGATGCAATATGCATGTCTATTGCGCCACCCTGTATTTTGTAAGTACAGTCTGGCCATTATCTCATGAAATTTAATGATGTCGCTAGTAGGTTTAATTACGGTATCACCATAAAATGAAAAAAACATTTTGATACTTACAAAGTTTTAATAAATTCGTACTACTATACTAAACTTAAAACATAAAATTATTAAAAATCAAAAAGTTTTTATTCCATATTGACATTTAGAAAATACTCTTACAGCAAGTTTAAGCCAAATTAAAAGGCTTTGTTAACAAAAAAAAAACAAAAATGTAGAGCATCTGCTAAAAAAACTGCAATTTCTGTCTTATCGCACATAAGTCAAATTCATCAAGACTTTGTTTTGGTCGCCCTTTCCTATTTTTTCCAGGAGTAGAAAATTTGCCTTGGTTTTGGTTTCCTTCCTCGGTAATGCGTCTTACAGTGCTGATAGATATGCCTGCAAGTAGAGATCAAGTATTAAAATGGGTCAAAGCTAGCTTACACGATGACAATCTGACATACAAAATTACAATGTAAACATAACCTTGCACACACAAAAAAACTCCAAATAACTGGATGTAATGGTGTTGAATTAACAATATCTGTTACAAAACTACTTGATTCACACAGGAACTTAATCAATCAATGCAAGCCACACAGTACAAACCTGTATAATCCGCAGTTCTTTGAAAAACATCTTGCAGATCGTTCAAAGGCTTTCCGGCCTGAGATTCTGCCAAACATCTCAGGAAACCCTGATAAATAACCTGTCGGGTTTTACTCCGAATAGTTTTTTTTCCCTTTTCTTTCCTGGTTTTCTTGCATTATTCGTTCGCAAAATTGATTATAATCTCACAAAAAGCTCGCAGGATCACTTTGTTTACAGCGCAGACGAAACAAAATACAATAACGAAACAAATAAAAGGGTTGCCAGGAAATTCCTATTAATTTAGTTCCTCTTTAATTAATTTCATCAGTTAATGGCCAAACTGTACCTATTTTCTCTTCATTATTTATTCTCTTTCACTCTTTTAAACTGATGCCTTTCGTTACCTTATAATGCCTTTTCTGTGAACTGTTCTTCGTTTGTCTGGGTTTGATAATTCTTCTGGCGATTCTTCATTGTTTTGTGCCTAGTTATTTGTGAAATTTTTATAAAGCGGATGACTTTGACAGTTCAAAACTGAGGGAACTCCGTGGCGCCGCAGCTCGTTTCAACGATGTTACCTACAAGTATGTACTATATCCTTTAATTAGTAAGTGTATGTAAAAATTCTCGCTACACTTACACCTGTAAAAATATTACCAAGTTGCAAAAATTTGTACGTTTATATTATAAACCTTTTATTACTATCTATTATCCTGTATTAAGCCATTCAGTTATTTGGGGGACAAACGTTTTTGACATCAAAATTCTACTTTTTACGTCACGTCGTTGGTGATGTGCATATCGATACTATAATAAATCGGTAGATATGTATAATAGGATCAACTACTGTAATTCCTCGTTTATAAATAGGAAAATGTAAATTAGTTACACCAGTGATTTAAGTGTATTATATTGTAAATAAATTGGTTTTGTTAATGCCTAATCTTTTATTTATCTTGAAATTTTACTAAATAAGTATCCATTCATTCTTTATCGGATCCCGATTCTTCCAACATTTTCTATTCGCATACATACGTAACAGTGACCCAAGTCCAGTAACACTTTTTGCAAAATATCTGTCAATATATTGTAAGTGTGAAATTGTTCGTGAAATAACAAAAGTACCAAGGTACTGAAGTGATGTGCTAAAACGCATTTGTAGACTTGGGCTCCAGTTATAAGCTGTCCTTTTTATATGCAGCCTTCAATATGTCATACGTCTCTGAAATATGAACCAGGTCGAGTGAAAGAAAAACAGAATAAAAATTCACAATTTTCGTTTATTTATAAAAATGTTACATTTAAGGTATACATATATACACTTTGTAAATCCTATTACATTATTCATATAAATTAACATTCCAAAGTTACAAACATACAGGCGTACACACTTTCTCAGTCTTAAAAAAATAGTTGAAATTTGTTTTTTTGGAAACATGAAAACAATGGATTCATCTACATTATACATAAGTGAAAGTTAGTACTGAAATAATATATACGTACATATTATTCAATTACATAATATATCCCAATTATCCTTTGCTATTTTGTTACTTCATTACAGCATATACAACTGCAATAATCCCTTTCAGGGTAGATAACATTGTAATAGGCCACTCAAATCCTACATTTCATTAAAGTCAGCGTCCCTTGTACTGATACAAATATTTTAAAAAAAATATCTTATTTTTTCAGATATCACCTTAATAATTTTGACTGCTTTTCAAGATTACAAGCAGTAGCAATGTCAAAAATTAATATTATTACCTGAAAACGGGTTGAACGATGTGTTTTTGAATCAAACCATAGTAATGTGAATCTAAAATGATATTGAATAAAGTAAAACTAAGTTATTGCAAGCAAAAGAGAGATCAAAGATAAATTGTTAAAAATCAAACCCAACTAATTGGTAATTCATGCTAAATAAACGAAGTGCTATATGAATACTAAGACACTTTATAAAGTGATTCCACCATATTATTAGAACCTAGAAAATTTTAGGATTTCACATGGTGAGAGGTTGGCAACCCTCCATAAAAACCTGTTTAACTTAACATATTACACGCCAGTTTTTTGTGACTTTTACATACATACATCTTGATGCACACAGCTCTTTGGAGATGCATACATCTCAATGCAATATAGTTTCTTGGAGAATTATCCAGTTAAGACCACTCACAGCTTTCAGGTTATTCCCTTTCAATGATTACAAATGTAGTGAGTAACTATATACTTCACCACAATTTAGTATAAGAAAAACTATTAAATTTAAATAGAATTGTTCAATCATACATTCACAATGTATGTCAATAACTTTGGATTTTGAGATATTAACTTACTGGATAGCCAATGAGGGAAGTAAGAAATTGATGTTTTATTAGATCTAAAAAAACGGTATTCCATATTACTGCCATCACAACCCTTGAAATTATATTCATATGTTGTTGCATAAGTTCTGTCCACCTCGCAAAGGAATAATAGGATGTAAGAACAATGATTTAAGATTACAGCATCCATTTGTAAACTGGGTATTTGTATGTAATGCCTATGCCACCATGAAAATCCTATTTTGTGTGTCAGTATTGTGCATATTTCTTATAACTTGAGTAATGAAATTGAAAACTACATTTTACTTTGGTATCAATTATTTTAATTCGGTAATTCATTCATTAGCATATTAAATATAATTGCCATCGATGTTTTTATCATTGGGCAAGGGGCTGGAAATATGCCACCTAACTCCAATTACAAACTAACTGAGACAAAACTTTATCCACAATTTTGAGGAATATTCAAGTGATGTGTAATAATATGTATATTTATATTAAAATACAGTTTCGTAAATTTAATTAGAATATCATTATTCCTCACTTCCCTCACTACCAATAATATTTATATTCAATTACCGGACTTAACTACCAGGTCTTTTAGTTGCGTTTATAAATATGTGATGGTCAAATTTTGGAAGCTATTCAACTATTTACACAAATATACATTCTCTATTATTTAATCAGTACACAAAATATTTTCTTGTCGCAATTTTGAACCGCGAGTATTTGTTTTAAATGCATTCAGATAGTGATAGGAAGAACAGAAGCCTACAGGAAACCAATAATTTTATTACTACTAATATATCTGTGCGCTGATTTTTATATGTACTAACTAGTTTACCATGAATTATTTATGGTTATTAGTTACAATTATTATGCAATGTACCATTAAAAATTGATTACTATTATGCTATCTGGCTTTCAAATAAGTAATAAATTAAGATGTGTATTTACTTGTACAAATGTCTAGTGTTTTAATTTTAACATTGGCTTCTGTTCTTCCTACAAATTATAGTTATTCGTTCATAACGACTTCAATACAACTACACATATGCAACATCCTATCCATCCATCCTATTAGTAATATACATATAACTGTTTACTTATCGCCTAAGGATCATATTGCAAGTTTGATCAAAAATACGATTTTATAACTTACTTGAAGACTTTTGGCATTTACCTACATTAAACCCAAAGCATCTTGCTAGAATTTCGCTTGACTCTTATTCTTGAACAGATAACAGAATAATGTGCCAATCAATTTGTTCCTTACATCAACACAAGGTAACTCTAGCCAACGGTGGCTTCCGGAGGCCAGTCACAACAAAACACTGTACACAACAAACAAATGGGATTCAGAAATTCATGCTTTGGTACACTTCCCAAACAATAAACTACAACTTAAGCACCGTTCCAATTTCATTACCGTCACTAGGGAGTCCTAATATATTAATTTGGTGTCTAACTACCTATGTACAAGTCCACAATTCACTAATATCACTTCACAGTTCACTCTCATCACAGGCGTCGGCGAGGCGGGGTGGGTAGCTCCCGTATACGTACTCCATGTACTATTTGACCTGGCCGGTCTCCTGGCCTTCCAGGGGCTTCACCCCCTCGTTGCGGAAGGGCTCGTTGGGGGCGGCGTTCTCCCCGAACGAGTAGTTGCCGCCCTTCGCCTTGGGCTCCTGCTCGCGCTGCTGCCGCCGCCGCTGCTTCGACCACAGCTCGTGGCAGTCCTGCCACGTCGGCAGCTCGGGTGGGGGCATCCTGCCACAACAATGGAATGATTAGTGTGATGTAAACTTTAAATGTATTTCAAATACTTACTTACTGATCATTTAAATATAACACAAAACACGTTTCGGGACAATTATCCTTTGACAAGTCAACGGTTTACGGTTAGATATTCGCAATTGTGAAGAAATTCATTGTATACACATCTAACCCACGTTTCATCGTTAATTCAGCACCGAACGTGTACGGTGGAAATCAATTAAGCTACGTACGGGAATTGTTACATTTAAGCAGCTACAACTAATAAAAACACGCTCCACAATAAGTCATATTCAACATATAATAGCATAACGTCTACTCACTGGTCAGGCACGACGTCCTTGAGCCAGGGGCTCTTGAGGGCGTCGTCAGCGGTGATCCTCTTCTCGGGGTCCAGCTCCAGCATGCGGTCGAGCAGCGCCAGGGCCTTGGGCGGGAGGGACGCGAAGTGCTCCTTCACACTGCGCTTGTGGAACTTCCGGGGCTTCAGCATGTGCCAGAGAGGCAGCTGGATGACCCCCGGCCACACCGCCGGCACTGGGGTCCCGCACACCCGAGATATCACTTCCAGTTGCATCATTTCTACGTTAGCCTGCAAGTATAAGGAATAATGCTACAAGTGACTGGAGACAATGGAATTGAGATTGTCAAGGATTATCTGTAAGGTTTATGTGTTTTAAAGCAACAGACTTCACCAGATAGCAAGTATTTAATATTAGCACTAACTGTTTGTTACCTTACCAGCAATTGGTTTAACTTTCAATGACATTGTGACCTCTGCTTATCCCTCTATAGCGAAAAGCAGGAATGTTTATGTATAAAACATTCAGTATACCTGAAACACAGGATGCTTCAAGAACAGCTCTCCCAGGATGCATCCCATGGACCAGACGTCCACTGCGGGCCCATACCGCTCCTCGCCTAGCAGCAGTTCAGGCGGCCTGTACCACAGGGTGATCACCTTGTTGGTGTACGGTCTCTGTCGGTCTTCCGCCGACCATAGCCTGGCTAGACCAAAGTCGCCTAATTTCACTTCACCTCTGAAAAAGATACATAATAAATATGAATATAAAGTAGGGTTTATGATTACGTTAAAGGAGAATAGAGGAAGTTATGCATGTGCATTAACAATGATTATAAATGATTATTAAAATTTATGGTTTCTAGTTATTTTATTAGAAACATGAACAATTGCACAAATTAAACATGTAAATGAAACTTAGATTAAGTACCAGAATAAATAATCACTCATTTAAGACGTAAATTTTGTTACGTTTAGGTCAATAGCGTACACACTATCTAGAAGCTTCATTGTCCACCTTAACTACGAAGCTCTGTGACAACTCAATCAACTTAAACAATTAAGTAAATACAGCTTTCCATCCCCAAATCATACTCACTTATTGTTCATAAGTATATTGCTGCACTTGATATCTCTGTGGAGGAAGTTCTTCCTATGGCAGTACGCCAATCCATCCAGCAATTGCCTCATGATAGACGCGTTGTGGCTTTCTGAGAAATCCACCAGTTTGGACTCGAGAAGGCCCATCAGGTCATGGTCCATGTACTCAAACACTAAGTAGAATGATCCCTTGTCCTGAAATGAACAGTTTTTATACTAATCTGTTTTGTGATTTAAGGAAAGGTTGATTGCTGTATTCACATATTACTAAACCATTTTAGGTATATTAAAAACTTGTTCATAAATAAACACTTCTTCATTAATATATGTAAGAATTTGATCACAGTAAATTCTAAACAAAACTAAAATTTGACACTGAGGATTATGCCTGTATAAATAAAAATAATAAATAGCTATATTACACACGATAAACTAAGCTCAATACAACTCTTTGAAGATTATGCACAAATAAATATACACACCATAACATTACCATAATTATCTTAACTTCCCTTAAACTACCAACTAACCTTTCTAAAGTCCAAAGCGTCCTGCTTATCCGTGACTATCTCCCTCAGGTTGACAATGTTCTTGTGATTCAGTTGCCTGAGGATCTTGATCTCCCTCACCGCCGTGATGGGGAAGCCTTCTTTTTCATTCTCTAACCGCACCTTCTTCAGTGCCACTAGCTGGTTTGTGTTCTTATCCCTCGCTTTGTACACTTGGCCGTATGTGCCTTCTCCTATTTGAGTTATTACCTGGAAATAAAAAAATACCATATGATAATTGTTGAAATCTTTCTGGAGTGTGTTCTAAGAAGCATAATTTTTATTGCACCTTTAAATGTTATATTATTTCATAATAACGTAATTTTGGTTCAAAAAATGTCAACCTCGTGGACCCTGTTGAACACAGCAATCAATACTACAAACTTTTGTATCAACAAAAACACATTCTTGGATTCCTAGTTTCCCTGTCTTTATTATATTAAGTAATGCCTCTTACAAGGACGGGTAAAAGGGTAAGCAAACTGTCACCAATGTTCTACATAACTTAACAACCCCAATATTCATGCTAAACAATCAACTAAGAGATATTATCAGGTATTCGAGGTTCTATCCACCCTGAAAGGGATTAAAGGACGATAATATATATGTATATGTTAACAAGGTTACCTGGAACCCTTCGACGCATCTCTCGCCCCAGTCCTTAGCGTGGTGGGTGGGCGTCGCCACGGCTACCACCTTGGAGCCCCGACGCTTCAATATCCGCGGCCTCTTCAGTTTGGGTACAGGCTGAAAATATTTGTAACATATTCAATGAATATAAAAAATGGTATTTATGATCCTAATAATAGGTCATAAAAGTATATAATGATAAAAACTATTCTTAAATGTTTGTAATTATTTCGATTTTCTGCATATAGTAGTACATTTTAATATTTAATATACCTATGTTCTCATAATGATTACTTAACTAAAATTCATTACATGACAAAAACACTTTTTCAATTCCAATTAAGTACAAACACTAAACATTATACTAACCGCCCCTGCTTCTCTTGGTGGTTTCTTGGAGAAGACATGGGAATACCTATCAGCTCTTGAGGCAGGTGGCGGAGTGGACCCATCCAGCTCATCGCCACTCAGCTCCTCTGACCCGGGGATCACTGGAAATGAAATAGATTCATCAAATAAAGCGTTAAACATTTCCCTATTTTGATAACATGAAACTTAGATAAAGGATAAATAAGAAATTATAGAAGGACTTGGAAAAACATACAGAAATTATTTACTGGTATACAGACACAGCTCTTAGTACCAGTAAATAATCATTAAGACATCTTCAAAATCTAACACATAAAACATACGCTTCACGACTTGTGTATACAATACACACTCCCTTTTTTATTATGGCGGGGTATTCAGAGGCTTGAATGCCCATCTCCGAAATTTCGAAAGCATCTTAGGTATGGGTCATTCGAAGCCCGCGTATCACTAGATAGACAGCACCCAACGTGATAGGTAGTGAACCGTATCGCCGTATATAGGCACTGACTATTACCTATCCTGAGGGATAGGCAGGTTTCCTCACGATGTCTTCCCTTACTGTTATAGGCAGGTTTCCTCACAATGTTTTCCCTCACGGTTAAATCTAACACGTTTAGATATGTTACACAATAAAGAGAAACGCTAAATCGGTAAAGCTAGATATGGTTTGCTAAGCAAAGAAAAACACAAAACATATAAGAACATTGATATGCAATGTAATTTGAATAATTGTTCATTGTAATCAAAAACTTGATAATGATTTTTTTATTGTATGTGGAATATTGTGTGTAATTTAAAATATAATTGGTGTGGCTCTCTCAATATTAGTATTAACTTACCTGGAGGCATAGGTAGGTTCATGATGTTAGATTTCTTGGGCTTCTTGACAGGACTGTGTGTGGGTGTATTTAGAGGACTCACCGCCACCAGAGACTTTAGTTCTTCAACCTGAGAGAATGAAAAAACACCTATATGAACGTGCTTCTTTGGCAATATTATTTGTTTCATGAATATTTATAGTTTTTTATTTTTTCCTTATGAGTACAAGTGTAGTATTGGATCTGTCTACAATAAATGTCTTTAGGAATCATAAGTCAGGAAATCACCAATATATTTGATTCCCAGCTGTTAGCTCAGTTGTAACCGTTTTGCTGCCACTATATGTAAATGTTACATCCTATACAACACATAGGTTTGAATTGGCCATTGAATTACCTCTGCAATTGCTGCAATGACAGAGTAGCCTAGAAACCAAATGTATCTTAGTAAGTAAACATTATTATTTTGACCTCACCTGTGTATTAGGAGGCATGGGCAACTTGGTTAGGCTCTTGGGCTTCTGCACAGGAGGCTGGGAGTTCTGATAGTAGACCCCCTCCACCACGCTACCCCCCATTTTGGGTGGGGGAGGCAACTGTGATGATTGGTTGGCTGGAGGGGCAGTCGCCGACGCTTGTGTCGGGGGTGGGACGGGCGTTGGGGTCGCGGCTTCAGATGGTGGTGTTGGCGCTTTTGCGGGCGGATTCTGGTATTTTAAAATATGATTTATAGATATGACTATATTTTATAATTTAGTGACTGATATCAAGAAGCCGGTTGTTGTCTACTAAATAGGACTAAGATACAGGCACTCGTATATGTCTCATCCTAGCTATTACATTCTTATAAGTTCATTATAATTACTTATACATAATTAATATACACAAAATAACTTCATGAATTCATGCTTATTATAGGACCAAATTGCTCTAAATAAAATTCTACTCGTAACTCCAATCAATCTTTACTCCCAACAAAAGTACCCAGTAAATGGTGTACGACATTTTAGGCCTGCACCTAGTACAAACTACGTATTTAAACCTATAAGTTACACTGATCTGATTTATGTTATTACAGATTATATTGTTATTTAAGTGCTATTAACATATCGGCAAGGTGGGAAGACGACCTGCGTAGGTTGGCCGGCATCGAATGGATGCGAACGGCCACTCACAGGGAGAAGTGGCGTCATTTGGGGGAGGCCTATGTCCAACAGTGGATTGATACAGGCTGATGATGATGATGATGAACATACCGCAACAAGGTCCGGCAATCCGTTGAGGAATGGCGGCGCGGGCGGCGATGGCAGTGGCGGCATGTCGGTGTTCGCGGGCTGCGGCGCGGCGCCCGGCAGAGGTATATTACTCGCGTCCGAGGCCGTGAACGCGTCCTTACTGTCACCGTTCTCTGCCATCTGCGGGAATGAGGTTAAGATTAGATTATTGATATATAAGCATAGTAATAATAAATATTTGTTTCAGTAAGTGTACTACTACTTCTTGTTGTAGCTTTGAAATTATACGTGTAAAATTTATTATTATTTAAAAATACACAAAAACACTTTAATGACCATTGTCAATTTCCCTTGCGGTAAATTCATAGGTTCGCGTGACTATCGGATAAGTAGCGTTTTAAGGTCAACTCAAATCCATGTATTATTTAAATAGTCAGTGTTCAATAAATAGATATAGTGCCAAATATTTTATATAAATCCTATTAAGTAGTATAAAACTAAATATAATATATAAATCCTATCTAGATATAATAACTCCCTTAATCAAATCTAGACAAAATACTAACTTGAAAAGCTACTTCTTTCTACCATCTACATAAATAACAAACCTGCGAGAAGCTATCACCAGTGGCGCTGGAGACCTCGTCCACTAGTACGACGTCGTTGTTCGCTGTGGCATTGGTGCTTTGGGACTCCTCCTCTTTTTGACTTAGAATCTCTTGCAGTTTCTACAAGAAAAAAATAATGTATAACTACAATTCATTGTGAATTAGTTTATAAAACGTTACAAGGTAAAGACAAACCTATGTACTTAAATTCAGAATTACCAATGGGACTGAACAAATAGTTACAATAGTTTAATAAAACTCTACTTAATTAAATGGTGAACGAATAAGCCCTGACATATTTTTATTGGATATCATATGAAAATTCCTAAACAAACTCTTTCTACCAACGAATGGAAATAGCCGGAAAAAAAGACACAATAATAAATAAAGGTAATACTTAGTTCATATGCGATAAGTCCCGTTTTATTATAACATCAAAAATATTAAGAAGACAAAGGTTAACATTTTATTCAAGCATAGGATTAGGAGACATTTTCACTGCATTAAATTCTCATACAAATGCAAAATTATTTAAATTTAAGCAATAAAGAAGTTTTCTTTTTTTTTCTTATGCTTCAGTAGTTTTTTATTATTTATTACCTTGGCTCTCTTGTGCTTGTCCTTGACTAGTTCTGCGAATAGGCTGGTATCACTGATCTTCTCTTGGAAGTCTATCTTGCGGTTGAAGAACGTAGACGGCGGCGGACTCGGCGAGTCGTGCCTACCTCTGCAAATTTAAAATACATTATATTAACTTTATAGCCGTATGGTAATATAACATAAGTAATATAATAGTTTTAGTATTATTGTTTCAATTAATTACATTTGTTACATACGTATAAATTTACGTCATCTGATATCCGGAGTCGACGGAACATAGGAGATAGACAATAGTATGTCCCAGGTCACTTTTTCGCATGAATATATCGCTGCTTTAAAACTAAACTGAAGAAACTCGAAAAACATTTTATCTCAAAAAGATTAAATAATAAGTACATAAAACATATTAAGTTAATAAAAAGATAAAAAATGTATTTATATTTAATCATTTTTTTTAATTATATGCAATTTAATGTCAAAAATATATCAACTATATTATAAAACAACGTTTTTTGCAAAATAGTGTTTTTTGAGTTTCTTCAGTTTAGTTTTAAAGCAGCGATATCATCCAGTAATAAATGCAGCTAGTTAGCATTCTTTTTATGCCCGACTATTTCATTGTTTTAATTTAATGAATTCTTACAACAATACCATGAAAGTCCATAAGCAACTTATCTATGAATCAATATCTTATTAATATCTTATTAGTGTATAATTAAAAGAATTGCTGGACGTAGGACTCCCCAAGGGTACGCCACAAAACACGATCTTTTGTAGCTCTTAGCCAGCTACTACCAGCGACCTTTTTGAGGTCATCGATCCGCCTGGGACGGGGCCTCCACTCGACGTAGGAATATATTAGGAATAACATCATTCCTGCAATGTGCTAAGACGCATTAGTCGACTAAAACCCCAAGGCGTCATTCTCTCGTATGTATGGCACGTACCTGCTCCTCATGAGGTCGCTGTCCCGATGGCGGGCGCGGTGCCGCGTGGGCGAGGGGGATGAACCGCGCCTACGCCCGCGGGACGAAGAACGCCGACGCTTCAGAGAAGTGCGGCTACGCGACCGCCTGTCCGAGCCCCTGGGAATAAAGGGGATGGTTAGAAATGGATATATGATGATATTGAAAAATTGATATCACGACATAGTATAAAACAAAGTCGCTTTCTCTGTCCCTATGTCCCTTTGTATGCTTAAATTTTTAAAACTACGCAACGGATTTTGATGCGGTTTTTTTTAATAGTTAGAGTGATTCAAGGGGAAGGTTTCTATGTATAATAACATCCATTAAATAGTGGATAAGGCTATATATTTTATACCCGTGCGAAGCCGGAGCGGGTTACTAGTATGATTATATTAGAAGTGTAATTTATACTTTATGTATCTTTGCAGTTACCTTTTTCGGTACATAATAGTGATTGACCCTTGCGGGGTAGTCAGAGTTCAGGTATCCATCTTCGCAAATGCAAAGGTAGTAATTCTATGGTCACCTTGAACCCACGTGTTGACCAGATAGTACTCAAAGTGACAGGTTAGCCTTGTCGCCATTTACAACCACTGACTATTCCCTGTTCAAGGAACAGTTAGGTTGCTTACGATGTTTTCCCTTACCGTAGTTTTCGGTGCCCTTCGCATTTTCGTATTTTTATATGAAATTAGAAGTGTCATTTATACGTTTTGAATGTTAGCAGTTATATCGTTCTCGGTATAAAACAGTGATCAATAAGGGAACTACATGTTCTTTTTACCAAGAGTCTTAATATCTAATTAGTTACTAGCTTAGAGCTAATAATCGATATTCCTTGTTTGTTTTTCGTTGGCGATAGCAAAAACTTATTATTTTTTTTATAAGAAATTATATTTTTAATATTATTAATAACATATTAGAATACAAAAGAATCTCATTCCATAAAAATAAACCTGACTATCTAATCTACCAACATAATTCACATTTGTAAACAAGATAAGAGATGGCCACATGTCATCATTTGTTATTCTGCATTCTTCTCTAAAGTTATAAGTACAATAGGCTAAAATTACAACATTAATATCAGATTTATACTAACTAGGTACTACTTATACTAACTACTATTTACTTATACTAACTACTATTTAATAGGTGTGAGTGAAGCAAGAGATTTGTCAGGATCGTTCCAGGTGGCGATTGATAGTCTTTACTTGTCCCGTTGGGGATGTAGAGACGTCAATGTATGTATGTATACTAACTCTACATGATCTTTTGACAAAAATGTTTTGACTTTCAATGAATGTACTGTACTTGTACTTATGTTGAATAAAACATTTGACTTTGATCACTTATAAATAAGTATACTTTACCGGTGTGCTCTGGAGTCTCTATGCCGATCCAGTCTGGAATGGTGGCCTCGTCTAGGACTGACTTTACGAACGCGGCCCTTTCTTCTGTTCTCTAACCATTCAATGTCTCTTTCTCTTGGGTCTGGCGGTGAATCTGAAATATTTCATACATTACATACATTCACATCCATTTGGAGATCTAAGAGGCATAATATTTCCTATGTTATTTTTTGCATTGATATTGACATTTGCTTTTAGAAAATTGACGAAAGGTTCCTTTACGTTTTACGTTCTAGACTAATATGGTACCAAATTCACAAATCACATATAACTTTGAAATCACTGTTACAAAGTACGAGGCATATGACCAAATCCAATCCAGTTTTTTGCTAAGCACCAAAATGGTGATTTGATACAGACATACAGCATAAGACACATTTGCAAGAGATAAATTAGTGCTGTTTACTAACAATCAATTATTTAAAAGCTTACATGTTGTAAATAAGACATAAGTATGTAGATCTAAATACCAGAAGTATACAATAAGGTAAGAGATCTAGCAAGAATAGCAAGACACTAACCCATAACCATGATAGGCGATCCTCTTTGCATCTCTGGCCAGTAGCCCCTGTGCCGCTCTCTCTCGTATTCATTGTCAGAATCTATTGTCACAGTTTCATGATACGTCATCGGATTGCCCGTTGGTGTGTGCGGAGTAGAAGATTTCTTCTTTCTGTAAATAAATGATACAATATATTATAAATGTAAAGAAATAGTATGTTACCACTACATAGCGTGCCTTTTAAGTATTTGCCATAATGAAAATAGCAACAAGTCATAAATTTATAATATTTTTAGAAGCAAATATTTTAATTGCTATATTTGAAAAATGTACTGTATCTTAACACACACTGTAACTAACTTAAAACTGTGAATGTGCTTGTAAAGTATTTTAATCTATTAATAATATTTATGGAAAAACTTTTAGATTATAATACTACTGACATTGAATACTATTTGTTTAGTAGCGGCTGTAGCCCAGTGGGTAAGACCTCGGACTTCGTATGAAAAAGGTCCTAGGTACGAATCCCGACTCTGGCATGTACAAATGAATGAAAATTAAATGTGTTTTTCATTTACGTACATAATTTACAGTCGCTAACGGTGAGGGAAAACATCGTGAGGAAACCTGCCTATCCCTCAGGCACTGACTATTGTGCCTATATACGGCGATACGGTTCACTACCTATCACGTTGGGTGCTGTCTATCTAGTGAGACGCGGGCTTCGAATGACCCATACCTAACATGCCTTCGAAATTTCGGAGATGGGCATTCAAGCCTCTGACTACCCCGCCATAATAAAAAAGGGAGTGTGTATACACAAGTCGTGAAGTGTATGTTATGTTTTATTTATGTTATGTATTTGTTTAGTAGCACATCAAACTTTTTTTTTAATACTTTTCATCTATTTGTTTATTTTTGAAAGGTTTAGATAGACAATATATTAGTCCACTTTGATGATCCTTATGCTTCAATACTTTTCTTAACCATTTGTACATTAAATAGCTTGTTAGGAGGATTTAATGTCAGTAAATTAACAAGAAGCACATTAATACAAGCATTGAAGTAAACTATTCTTAAGACACACTTAAGGTACCTATATATTCTATTGTGTTACAGTATTACTTCTCGAAATTTACAGAAAATACATTGATTTAAATAGACCAAGGTTGGTTCATGTATGGTAAAAATTCAAATATAGTGGAAAATCACTAACATATTCCCCTTTCAATTGAATTGTATATCAGTCTTTTTCCTTGTAGCGGCAGAAACATGTTAGGCAATGACCTAATTTGATAAGGAAATTTGCTGTTATGGAAAATTATTTGTAATACATGTCCTATTCAAAGATTTTCAAGTACAGTGGACCCCCGGTAATCCGGCCCCTGTCTAGTCCGGCACCCCCTGTAATCCGACATGGTCTATTATTTACATAATGTACATATTACATATGTATTGAATATTTTTTTGATAATTTCGCTAATGCATGATTGAACAAGTTACAACTTGTACGGATAATCATTATTGTGCTCGATGTGTAGGTTATTGTTTTGAGCCATTTAAATTAAGGTTTTTGCAAAAGGTGAAAGATTTAAATCTTAACCCGTCATAGGTGTACAATGCAGACGAATCAGGACTTTTTTGGTGTTTGTTACCTAATAAAACTTTTGTTTCCTACAATGAAAAATCCGTACCTGGACGAAAAGATCTATAATTTGTCGGATTACAAGGTACTATTTTGTAAAAAAAATTGGACTATAAGGGGTCTTAGGCAGTACTCTACAATCCGACAAAGTCGATAGTTCGACACTGCCCTGCAAAATGATTGTCGGACTACCGGGGGTTCACTTTAATTATGTCATAAGTGTACCAGAAATTCTTAACAAGATAAAACAGATAACCAAACATAAATAGTTAAATTATGTACCTGACCTTGTTTATGGAAAGGACAAGCAAATAAATTTATGATTTAACTTCAACAGCAATCCTGCATTATGTATGTGTATACAAAAGTGTTAATAATCTGTTTTGAGTATAAAAACATGCTTGTACATTTCAAACAAAAAATTCATACAACCATAGCATTGCAAGCTATTCAAGAAAATTTATAATTTAATCATTTGATAAGTAATTCATTTACACATAAAATGTAACACAGCCGTAACTGTTTTATAGATAAGCCATGACATTTTAAATGAAAATGCTATTAGATTTTAAATAAATGTGCCAAGAATACTGCTTTAATATGAGTGTATAAAAATCTACACACTATCTTAGTACATCAACATGCTAAATGTATTTACTAAATAATAAATTAATAGCAATTTGATAGTCTAACTAATGTTGTGATAACAGTGCAATCTCTACCTTAGTGGTTAATTAATTGTACATAATTAATTACATGATGCTAACATTAAATATGGTAAAATAATCTCACCTTTTAACAGGAGACAGCCCTCGCTGTGGAGAATAGGGTTCCCTCCGCCCTGACATTCTGTGCCCAGGCGAGATAGGCTGACGTCGCAATGGAGGTGTGGTAGGCGACACTGGCGAGCAGGACCCATTGCGGACAGGTGATGAGCCTTTCTCCCATTCGGTGATAGGAACTCTGTCATATTTCGCAGGATTATCTGGCGGAGGGCTGGTCGGAGGCAGGATTTCATCAGGTGACAAGCTCTCCAAGCTGGCCGAGCGCGAGTGCTTCTTGGACTTCTTCTTTTTCTTTTTTTTCTCCTTCTTTCGTTTATCTTTTTTCTTCTTGTGGTGGGTGCGATCGCTCAACTCCCCTTCGGACTCTGCATAATCAGCGCCGCGCTTTCGTCTTGCAGCTGCTGAAGAAATATCACGATCGTGAGAGTATTCTTCGACAACGCGACGGCCCGAAGTGGTCGTGACCGAAATGGTTTTGTCGTCCACGAACGTTCGGACCGAATGCGACTTTCTGGAGCGGTCGAGATCATCCGTCAGATGCCGGCTGATGGAGCTCGCCTCGCTCTCTATTTCGCCCGCTTCGGGGGCGGAGAGATCTTCCGAACTAACGTCGGAATACTCAACAAGCGGTTTCTTGGAGTTTACTGTAGCAAACGATGAAGGTTCATAGGTACCACTCGAGCTCCTGCGCTTCTTGTGAGAATGCTTCTTGTGCTTCTCCTTGTGGTGCTTGCCGTGGCGACGCTCTACGGCCCGCTCCATGACGGAAGGTCGCAGTCTCACCCAGCTGGTCACTTCTTGTTCATTTCACCAACAGCTCGTCCGTACTGGAACAGGTCAGAAATTTCAACATGATGAAAGGTTTATAAACAAATAGATAAAAAGCAACTAAAGTAACTAACAGCACGGAATTACTCAATGAGTAAAGATGGTGAATCAATAGCCTTAGAACACCGACAATATTATCATATGAAATAGTATTAACAAAACAATATAACTATGGTTATAGTCAATAATAAAACTAGACTCACCTGTAAAACACGGACATGAGTCGACAACAGCAGCACGGAATGATTTATTTCCTAATTTTATCAGTACCAGACAAAATGGATTTAGTCTCTTATTAAGTTCTATTAATCTCAAATATTGCGTTGTAAGTGTTCTTTGTTATATCTAGAATCTTATTTTACTACTCATAGTCATAAAAGTGCATTATTTCATGCTATTACATAGGATATATTTTTGTCAGGGCAAAAATTACTGCCAGTCAGACAAGCGGCCATTTGCTTTTTTCTGCTTTATTTTTATTTATTTGTCAACCGGACCATTTTTTTATTGGCAGATTGTTATCAAGTACTTGTTCGATACAAGTCACGAATTGTAACATAGGTTCGATTTATATTGTAAGGTACATTTCCCTAATTCGGAAGGTACTGCTTAAGAGAGCACGAAAAAATCATAGCTTATCAGTTAAAAATATTTATTAGAACTAATTAATTAATTGAATTAGAATTTTCGAAAGAATGCAAATGTAGTGTATTCAAGTCTCCAACAACTAATAGAATGTGATATAAGTTTCTTCGAAACATTTATCGACAGCTCTTTGTCTCACAGTGATTTTATATATCTTATTTACGAAAATATACATAAATTCATTGAGTGAAACTAGGTTAAAATGGTGATCCCATTAAAGTAAATAATTTACATTATACAAAAAGCATCGCTATTGCTAAATGCTTGCTTTTGAACTTGTAAATGAAAAATGCCTAACGTACATAATGCTTAGATTTAAAATGTTTGGTTGTTCGGTTAACGAAGTTCGATTCCAATTTTTCACACTTATTGCCTATTTCTGTCGCCACCTGCAGAATTAATTGTATTTTCATTCTGTTGTACGTTGTTATTTCTGATGTATTATATTATAGTCATATGTCATCACATTGTAATAGTAGAGTACCCGCCACATAAGGTGGCAGTAGCCAAACTTGGAACTAAATTTGACGTTTCCGCCATTGCGTGTTATTTTGTATGAAAGGTAAATTTAGTATTACCAGCGTTGTGTTTTTTGCCCACTCTTTGTAATTTTTATGTTTGGTAAGGGTGATTATAATAAATTGATTTCTGGAGTTTCTTGTTAGTTCTTCTCCAAGGGTCTCCGCTGAACTTCTTCTCAATCGTTACGCTCTTATCAGAGCGGTCGTGGTCTTCATGACGTGGCATCTTGAGCAGCCGAAATGGTTGGTGAACTAACCTCGGTAAAAATATGTAAAGACAATGCTCAGTGGCATGTTTGAAATAGTTTTTTTACATACATACATACACATCACGCCTGATTCCCTGCAGAGGGGTAGGCAGAGATCACGGATCCCCATTTGTCCCGATCCTGACAGACCACTTTCGCTTCATTGACATTCATACATTCTCTAATACACTCTCGGCGGTTATAGGTACTCCTAACGTCACCTTTTTTCAATATAGCGTCTATCTGACTGTTACATATATGTCTTATTAGGCCGGCCCCTACGTAACCGCCCTTCCACTTCACTCATATATATTCCTTTTGTCAATATATAGTTTTTTTAATTTGTACTTAGATCATAAAATAACTTTCAAAGAGAGCTTATGATAGGGCCTATTTTGAATTAAAATATTTTGACTTTTGACTTTGGTATATTAATTTGTTTTATTTGAGTTTATAGCTCTGCAACCAAAGATCGTTACAAATGAAACCTCAATATAATGTATCGAGCCGTATGGCACAGTGAGTGCTAGTTTTGCCGTGTTTACTGGCAACACTGGATTACGCGACTGTGGCGACGCCTCCAACTGCCACCTTATGTGGCGGGTACTCTACCTCAAAATCGAATAAACCGAATAGAGATCCCGCCACATAAGGTGGCAGTTGGAGGCGTCGCCACAGTCGCGTAATTCAGTGTTACCAGTAAACACGCCAAAACTAGCACTCACTGTGCCATACGGCTCGATACATTATAGGTTTCATTTGTAACGGTCTTTGGTTGCAGAGCTATAAACTCAAATAAAACAAATTAATATATCAAAGTCAAAATATGTTTATTAAACTATTTCAAACATGATTAATAATTAACGGGACTTATCCTTCTTATTATATATTACATATATTATGTGTTCCTTCACTCTGTCCGCAATAGACCGTTTAGAGTGTTCGACGTAGGATTTCCCACAGCTGCAATCAATCTTATACACACCCTTATATCTTATATCATGAGTATAAATCGCGAATCTCTTAAAACTATTATTTCAAACATGGCACTGAGCATTGTCTTTACATATTTTTTACCGAGGTTAGATCAGCGGAGACCCTAGCTTGGAGAAGAACTAACAAGAAACTCCGGAAATCAATTTATTATAATCACCCTTAACAAACATAAAAATTACAAAGAGTGGGCAAAAAACACAACGCTGGTAATACTAAATTTACCTTTCATACAAAATAACACGCAATGGCGGTAACGTCAAATTTAGTTCCAAGTTTGGCTACTGCCACCTTATGTGGCGGGATCTCTACCTTTCAATATTCGAGTTATATTTTTATTTGTGGTAACATCAAATTAATTGCTGTCAAACGTCGGTTGCAAAAAAAAACGTATTGTCAAATAAAAAAACAAGAGGTTGCGTGCGATTACCGATGCTAAAATTTTAAGCCGAAAATGGTTCTGTTCAAAACTAAATAACTGTACTCAGTAAATAATTATGAATAGTTCATCTAGTTTATTAGTGAAATAATCTATTGCGTTCAATGATAGGCGCAAAAATAATCTGGAATCGGACGTTACTTTAGCCGTCTAAACAACATTATAATTTTCACTTTGTATACCTTTATGATACATCAATTAAGTGTAGCTTACTGTGTTTATTTATTGAATTTGTGCACAAAACTTACATGTTTACGTTCTCCGATTCTAAATGTTTGAATGCTTACCCAGTGTTCTTTCTTAAAAGTCTGTGAATGAACTCTTTTATCATAGCTGCATTGTATGTGAAAATATGTAAAAAGGATGGAAATTGATAAAGGAGATGTTGCCCAGGAGGCTTTGACTCCTGTGTCTACAGAAGGAAATGCCAACAGTAGTCCCAAGGACACAGATGCTGTTGAAAAACTGAAGCAACCTGATAAGGAGATACTTGCAGGAATTGATAGTGTTGATCAAACTTTAGTTGAAGTGGTTGGTAGTGATGCTGATACCAAAGAAGAGCAAACAGTGGTTCAAAGCAATGGCACCAAAATAGCTGAAATTAATCAGGACAACAATGAAGGTAAATTGAAATGTAATTATAAAAAAAAATTGTTAGTTATTTTTTTTTATTTATGAACTAATATTGCACTTTCAATAAATATCAATAATAACTGGACACAATCTATAACTACTGTGGCTTAAAAGCCCTAGCTTGGAGAAAAACAACATGCTGTTTTATATGAATAAATTTATTGGTACTCTCAATTTACTAAATGAGCTTCATATGTTTTTATTGCTTTAACATGGCATGTGTGGTATAAAAGCAATATGTGACATTTGAAATTACCTTACAATATAAAGTTTACCAACAACCCTCCTTTTAATTTATAAATAGAAAAGTTATATTGTTAATATGATTTATTATTGTTACACTATTTTTATGTAAGTCAGTCAGTAAATAGAAGTTTGAATTGTAAAGTTAAGATAGGGAAACATGTGTGATCTCTTGCCTTCTTTACACCTATTTATATATGTATAATATATACAAACAGCGTATAGGTATGGATTTTGTTTTATTTATATTTTATTACAAATGCTGGTGAATAAGTTGATGTATAATTGTTTCTGATATGCAAAACATAAGTATTCATGCAATGTTTACTGTTTACATAAACAGTGGTGCTTGTTTTAAATGTTTTTGTATTTACTCGTATAATTACCTAAGGACAAATATGAATCCATAGTTTTAAACCATCTGGGATCAACAGAACCTTAGGCATGATAGCTCATCAATCACCCTTAGCTGATACATACACATCCATGTGTATACTTCCCTAAGTGGATAGGCAGAGGTTAGCAATTGCCATATTGAATGGAAATAGTTATTAATCTATATTGGTGATAAACTGTCGGCTTAATACCCCAATAGATTAAAATATACCTTCATTCCTCACAAATCCTAGGTATTAATGTGTCTAGTAGCTATTTAAATAGCACATTAGGCTCAATATTACTACTAGGCCTAAAACATTTGATGAGTACAGTAGTCATTTTGTATTGTTTTTAATGCTATAGTTCAACATTTGGTCTTTGAAATCATATGCTTCGTATTTTGAGCTACACATGCATAACGGTTAGGGAAAACATCATGAGGGAACCTGCCTATCCCTAGGGATAGGTAATAGCTAGTGTCTGAATGTGGCAATATTGTTCACTACTTAGTTATCATGCATTGGAACTTTGGTGATGGGCACTCCCGCCTCTGACAATCCTACCACAATAAAAAGGAAGTGTGTACGAGTATACACAAGTTGTGAAGCGTATGTTATGTAATATCATATGCATACAATAAAAAGTAGAAAGTACTAACAAAAAACATTAACAACACTACCATTAACCAGGTTGTACAGGTGTTCATCTTCGTTGCATTACATGGAATTAGTGATTGTAGTGTTACCCCAACCACAAGATAGTCACAATCATGTTGCTATTGACAAATATTGACTTCCTGTTCCGAGAAATAGACAGGTATCCTCGCAATGTTTGTTCTCACTGTAGTTGGCGTTTTACACAAATGCATAATTTACTGCAAATCATAGATGAAAATGTAAAATGACAATCAACAACTTTATTTCCTTGAGTATTTGCTAAGGAAGGATTGTGACACTAAACGCACTGATTCACAGTTAAGAACCACATTGATTTAGCTGCTCCAAACTTAGTGTTTGTTTGATTACCTAAATCTAGTGCTTGCTACTAGTATTCAATTTCAATTATAGCTTTAAGAGATTCGCGATTTATACTCATGATTAATAACTAACGGGACTTATCGCGTATGTTTTTAAATAATAAAGTTTCGGCTACGTTACAGCAGCCATGGTCACGGGCAGACTACTATAGAAAAACATACGCGATAAGTCCCGTTACTTTTTAATCATTCAATTTCAAGTAAATTTCTACTTTAGTTAATCTTATTTATTTTACAGTGGAACCAGTATCCAGTACAGAAGAAGCACCTGCCAAACAAACAATTGAAGATGAGCAGACAGACGTAACTGTTGAAAATAATGAGAACTCTATTGCGGCACTCGAAAATGAAATCGAGGAAACTGTGATAGTGGTGAAGCCTGATTCTCCTGTTCAACCAGAAGGAGAAATAGAGACTAATAATTCACCAGAACAACTTGCTTGGACGGAAGCTAATGTAAAAGAGTCATTTAAGAATGTCATAGAGGAAACTCCAGTAGTTGATACTGAAATGGTTGATGTTTCGGAGAAGATAGAACAAGTTAAGGATTCCGAAGCTACATCTGTTGAAGTGTCACGCGTTGAAGAAGTGGTCCAAGACAAACCAGATGTGAGTGTAGAACCAGAAGTCCAAAATGGTGTCACAGTGTCTCAATCGGAAGAAGTAGTTAAAGGAGTTCCAGAAAAAGTGTTAGAAGTTGAAGAAAAAGTACCAGAACCTCCTATAACGGTCCCGTTCCCGAATCTCCCATCAGTGGCAATCAATCCTCAAGTGAGAGAGACTATTAGTTCACCAGTACCAATTGTAGCATCCTTGCCTATTGTAATGGTCCCAAGTGTTTCAGTACCAATGCAAACAGTTGCAGAACAAATAACAAAGATGGCGCACTCAGTAACTTCAATATCGCAAGTGACGCCACAACAAATAGCTCCCTTACATCAACAAATTACGTCACTGCCTCAACAAGTGACGCCGGTACAGATGTCTGCGTTACAACAGGTAGCTTCGTTAACGCAAGGTAGTCTGCCACAGTCAGTAACAGCAGTAACACAGTTGCAGCAAGTAACTCCGTTATCGCAGCTACCACAGGTAACGCAAATTCAGCAGCAAGTGACAACGCTACCTCAGGTTGCACAGCTTCCTCCACAAGTTGCACAATTACCGCAGCAAGTAACTCAACTACCCCAGCAGATTACTCAATTACCCCAGCAGGTAACTCAATTACCCCAGCAGGTTACTCAATTGCCGCAGCAAGTTACGCCCATTGCTCAGAAAGTAACTCCTCTACCGCAAGTGACTCAACTCTCTCAACAGGTTCCAATACAGGCTCCACAAGTCGCATCGTTGCCCCAACGAATCTTGCAACTACCACACCAAACCTCACCGGTTCCTCACCAAGTGACCATCTTATCACAACCACCGTTGACTCAATCGCCAACGTTGCAGCAACAAGTAACACCGATCCCCATTTTACCACAACCCCCACCTAGTCCAATGTCACCAGCGGTGAAGTTCCCTGATCATTCATCTCCACCGATCCAGGTAGTTACAAAGGTAGCGAAGTCTCCCACACCAGATACGAAACCTTCGAAGGAAGATAAAGAGAAGAGGCCGTTTATCAAGGCGAAGAAGGCGTCGGAGATCAACCAGGATGTTGAGATGAAGGAGTTGCTGCGACAGCCTAAGGTGACGGAGAAGATGGATGAGAAGGTGCAGAAAGGACTTAATGGGGATGTTGCTAAGGTGAGTTTGGGTGTAGTTGTTTGGTTATAGGTAGACAAAAAGTGCTAAATATTTAGAAATGATAATATATAAGGAAATAGTAGTTAGGTCAGGTAGGTAGGTAGGTAAGCAGTAGGATTAAGTATGTAGGATCCACTGTGTCCTACAGGAAAAGAGGAAGCTTCCTACCTGAGCAGGTGTTCGTCCAGGCTAATGGCTTGAGTTAGAAATTTGTATATATCTTGTTTCCGTTAAATATTTCAATTGTGCGTTCTAGGAAATTGATTTGTGTAATTATTATTTTATTCTTGGCGGCGTCATCTGTGGTAATTATGTTTAACTAATTGCAACTTAGGTTTACTTAGGTTTCTCTCTGTGTGTGGTCGCTCTAGAGGTCGCCACAAGTAGGTAATGATTCGTTTGGTGGTTGAGAAATTATATCACTTTAATTAAAGTCAAACTCAAAGCATACATAAGTCTACGAGATAGATAATGTTTTAAACAGTTACACAAATGAATTCAAGATAATATAATATTTTTATTATAATGTTAATTTCAATTGGTACATATTTTTCATTATAATGCTAATTTCTGTTTCTATCTTTTAGGATGATAGAGAAAAGCCTTCTAAACGAAAAGCTCCGGAAGAGATACCAGCTGATTCTCCTCTCAAAAAGCTCTGTTTAGAAGTAGAGAAGAACTTTGCCCATCACGACGCTATTATCAGCGAGTACATACAGAGCACATCGAAGAACAACATTGACGACATCGAAAAGCAAACAGAACAACTGCTGACCGAAATCCAGCAATTAAGAGAACATGCACAAAAGAAGGAAATGGAGTGGAACTCTATACTTCACACGAAGAAAGTAAAGGAAGAGGTTCTATTGAGACTGTTACGAAGAAAGCAGGTTTTAGCTTTTGAGAAGTCGATTAGTGACACTAATGGCCCTACAGACCTGCCGAGTTCCAAGAACTTCACAATAGATAAAAGCGACGACATATCGGGGCTCTCTCTGAAACCGCTTGCGCCATCTGTCAATCCAAGCCCGAAGCCATTCGAACCGCCACTGCCGCCGAACTCAATCAACCCAATGAGCATTATGAACAATATGAACCCGATGACGTCAATGAGCTCCCTAAACCCAATGATGCAAGGAAACATGATGAATGTGACGTCACATTTCAACCCGTTATCCGGTTTACCGCCGCCGTACGATAAAGTGCCCATGCAGAATATGCCCAAGCCCGTCTTTCCACAAGGAATGATGATGTCGGGACCGTCTATGCCTTTCCCGAGAGAAATGAATGGCCAGATGGGCAATTTTGGACTGCCTATGGGCCGCCAAGGGCCTACTAAGGATGTTAAGTCGATAATAGCGGACTATAGGCAGAGGAATCCGGAGGTTACGCCGCGGAGGGGCAGGCGGATGAAGTCGATACTAAATCCGAATATAATGAACGCCCCGCCCAATAGGCCGATAGCGCCGAAAATGGATATGATGAATATGGGCGGTTTAGGGAACCTTAACAACCTTGGCATGATCTTCAGTAACTTGGATATGGTGAGTTTTAGATGTTAAGTTGCTGTTTTTTATGTAAAACAAACAAAACAAAAGCATTCACGACCATTAACCCTTGCGGGTAGTCAGAGGTTCAGGTGTCCATCTCCGCAATTGCGAAGGTAGTAATTCTATGGACACCTCGAACCCACGTGTTAACCAGATAGTCAGTACTCAATGTGATAGGTGGTCAGCCATGTCGCCTTTTTACAAGCACTAACTATTACCCGTTTCACGAACAGGTAGGTTTCCTCACGATGTTTTCCCTCACTGTGTGATTCGATGCATTTTTTATTTATTTATGTAAGTTTGTAGTAATAATATATGAGACAAATATAGGGGATTGTAGAAATTGTAGAGTCCTATTTTTCTTGATTGAAAAGGGCATACTTCGATGGTTTGGACATGTTATGCAGATGAATGATAAGATATTGACAAATGGAATATATGTGGGCGAAGTAGAAAAAAGACAGATAGACGCTATATTGAAAAAGGGTGACGAAGGATGAAGTACCTATAACCGTTGAGGAGGTGTATGAGTGGAAATGAAGCGGAAGTGATTTGTCAGTATCGGGACGGATAGGCAATCCGTGATCTCTGCCTAACCCTCTACAGGGAAGCAGGCGTATGTATGTATGAGATAAATGAACATTGAAATGTATACAAACGATATTTGATCACTGTCACTCTTTTTCATTAAGGCGTCTATCTGACTGTTATATGTCTTATTGGGCCGGCCTGTACGTATTCTCGTAATATTTAATTTCTTAAGAATAATACCTTTAATTAATCGTAACCCATCAGAACCGAATTCTTTCTTCTATCAGAATTCTTCGTTTTTCTTCCGGCATCTCTTAGGAGGCAACCAAGAAACTAGGGTAATAGAGTATTAAATGTATTTATTGCAACCTCAATATTCATGCTAAAGTTACCTAGGAGATATTTCAAAGGCTCTATCCACCCCGAAAGGGATTAAATGTATAAATATCAGAAAACGTACGTGTGTATTTGGTTTTGAAAGAGTATCGTGTCAATTTATACATTGAGGTCATTAGCCTGAGCAGTTTGTATCCGTGACCTCCTTAGGTCCTCATTAACTATCTTGGCGAGGGAATAAGCGACGCCATGGCAACTGTCTGGGTCCTCCATACATATATATTACGACTGTCTCACGAAAGAGGTAGGCGGAGATCAAGGATCACGATTTTAGGTGATCTTGGAGAAATACGTTCGCTTCATTGACAAACATATACGATTTATTAAACTTTGATTGGACCAATAAATTGGGTGCCGTGATCTGTACCTACCACTTGTAGGTAAATGGGTTTGATGTGTATGTATGTTTGTTAAACAGTGTCGTTTTGAGATTGGATGAATTGAGTTATAACAGTTACGTATGTGGATACATATAAATCATATTAACTTTCGATTTACTCAGAAAAAGTATTTATACGTATAGTATGTTTTTTTAAATGTCTTCAATCAAATTGTGTGTCTTGTTTGTATTTATCTGTATTCACGTTTAATACTAGCAGCTGGTTCTTTCTTCTCGATATGACGCAAGGCGGTTTTTAAATAATCTTTCACCGCGGAGATTTTATTAAATGTGTGAGAATATGTGCATTATCTATTGTAATAATTTCGAATCACTTGAATGCTGTATGAAAAAATATATAGATTTTGAGTCCACGATATGAATCCGCTAAATTAAATATAGTATTTATAGGAGTATTTCCATACATTCTATTTGAAATGAAATTCCATTTTTTACTACGATTAGCGTTCAAGGGCCCAAGTACACTAATACTTTTCGCAAAATAACAGTTTAACATCATTTCAGTAATAGAGTGGAATTGGTAATGGGTTAGCAAAAGTTAAAGCTTTAAAATTGGCTACATGTGTCACTCATACTGTTACCTTGTACCTACTTGACTTACAAACATGTTAGTAGACTTAACCCCCCGGTGGTTAACCGATCGCGCCACCGCCGATTTCCGCAGATCAGCTGGCAACCCACAAAGATACTACTTTAATACCTAAGGAGTACAGAGTACTATATGTATTATATCATAACACAGCCTAATACCTACCTCTTCCCCTACAGAGCCAAAAAGCGATGCTGGAGCGCCTGTCACAGATGCAGCCAGGGACTTTACCCAACGGGATGTCGTTCAAGGACGTGCTAGTCCAGTTCGCAAACGTGCAGCAACAGAACTCGGCGTTTCAGCCTCGGCCGGAGATGATGCAGCACCCTGTAAGGCCCGAGAGACGCCGACAGACGCAAGAGGAGCCCGAACCCCGAAAGGAGAGTAAGGAGAGGTGAGAGAGATACATACATATCATGCCCGTAGACATATCATCCCAGTAGAGAGTTAGGCAGAGATCACGGATCTCCATCTGGCCTGATCTTGTCAAACCATTTTCGCTTCTGTCACTCGTCAACGTTTTTCAATATGGCGTATGTCATATTGGGCAGGCCCCGATGTAACCGCTCTTCTATTATTCTATTATATTTTACAACCACATATATTCCTTTTGTCAGTCTAGTACATTATTATTTAATAATAAAATATTTTTATTAACATCAAAAGAGTCCATCCAAAATATTATTTAATTATGTACATGAATATAAAAACATTGCGCCCGTTTTCCTACCGGGTAGTCGGTGATCGCAACCACGGTTCTAGGTGGCGGTTGATATTACGATCCGAGCTATACCTGTAAATTCACGTCCTTTAAACCCTTTTGACAAATTTTCGGGCTCTTGATTGCATTGTTTTTAAAAATTAGTGACAAGTCGCTAGCCCGTCGCCCAGGACGTTCCATTTACTCTCAATCACTAAGTCGTCGCCTATGACATGCCAAGTAAAACGGCAACTAGTGTAGTGACAGATTAACACGGGATTTGTCTTCAGTAGACTGTTTTTATTGATATTCTCGTTATTGTCATTTTTACACATAGGAGATTTTAATATGTTTTTATGGTTACCCTTACAGATTCACGGGCAGTCCCCGGCTGCCGCCGCCGCCGCCGTACCCCGAGATCTCGCTTCTGCCAGTCACCTCGGCCGCTGGCTCGGAGCAGAGCGCGCACAACTCCCTCTTGCATGGCATCCTCACCAAGGTAACGGTTGTGGGCCGATATCATGGAGTAATTAATAAGATTAATTAATTAACGGTGAGGGAAAACATCGTGAGGAAACCTGCCTATCCCTCAGGATAGCTAATAGTCAGTGCCTATATACGGCGATACGGTTCACTACCTATCACGTTGGGTGCTGTCTATCTAGTGATACGCGGGCTTCGAATGACCCATACCTAACAAGCCTTCGAAATTTCGGAGATGGGCATTCAAGCCTCTGACTACCCCGCCATAATAAAAAAGGGAGTGTGTATACACAAGTCGTGAAGCGTATGTTTTTTATGTTATGTTTTAATTAATAAGAGGAGTGGGCCTTACGCAATATTTGTATGGAAACTAGCGTGGCATTACGCGGGGTGAAACGAGGTACGCGAGATGGAGGGGAGATATTACAACCAATCAAAACACGGCATCGGCCAATCAAATTAGGTATCTTCTTTCTAGTACACATTTTTAGACTCCGCACCAATTAAAACACGCCATTTGGACTCCGCACTGCGTAACGGGGACCGCTCCTTACGCCGGGTCCTCTTTTTATTTGGTTCGTGGTCGATATGCAACTAGTACTATAAAGCTCAAGTCATAATATACCTAGAGGAATGAGTTCTGACTTATTCGGGGTCATATTTTTTGTAGTTGTAGGAAACGAATGTTATGTGTTAATATGTGGATGAGTGAGATGAGAAGAGATGAGTAAGGGTGCTTACTTAGAGGTTAACGTATAATGACGCACGATTATCAAGTAAATTATATACTAACAAAATTATGATGTTAGAACTACCTAATAACCGCTGAGTGTGTATGACGAGATGAATATATGTCAATGAAGTGAATGCGGCTTGGTGTGACTGAAAATAAAAGGGATCCGTTATCTCTGCCTATTCTTCTTTAGAAAGACGGGCGTGATGTGTATGTAGCATCTAAATATCGTTATTATTTATAAGGTATGCATGGTATATCGCTTCAATCATACTTATCTTAACTATTAATTGCGATAGCTTTTATAGATGGGTGATTGGTAGCTTATTGCCTAATGTATCATTTAACCTATACTTCCTTAGTCGCCTCTTACGACAGGTCGGGAAAATAGGCAGCTTTGTATACCAGTTACGGATTAGAGATTCCAATTAGATCATAAAAGAAACATAATACTTCTGAATATGGCCATATTTTAAGTTTCAAGCATTATTTTGTAAAATTTTTTTTAGACATTGTATATTTAAGTAGCAGATCTGTTACTATTTAGTAATCTACTAATTATACCCTACGAAGTCATTTGTGGCATTCATTTCATTTACTATTGTCACTATTTTTATAATAAAAAAATGTTATCTAAAACATGTACATACAATTATTTTCGATGTAGTACTGTACTAATACATTCATATATTATATTCTTTTTAAATGTATATGATTCTTCGATCAACATCTCACCTAACTTTACATTATTTACGCTACCGCATCAAAACAAACGGTTGCCATAGTAACGCAATATTGTCATCACCCGTTCGTCAAGCAACGTAAAAGAATTTGTTGTCATCAGCGATGTGAATTGTTGGCAACGTTGCTTGCAGAGGTCGTCCCCATCGCCTCAGTATTCACCAACGTTGGCCAAACTGCTTACGTCACCGGAAGCGTCGCGGACCTCCCCCACATTACCCGCTTTCGGTCAGGCCAAGGTATCTATAGTACATTCGCATTAAGAAAATAGTGACGTCATCATGTCCCGACGATTTGACCAATGAGACGTGACAACTGTCGTCTGCAATTGGTCGATGTGAATTGTTTTCTCATTTACTAACGTCTCATTGGTCAGTTTAACGTCTATATATCATGACGTCACTATTTACTTAACGCGAATAGACTATAAATAAAATAAAACAACAACGAATTGGTGAACGAAAATTGGCCTAAAAGAATCGAAATTCGAAATTTTAGTTTAAGAACTTTTTGTCCTACCCTCTGAATTGTAGGTGGGTTTTTGAGTAATTAGTTCGGTGGTGTTTGGATAGGTGGCGCTTTTTGCGGTTTTCATGGTCATGCTTCAAGCTTCACGCATCTTCATGATATCAAACACCCACTTTCAAGTCATGTGTCCTTTGTAGTTTAGAACATGATTTCCTCGAGATATTATTCAAAATTATATTGCTTTATTAACGAAAATCAAATTGAGTGTAATAGGAATACTTTGGGATATATTAATGACAGAGGAATATAAAAAGTTATGTAATTTTGAATAATGTGTTGCAGTTCAATCAACATTTTTATTAACCAAAATATTTATGTATATTTTCATGTTGTTTAAAAAATATTTATAAAGAAATCATCGTTTTGAAATAGTGTTAAATCCTTTCATACATATGCGTATATCATATAATTATACCAAAGTTTGCGTAAATCTAAAAAGACATGATGACGCTATCGTTGATGAAGCACTATTTCAAGACGTAATAATACAATTTGAAACTTGGTACACAAAATCTGAATTTAAAATACATTGAAAAAATACGTTTAATAATTTGTTTTTAAAATCAGGAACTAAATTAATCTTTTTTTGTAGATTTAGCAGCTTACTTAATGATATTGCTCTAAAATTATATATCTGTTTCCATGTTCTGTTTTCCGTTTCCATGGTAACGATCCCTTGTTGAAAAACCTTTTTTATTTGGTTGACAGCTAATTGACGTAACAGTGACATCTTTATTTTTTATTTATAGAACTGTGGTGAGATCACGATAACACCAGTCCAGCCGACGCCAGCTCCCGACCCTCAGCCGGAAAAAGCAGATGAGGTTGTTCAACTCGTAAGTTTATGGACTAACTGGACTAATTCACCGACCATGGTATTTCATAAATGTACTATACATACAGTTTTTGCCCTAAAATGATATCGTATTACTTAAGATGTTAAGTGTCACTTTAAGTGAGGTCTGAGATCAATAGATGTCGCATTATCTGTCAATATGACAGGTGGTGACAGATTTTTGACAGACTCAATATTCTTTACGAGTTTAAGACTTCAATTTCTTTGACAGGTAGTATTAAAAAAAAGGGTGAATATAATTTGACTAATATATAATATATTTTGCTATAAGAGATATTTAAATTGATATTTGTTTATGCTTTAACAAAATACATTTATGAATACTATGGTTGTGATTGGTGGTGGTAAAAACACCTGTTAACAAGTTACTAACGAAGTCTTTCATCTATCTTTTTAACATATACTTTAATATTATTTATTAGAAAAAATCATCTCCATTATCGACTCAGCCATAAAATGTCTTTTTACTTCCATGTATGTATGACTCTATAAGATCATAGATAATTATGAGAATATTCAAGACAGGTTGCTAGCCTATCGCCCAACAGATTCATTGTCCCCTAGTCGCCTCCTACTACATGCAATGAAGAACGGCAGCTAGTACGCTTTTTTGCGTCCCAGCTAGCACGGGACTAATACTAAGATACGAGAGAACAACTAGCTGTGTGATCATATTTGAAATGTAAATTAAATTTCATGTAAAACAATTTAAATAGAATTTAATGTTAAATGAAATGAAATGTAATTTTATGTGTTGTGTATTGTGTAATTCAATTATTGTCCATGAATTCTATTGTATGTAGAATATTGTATGTAATGGCAGCATTCCTCACTTTTTATCCCGCTAGGGGCGCTAGTGAGAATGGAGACCTGTCAAGGGTCAATTTCTAATCAGTTTCTAATAATCTATTTGTTTATCAATAGTTCAACGTTGTTTATGATAAAAATGTCGGAAAAATATGTATGTTTAATTTATTATTTATTTAAAATAATTTAATAATACGTATGTTTAATTAAATTATTTAACAAATAGATGTTTGTTTACATTATGAAAACCGACCGGTTGGCATTTGACAGGTCTCCGTTGACTACAGCGCCACTAATTTGGAACTAAAAAAATGTGGCCATTGATGTGGATGTCTCAATAAAGATATTACTATTATTATTAACAATGTAAACTTACTAGGACGACGAAGAATCCCCCCAATCGGAAGGTTCGGCCGAGGACTCGCGAGAGGGCGCCAACCGGCTGGTGATCGACGAGTCGGGTGCAGCCGAGGCGGAGGCGCCGCTGTGTCAGGGTTGCCGGCGGCGGGATGCGCAGTTCGTGTGCGCTGGCTGCGCGAACCAGTGGTATTGCTCGCGGGACTGCCAGGTGAGAGATAGAATGTATTGTGGTTAAGTCCGGGTTACGACCTACCTTATGACAACCTTACTACGCCGCCAGACTAATACGGTGAGAGAAAACATCGTGTTCGCCGAACAGGTAATAGTAAGTGCTTGTACATGGCGACATTGCTTACCACCTGTCACATAGTACTAGTGGGTGGGGTGAGTACTGACTATCTGGTTAACACCTGGGTTTTGGTGGCCATAGAATTACTACCTTCGCAATTGCGGAGAAGGACACCTGAACCTCTGAGTAGCACGCAAGGGTTAACGGTCGTGAACGCGTCCAAGATATGTGTAAAAGATAGGATATTTTATGGATATATTTAGTGTCTCACAATATCATTCCTACATACATATTCATTTACGTCTTTCAAACTCTTCCGAGGTTTTATATCCTAGGATTAGATTTAGTGTCTCCTAGGTCACTTTTTAGCACAAATATAGCTCATCGCACAATTGATCCCATTTACCCCTTGTCCCATAGTCGCCACCTACTTCATGCCGGAAAGAACGGCAGCTAGTATGCATTCTCTTTACGTTCCAGACTAGCAACGGACGGGATATTACCATTAATGTCACTTATAGAATGTAAATGAAAACATTCCTTACAATTATAGTATCCACCAAACCTCCTGGCAAGCGCAGTCAGAAAACTGATAAACGATGGACGTTATGGGCCCATACTAAGTGCTAAGATACAAAATATTGAAGATCCATAATTGCGCCATACTAAATAAACCTTTTCTTTATTCTAGGTTGCCGCATGGGACGAGCATTCAGAGATGTGCTCCGGATAACAAGAGGATTAAGTATCAAATGAGATTATCTGTAACATAAGAACAGTTTCACTCAAATTGTCTTATATTGTAAGTAGCAACTTATTGACACAGTAGTGACATCTATGTTGCTTTATGCGAACAAGTATTAAAAAAATTCACTAGATGGCGCTGCAAGTCAGTTTTCAAGCGCAAGGAATAATGCCTTGACGTCTCATTTGGTACATTAATTTCTGTTTAATGCTATTTGTAATTTAGTATTGTAAGGCGTTCTGAATGGGTCTAATATTTCCTCTATGAATCGTGTATGTATGACAAACGTTTTCCTTAAATGTGCCGATGTAGTTTTCGCTTCTGTAATATATTTCCTAAACACAAGGAATGTTGTAAATTCATTATCATATCAATTTGTATTGATATATCCGTTTGTGTAAAAGATTTGTAATTTACTTATCTTTTCCAAACTTTTTAATATTACTTTGAGAACAAGATTAAATTTCAAGAGTTACATTAGTTGACAAGAAATTTTAAATAAATTAAATAGGTCTTAAGATCGCATTTCCGTATAATCAATTTTATTAGAAACACTTTTCTACGGATTTCGGCTATGGAATTTTGTGTTTACAATGAATGCCTAATAATTCTACTTATTTTATATTATATAGTTATACTTGGTGAATCTCTCGACACGACGTCATTGAAATTTATTTTTATATTATTGTTTGGTGTTCTTATTTATTATTATGGTATGCCCAAAGTGATTATTAACGGCGGATCTTAAAATGTCTAAACTTGACTGTCATTGAAAAGTATTTGATAAATACATTAGTTGTCTTTATATGTAAGTGGCTGTTTGAATCAAAATCATTTTTAAGTACTTATTTACCTCCATCTAGCGTTGGAAAACAGAGTTAAGTTTTGTAATTCTTCGCGTTTTAAGGTCCGCGGTATATCCCTCTTCAATTTGGTATAATAATTATGTTCCTTACCTACTATTAGCTATAAATAGTGTAAGTTAGAATGTATAAGCATAATAATTGACATCACAATGTCGGAATAACATTGGTTTTTCTGTAAATAAAGATTTCTTTAAGCTTTTTCTTTTAGGAACGTTTAAGTATTAATTTAGCTTTATGACATTTTCATTTACAATGTCACTCTTAATGTTTTGTGATGAAAAGGGATGAGCAAGTTGCATGTGATATGCGCCTTTGTAAGGTTTAGGTATGTTTTTGTATACTTTTTTATATATCAAGGAGTGAGTGATGGTAATTCTACGCATATAAGTTTTGTGTTCAGAATTATACGTACGTTTTATAATTACTGAACGAAGATTAGGCGTGTGTATTAAAAATATAAAGCAAGGTTATATTGAGTGACAGGTTACTTGCTTTTTGAATAAGCATTTAAAGTTGAAACATTCGTAAAAATATCCAGTATTGTATATCAAACAAGACAGCTTAAAAACATGATGATTTTAACGTAGGATTGACTTTTAGATTAAAAAGAAGTAACAAATGTATAATATTTGAACATGTCCCTTAAGATTAAGTTTCATTTGCGTTAAATCGTATTAAGACAAAGTGTAACGCTTATGTAATAAGTATATGTAGACTGTATTTTCATCTTATTTATTTTCCTAGGTTATTTTAGACTTGATAGAGTAATTAGTGATAATTTCCAAATGCATACGAATCTCTCGTTCTAATTTATGACTGGTGTACAATGTTTTAAATAGCGTGTATATATCCATATAAATATTGAGACTGTTTATATATTTGTGTTGTAATAAATATGTGTAATAGACAATGTTGGTTTGGTGTCGGAATAGTAGTACTAGATACGAGCCAATTCAAATTATTCAGAGAAAAAATATTGTAGTTCTCGTTTGTTTAAACGTTTGATTTTTAGAATATATATGTAGAAATTATGAAGTTTCTTAAAAATTATATTTGTATTAATAAATTCTTTAATTCTCGTGCATATACAACAATAGAATTCAGGTTTACTTAGATTTTGCCGTCTTTACATATACTATTATCTGTATCATACAATGCCATACAACTATTTCGACTCAAACCAACTTATTGTGAATGTTATATCAATATATAAGTTTAGCTACTGAAGAGAAACGTAGAGATTCGTATGAAATCAAAGCCTACAGCAGATAACGATTGACATTGAAGTGACCAACGAGAATATTAGTGCCAAATAGCGTGGACGCGGTTTTCATTGTAATTTTTTACATATATACACATTTCAATACATAGTCGTACGTTAAATACCTTTTGAGTGTACGAAATTTTGTGAGACATAATACTTACATACACACTACACTACACATATAGATACATACATACATACTACATTTTTACGTATCGAATCGAAAAAATTAATAAGTAAAAGGTTATATCCATTTTTATATTAAATTATCTTTAAATACAAATGCCGTCATGACAAATTGGTGACCTTATAGCATGATTTTGTAATTGCATAATGAACTTTTGTTTACTTTTTTGATTGTTTAAATCGGACATCAAATGTTTTTAAATATTTTTTTGTACAAACATGTATTAATATATTTCCAATCACAAAAATCTATGTAAACATTAGTTTATTTGTAATCATAAATGGAAAATCGGTTGTGTACAAACGCAAATGAATTTGTACGAAAGAATATGATTTGACTAAAATGTTTTTCTATATACTTTTTTTTATAAAAAACACATTCTACAATCCTAAACAAAACAACAAGCATCTAATGTATTAATTAATTGATGCAATAATGAACTAAATCACAATCAACTGAACTTTATACAACTATATTATATATATACTATACAAGATTATATTGAATTTATACACTAATATTACTGTATAATGAAAACTGGTCCTTAAACGAAAATACTGAACGAAATGTCAAACTGCGCAGGCTAGTCAGGGCTCGGTTACCTATTAATACTAGACTTCTAGTATAGTTTTAAGGACTACTAAATAACCTCTGTACTTGATAAGCGTTGTAATAAAGTATTATAGTATTGGTCTTTCCAACGTTGTTTTAATTCCCCCTGTTTTTAATATGACGACCTCTGTGGCGAGAGCGGGTTACCACTTTACCTTTTCTTTTGAGGTGCTAGGTTCGATTCCCGGTGGAGGCAGACTTGAGAACTACACTTTTCTTCGGCTTTCTAGTCTGGTATATGCTATAATTATATAATAAGTACATATTTTTCAATTATAAGTTGGCCAGTGCCTTTAACACAAGTCTTAAATGGAGTTACTCAGGACCTAATTCAATAGCTGTAATAGTGTCGTAAAAAATATTATAATTAATGTACAGAATGTGTCACAGTGCAACACAGTTCACTACCTACCACTTTCGGTACTGACTATTTCAGGTTTCAAAAATGTTCTAGGTACCCAAGAATCATAAAAAAGTAAATCGTCCTTAATATATTAATCTTAATATTGACCAAAGGAGATATCACAAAACGTGAATTTATATGTATGTATATGAATATAAGCGTAGCTTAGGTCGACCTCCTGCCGTGTGCGTTCGCGCAGCGGAATGTTGTTGAATTTAAAGATTTTAATTATGCAGATATTTAGTGTATGACGTCGTATAATTGTGTATGGTAAAAAAAAATTGTGCACGCAGCCATTGTGGAGAAATTCACCAAAAACTGATTCCGCTGGGCGAACGTTCGCCCAGCGGAACTTTTTTTGATCCATTGACTTTAGAAGAAAAGAGATGTGTCCAAAAATTAGTGTGTATTTGTGTGTAATTGTGTATGTATGAATAAAATTAGTGCATGCATAAACTTCGGAGAAATTCAAGTTTCCGCTACGCGAACGTTTGGCCATTAGCTAGTTTTCATACAAAGCGCTTACATAGAGAGCTGTAGATTTTTACATACGTTGTTTTGAATTTGTGTATATTTGTTTAATAAACAGATTTAGAAAAATCGTAAGGCTTAAAAGATAAAAATATAAACGTAAATACGCTTATTAGGTCTTAGTTCTTAAAGTATGCACTTTGGGGGTCTAGATTTTCACGTTTATACAAACCTTGTAAGTGTCTGCAACACGTTGCCAAGTATCAATGATGTTCCGTTAGTAATTAAAGAGTTATAGGACAATTTACCACGAATAGATCACTGTTTACAAAGCAGTCAAATATCATGACGTTCTAAAGGAATTGCATGGTAAAATGTATGCCAATAATTAGTGTATTCATTCAACTATTCACATGCAAAATTTCATGTCATTAAATTCAGTAATTAAAGAAAAACAATTATAATACTGACGAAGCATCGAAAACCTACATAACCCGACCAAGTTCGGATAGCTACAAAAAAGCGGCCGTGCAATATATTTAGGTAACATCCCAAAATTTACAGTATAATACCGGTATTGAATTGGTACAGGTGATAAGACAATTGTTGTTTCGATATAATTTATAGGTCATTTATTTTTGTACACCTACTTTTTTAAATGTATTTGACTATGACAGAAAGTAGGTACCGTTTACGTAGGTACTTTATTTCTTCAATCAGTTTTTGGTGAATTTCTCCACAATGGCTGCGTGCACAATTTTTTTTTTCCATACACAATTATACGACGTCATACACTAAATATCTGCATAATTAAAATCTTGTAGCAAACATATAATATTAAATAGTTTTCATAGTTCTCATAGTTGACCAATAGATGTCGCTACGAGTAGTTTCCAATATGGAACGGGTCATATTTTAATAGATAACGATACTTATAGTATGTATTGATTAGGAAGTTGTAATTCCAATTATTGTACAATAGATGGCGATAAGCGTATTTAGAAAACGCACTACGATAAACGAAAGTTGACCTTATAATGTTTGTGGTTGACCTAGATTGTCATTCCAGCCTAGGATACCAGCAACCTTTGGTATTGTATAATTATCCCTACCCTTCCTTGTAGTTAGGCTGACCTCTCAGCGCTTCCAGTCTCGCTTCCCTCTGTTGGAACGTTTCTTGGAACACTGTGGGGGATGCAATATTCCAGTAGGTTAGGTAAATCCTGTAGGATGGGCTTACTTCCGCTGACTACCGTGGAGCCGTCTTAGGATGGATCCTGGTATGTCGGTGGGGACACCCTGAGTTCCGTCTTGGTGCGGACCTGGGTGTTCCAGATGAGTGCCTTGAGCTTTACCTTGGAGTGAGCCTTGGTGCAACCGTCTGAGTGAGCCCGTGTACCCTATCCTTTGATGTGGGCGTGTTCGCCCCGTGTGCAGGGCAGGCCTTATTGTGGCTTGTCCTGGACCGGGGAGACGCGTTCCCATCTTCCCAAGAGTAGGAACATTACCTGGTGCTTCCCTACCGCTTCCATCTTCTTGGAACGAGTAATGGTACACCTGGTAATGGTATCATTGTAAACACGACGGGCATGGCTTCCAATCTCGCTTCCCTAGTTGGAACGTTTTGTGGGACCTTACCTGAATGTGTCGGGCATGGCTTCCAATCTCGCTTCCCTCGTTGGAACGATTTGTGGGACCTTACCTGAATGTGACGGGCATGGCTTCCAATCTCGCTTCCCTTGTTGGAACGATTTGTGGGACCTTACCTGGTTGTGTAGAGTAGGGGGAGATCGTATAGTTCGATATGTATATTGTAAAATCCCCAATGTATTGTTAATCCCTTGTTTGTAATCTCGCGGCCGTGTCACTGCGTCCCGGACAGCTCTGGGCGTAGGGACCGGATCTTTGTGAACTGGTGTAACGGAGATTACATTGATCTGACAGTGTCAAGTGTTTCATTGCGACCTCTGCGTATCGTAGCCCGGAATATCCCACGCATACAGTGATCTACAACAAGAACCCACACCCGATGGTTGTTGTGAACACCACCCCACAACCCCCATTACAAATTGGCGCCCAACGGGTTAAAGACAGAAAGTCTTTGAGAGATCAGGATTGCCACGCTGGCGCCTACTGGAGAGGAGCAACTGAAGTTTGTGCGACTGGACTGTGGCCGTTTGAGATCAAACAAGGAAGTTGAGATTGAGTCGGTAGAGATGGCATTATCCGACAAACAATTTAGAGAATTACTGGCAGCACTGTCACCAACCAAGAAGGGGTCATTGACAGGATGCAAGGCCACATTTGATGGAAGCAAAAACCCAGAGAAGGTAGAGGCTTTCCTGAGTGCAGTGGCAATCTATATAAAATTAGAAGACATCTCTGATAAGGATGTTTTAGAAGGTATTCCTTTACTGCTGAGTGGAGAAGCAGCATTGTGGTGGCAAGGGGTGAAGCAGAGTATATTGAGCTGGGAAGAGTTCTGCAAACAGCTCAAAAATACCTTCGCTCCCAAGAAACCCGGATACCTGCTCTATCAGGAGATGATAGAGGTAAAGCAAGGGGAACATGAGGACACGGAGTCTTTCGTAGCTCACAAGAGAGCCATTATCAGTGATCTACCAGGTACACACACTGAGGAGCAACAGCTGGACCTGATATACGGTCAGCTTAATATTAAGATACGGGAGAAATTGCCCAGAAATAGTGTTCAAACTATAGAAAGTCTGATCAAATCTGCCAGGGGCATAGAACAGCTCCTGAGAGAATACAATGAAATAGAAAGACATAATATGGCACAAACCAGAATAGGTAATGGCAGAATAATAAAGAAGTGCAGCCATTGCCATATGAATGGGCACTGGAGACACCAGTGTAGAAAACTGCAAGTGACTGCAAATATTGAACCCGTTGTCCAAAAGGAGGTGAAATCTATAGTGAATGAGACACCCACTAATAAAATATCATGCTATGGATGCAAAGCCCCAGGATACATTCGGAGCAACTGTCCAAACTGCTCCAAGGGAAGACAGCGTTTACCGAATCAAGAAGTAAGTTTCTATTCCTTAAACGTGGCAAAAGATACGTTGGAAGAAGATAAAGAATATGAATTGTACTCAGAGGACTATGTTGTATTTCCGCAAGCAACAACAAGAGTACAAGAAACTGGTGTAGTAAAGCCAGGAAAGAAAAGAGTAAGATACAATGGGTTTTCGCCTCGCTTTATTTACTACAAGAAGGAGGACGCAAAACTGATAAATAATGAGGCCGACGTTAGACTATCCCCTCATTCCGCTGAATTGTTTCCGGATGTGTCTGTAAACTCAGTAGGAGTGAGTACTTTAACGTTTGAGGATGTAAAAATATTATTACATAAGTATAGCGACGTTTTTATTCCCAAAACAGAACCGTCGACATTAGGTGAACATTCCATAACCACAAACACTATTCAACCTATATCTGTACCACCTTATAGAATATCACAGAAATCTAGAGTCATTTTGAAAACAGAGATAGATAATATGCTGAGAGATAACATAATTGAACCGTGCAGTTCACCCTGGGCAGCACCAGTAGTGCTGATCCCTAAGGCTGATGGAGGTATACGTCTTTGCATAGACTACAGACGACTTAATAGCGTCACAATACCAGACACATACCCACTACCGAGAATAGATGACCTATTACAAGAAGCGAAACCAGCGCCATATATGTCATCACTGGATTTGAAGTCGGGGTACTGGCAAATAAGTGTGAGGAAAGAAGATCAAGACAAGACAGCATTCATCACGCCTACTGGAATTTATAGATTCAAGAGAATGCCGTTCGGATTACGGAACGCTCCAGCTACTTTTCAAAGACTTATGGACAGATTCAGAATAATGGTTGAAGAAGTGAAGATGTTGACATACCTAGATGATCTGATAATATTCTCCACTTCGTATGAGAAACACATGGAAGATTTGGAGAAGGTATTGATCAAAATGAGAGAATGTCGATTAACCGTCAATTTAGACAAATGTAGATTTTGCTGTTCGTCAATAAAATATTTGGGACATATAATTACGCCAGAAGGATTAAAGACAGACAGTGAGAAAGTGAAAGCTATTGTAGAGCGAGAAAAACCACGGAATGTTAAACAAGTTATATCATTCTTACAGATGTGTTCTTGGTATAGAAGATTTATAGAGAACTTCTCAGCTATAGCACAGCCACTTACTAAGCTGACTAAAAAGAATACAGCTTGGACTTGGACTGATGAACAAGAGAAGGCTTACAGAGAACTAAAAGATAAACTCACAAAAGCCCCAGTTCTACGACAAGCAGACTCAGGAAAACCATACATTTTGAAAACTGATGCTAGTAATATCGCTTTAGGAGCAGTACTAGAGCAAGGAGATGATTCAGATGAACATCCGGTGGAATATGCTAGTAGACTGCTTATTCCAGCAGAAAGAAATTATACTACAACTGAACGAGAAGCACTCGCAGTAATTTGGGCTTTGAATAAGTTTAGAGGATACATTGAGGGACAACCAATTACGGTGATAACTGATCACCAGGCTCTGAAATGGTTGATGAGTCTTAAGTGCCCAACAGGTCGACTTGCTCGATGGGCACTACTCATGCAAGCATACGATGTAAAAATTAAATACATACCTGGAAAACAGAATGTTGTAGCTGATGCACTATCACGACCTGTTTGTGAGAAGAATACAACCACAGACATATGTATAGTATCAGTGGATATGCCAACTAGAAGTATAGAGGAAATAAGAATTGAGCAAAGTAAAGATAAGAACTTACTTAAAATAATAGAAGCTCTAGAATCAGCAACTGATGAAGAAAATGGTATATATTGGAGTAACAAAGGCTATTTCATGAATAATGGTTTATTATACCGATTGAAAACATACAATGAAGAAGAAAATGGACAATTAGTTGTTCCAGAGCATGAATGGAATAAAATATTACAGGATTATCATGATGATCCATTAGCAGGTCATTATGGCACAGAGAAAACATTCCAGAAAATTTCCAAAACTTACTATTGGAAAGGAATGCGAAGATATATTGCAAGTTATGTAAAGAATTGTTTGCCATGTCAACGTTACAAACCTTCAAATCAAAAACCAGCAGGTTTACTTCAAACTACACCGATGAGTCAACGATTCGAAGTGTTGTCATTTGATCTTTTTGGACCACTACCTAAGAAAAGTGATGGAAATACTTGGATATTGATAGTCGAAGATGTAGCTTCGAGATGGATTGAGTTATTCGCTTTAAAGCAAGCGACCGCAGAAAATTGTGCACTCACTTTGATAAATGAAGTTTTTTTAAGATTTGGAGTACCAAGAAGAGTCATAAGTGACAATGGAACTCAATTTGTGAGTGCTGTAATGCAACAAGTGATGTTTTGTTTTAAAATAAAACATGGTCTCACCCCCCTGTATCATCCGGAAACGAATAAGGTAGAACGCCGGAATAGAGACCTAAAAACGCAATTAGCGATTCAGATACAAACACCAGGAAATGAAAATTGGTCTGAACTACTGCCAGCAATAAGATTTGCTATGAATACGAGTGTGTGTACTTCAACTAAATATACCCCCGCTTATTTGACTTATGGTAGAGAACTCCGTGCACCTCATGATAACGAGGTAGATTTTCGACAAGTGCTTGTGACAGAAAACGTCGTACCTCAAATAACTCCTAAGCTAAAGAAAATAGCAGAAGCTTTATTGAAAGCAAAAGAATATAATGAAGAAAAAGAAGAAACTAGGAAGAAAGTTTCAGATGAAAGTCGTAGAATGAGACCACTCTATAAGCCAGGAGATCTTGTGATGATCACATTACACCCTATAAGTAAAGCATCACAAGGAATTACGGCAAAATTTGCCCCTAGAAGAGATGGTCCCTACAAGATAATGAAGAGGCAAGGGCCAGCTTCATTCCAAGTAGCACCAGTAAATGCACCAGACCAACCTGTCGGTGTTTACCATGCTTCAGCTCTGGCTCCATACCATAGTCAGGGTGGAGAAGATGTAGCAAGTACCCCTGGGGTTGTCCAGCCTCTGAGAAAGCGTGGACGCCCAAAGAAGCTAGCATCGCATGACGAACCAAAAGAAGTGAGACCAAGAGGACGCCCAAGGAAGCAGGCTTCAACGAGTAAGAAGCTCACATAGATGACCATGCCGCCTTGTCCAGTCCTTCTCGCCGGGACGTCTTCGAGGCCTGAGGGGGAGAATATGTAGCAAACATATAATATTAAATAGTTTTCATAGTTCTCATAGTTGACCAATAGATGTCGCTACGAGTAGTTTCCAATATGGAACGGGTCATATTTTAATAGATAACGATACTTATAGTGTGTATTGATTAGGAAGTTGTAATTCCAATTATTGTACAATAGATGGCGATAAGCGTATTTAGAAAACGCACTACGATAAACGAAAGTTGACCTTATAATGTTTGTGGTTGACCTAGATTGTCATTCCAGCCTAGGATACCAGCAACCTTTGGTATTGTATAATTATCCCTACCCTTCCTTGTAGTTAGGCTGACCTCTCAGCGCTTCCAGTCTCGCTTCCCTCTGTTGGAACGTTTCTTGGAACACTGTGGGGGATGCAATATTCCAGTAGGTTAGGTAAATCCTGTAGGATGGGCTTACTTCCGCTGACTACCGTGGAGCCGTCTTAGGATGGATCCTGGTATGTCGGTGGGGACACCCTGAGTTCCGTCTTGGTGCGGACCTGGGTGTTCCAGATGAGTGCCTTGAGCTTTACCTTGGAGTGAGCCTTGGTGCAACCGTCTGAGTGAGCCCGTGTACCCTATCCTTTGATGTGGGCGTGTTCGCCCCGTGTGCAGGGCAGGCCTTATTGTGGCTTGTCCTGGACCGGGGAGACGCGTTCCCATCTTCCCAAGAGTAGGAACATTACCTGGTGCTTCCCTACCGCTTCCATCTTCTTGGAACGAGTAATGGTACACCTGGTAATGGTATCATTGTAAACACGACGGGCATGGCTTCCAATCTCGCTTCCCTAGTTGGAACGTTTTGTGGGACCTTACCTGAATGTGTCGGGCATGGCTTCCAATCTCGCTTCCCTCGTTGGAACGATTTGTGGGACCTTACCTGAATGTGACGGGCATGGCTTCCAATCTCGCTTCCCTTGTTGGAACGATTTGTGGGACCTTACCTGGTTGTGTAGAGTAGGGGGAGATCGTATAGTTCGATATGTATATTGTAAAATCCCCAATGTATTGTTAATCCCTTGTTTGTAATCTCGCGGCCGTGTCACTGCGTCCCGGACAGCTCTGGGCGTAGGGACCGGATCTTTGTGAACTGGTGTAACGGAGATTACATTGATCTGACAGTGTCAAGTGTTTCATTGCGACCTCTGCGTATCGTAGCCCGGAATATCCCACGCATACAGTGATCTACAACAAGAACCCACACCCGATGGTTGTTGTGAACACCACCCCACAATACCCATTACAATCTTTAAATTCAACAACATTCCGCTGCGCGAACGCACACCCTCCTGCCAGGTAGCCCGATAACCTGAAAAATATCGCTGGTAGTGGTTGGCTGAGGGCCACGAGTGATCGTTTGTGGCGTACCCTTGGGGAGGCCTACGTCCAGTGGACTAGTATAGACTGATTGATTGATAGGAAAACTGTAGATAACAATTGTTGGAAATGAAACAAACAAAGTTTTATGAAAATACTTTATTTATACATAATGTCAGTGTAAGGCACATTACATTTGAACGTTCTGTACAGACTAGAAACTACGGGTTGCGACTATAAAAAGCAGCTATTGTTCCATATCGGACTAAAGTTGAAGATTTATAAAAGTTTTAGATTAAATACAATATTTATTTAGATACCAATCGATTTTATCAAGCAGAAATACACTCGTTAAAAAATAAGTACAATATCCAAATTGAATGTTATCTAAGCTCATTATAAGTTATTACGGTGGTACTATTTTTAAGGCACCATTGATTCAGCTTATAGTAAATTTTTAAATCCCGGTTTTACATTATTTATCCTTAATTTAATCTATTAAATAAGTACGAAAAGAACGCAAGCAATAATTTAATGAAGAATAACATCAATCAACAGGATGGTTGATATTTAAATAGGATATTTATCAAAAAGTATTAACTTAATATAGGAATCGTTTGTCGTTGTAGGAATGATCTTTTGACTTGTGTAGTCTAAGGAGACGCCACCTGTAATGAAAATTGTAAAAATAAACATTCTGATAAAAAAATCTTAAAGCCCCTTGGTTAATAGAATAGAATAGAAAAAAATTATTCACAAAAACAGCACAAGTACAAAAACATTTACAATTACATTTATTACATACAATTCAGAAGACAAGATACTGCACAGTCACTGTGAAAGAGCCCAAATACTGATACATACGCAACCACGTCTTTAATAATGTTTCGACTATTAGAATAATAATTATATTAACCAAATATTAAAATGATAAAAAATATGATCACATGGGAGAAAAAAATCACTCTTTCCTTCATTAGAGAAATACTAGTGGGCCTTTAATATTTCTTTCATTACCTTACTAAAATATTCAATATCTTATTAAAAAATACGCTATTGATAGTATTTTTTAAACTAATTTAGTACCGGCTATATGATGAAATTTGGTAGTGGCTACAAAAGTCACTCAAGCTTGTAATTTCCTAGATTACCGTTCGCGATGTATACTCACCACAAGTAGGTTTCCGCTCTTGGCCCGATGGATGGTGGGCTGTGGGCCCTTCACCACTTCAATGGTGCCTCCTTGCTTGCCGTTCACCAGATCGAACGCGATACTGCAACGATCGTATAAAATACTTTAGATACATACTCATACTTATATCGTATTATACGAGAACGGTCCTTTTTTGGATAATTTTCGAGGATTTTAATGAATTTACTAATGTGGAAAAGAATGTACCGTTGCCATACGTCGTGATGTCGGGGCGTGTAAAGTTAACCACCAAAATGCTAAGCGAGAGTTTCAGTTTCAGAGGCAGAGTTAAGAATTACTCTTATCTACTGCTTTCAGTTTTGTTGTTGATTATGTATGCTATATGTGTATGTATTTTTCTAATTTTAATAAATATATAGATTTTTATTAAATATACGTTAAGTACTTTTAACACAAGACTTTACTAAGGGTCTAGTTCAATAATTGATGTAATATTGTAAAAAAAATGATACATATATGGATACACAGACGTATCACTACTCTGCAGGTGATAATTTTAGTGAAGAAGACATAATTTTGGTTAAGGGTCGCTACACATATAACGGAAAATGCGTCGTAATGTACGCTCGACGCAGTGCCATATCATCGGTTGAGAGCGATAGTTAAGTGCTTTTCTATAAATTTGTCCGTTTTGACGTTACGCGACGTTCTAAAAACCAAATGAATACTCACGTCCTAGTGTCGACGATTTCAATGATGTCTGGCTTCTTGATGAAGTCGGTGACGATGGTCAGAGCCTCGATGAGGTGGCTCACGGAGATGATCAGGTCACCCTGCGTATAATATAAGATGTAGTACAAGGTACATGCTAGTTCATGTACGTAAAATTTCGTATTTATTTGAACAAGTTCTCGGGTGAGGGAAAGTAGAAAGAAATGTAGGTTTATTAGTAGTAGTCTGCTACAATACCTAATAAAACTTTAGCCATTAAGTTTCATTTTACTACATGCCCAAAATAGGCAATATTTAAGTTACAAAACAAATATAAGTAAAACAAACGAATTGTTCTAATTTATTAATATTTTTATGTATAACATAAATTTCTTAATCCCTTTTGGGTGGATAAAACCACGATCATGTTATCGGAATATCCATTAGTCCTTGATCACTCATTAGGTCTTAGGTTTATGACAGGTAGCTTTCGGATCGCTCATACGATTCAATGCACTAGCTAATTACCTTATCCTTCTTCAACTCCTGGGAAATCTTGATGAGGATAAGTCCATCCGACTCGTTGGTGACCACCACCCGCAGTTTATCCAGGGGCAGGCGGTGCTTCAGCTTGTACATCTTCTTGTTGGAGTTGTCCAGGACATACAGCGCCTTGTCGGAGGCTACTAGCGCCCTCTCGCGGGGCTTGTAGCCGCGCCTGTCGTACTTGATGGCTTCGCTTGAGTACTGTTAAGAGTGTTATTCAAGTATATAGGCAGTGTATAAGAGTAAGGCGTTGGGATGGATTCAGTGTTTAGTAATGTTGCTTAGTTGTTGAAATAAAGTAGGGAATGAAGCACTCCCTATCTGATTATCTTTAAAAGGATGATTATCTTGTAGTAGTAGTCCTAAATTTCTCACATCTTTTTCTCAATAGACTAAATTTTATAAAAGATCGTTGTGACCCTTTGTTTTGACCACCCCTTTGAGTAATATGGACGCGAAAGTGAAATTGTATATTATTATAAATATAATATAATAGAAAGATAAATATAATAGAAAAATATAATAAGATAAATATAATAGAAAGTGTATATTATTATAAATAAGTAATAATCATATCATAAAAACTGGGCTCTTAGCCAAGTGGTCAATTATTAATGTCTGTCCAACACAAAAAGACATATGTCATACGTATTTACTTTGACATAGAGCTACATAGAGAAGAAGTATACAAAATGAGGGTAGATAACTCACTACGAGTTGCTCTCCAGTGGGCCAGAGGGGAGAGGCCATGAAGCTGTTCCTCAGCACCTGTTGGTCAGCGGTGAGGCGGTCGTCCACGAACCTCTCGGGAACGCTCGAGTGGTAGCTGTTCTTCTTTCCTGTATCATTGAATTATAAGATATTTGGAATTCAATGGGAATAGGGTATTCATATACCCGGCTGGACTGAACTTTGGAAACATGAAAACATCTCCTTGGTCACTTATTAGCATGAATATTGGGGTTGATGTCACGAGGAATATTAGTGACAGGTACCTTGCCCATCGCTCAATAGATTCCATACAACCCTAGTCCTTTAGACGCTTCTTAAGACATGCTGGGAAAAATGGGAGCTAGTTAGCATTCTTTTACGTCCTAGCTAGCTAAGACAATTAATGGGGTATAAAATAAAAATATGTGAGAGCTTCATCAGATATTGTGAGATGCGTTGAAGAAAGTAAGTTCGTAGGGTCGGTTAGACTAGGTTAGGTTGTTCTAAGTTATATGTGTACGAAAAGGAGCAAAGGGGATTTATTATTTAACTTATACTTTTTCACCGAATGAGGATCTACTTTCAAAAAACAAATCCATTACTTACTTACAATAAAATTACTAGAGCTATTATAATTACTGTTAAAGTGCTTTTAAATTATTTTCATGATTAGAGAGCCGTTAGAGCTGCAGAGATTAGTTCAAACTATGTATAGGTATAACAAAAATGTAAAGTAAACAATTGAGTGGAAGGAGATACAAACTAGACAAAGGGAATTATTGGCCTCACCCTTGAAGATGGTCTCGGCGAGCACCTTGAGCTCGAACTGCTTCTTGTCCTGAGGGTTGAGCGCCAGCCGGTACTTCCTGGCCAAGTGGGAGCGGTGCAACCTATGGTAACAGGAGGAATTATAAGGGGTATCTTCCTTTCTAATGTAAAGTAAATTCAAAAAGTATAAGATACATTCATCGTTATGGCTGTATAGTATTATATTATCTGTGGTTATGGTTTGTGATTTCAAATTCAACGATTTTGCCTCATGATAGTTATAACTTTATCTGATGCAATGCACTTTGGTTAGACATGCTTCATCAGAAATGGCAATTTCATATTCTTGCCATTAATGTCATTAGAATTTTGATAATTTTTAAAGATGACCTTACTAACGCCCTTAAATAGATTTGAAATATAAATACATACATACATACACATCACGCCTGATTCCCTGTAGAGGGGTAGGCAGAGATCACGGATCCCCATTTGTCTCGATCCTGACTGACCACTTTCGCTTCATTGACATTCATACATCCTCTCATACACTCTCGGCGGTTATAGGTACTCCTAACGTCACCTTTTTTCAATATAGCGTCTATCTGACTGTTATATGTCTTATTAGGCCGGCCCCTACGTAACCGCCCTTCCACTTCACTCATATATATTCCTTTTGTCAATCTGCTATCATTCATCCGCATAACATGTCCAAACCATCGAAGCATGCTCTTATAAATAGTTTTAGAATTACTCAGACTTATGTAATATATCTTTGACGTTAAGTTTTGACTAAGATCAAAGGTTTTATCAATATCTAAATATAACCTTCGAAACCTTAACAATCCCAGTTAATAACTTTTCTAACTAACTGCTAACTTTTACTGAATCCTCACCTCTGCAGTTCCTTGGAAGCCTCCTGGCAAGTGGCAGGCGCCGATGGCCAGCTCAAGTCCAAGAGTTTGCTGGGCAGCTGCTTAGCCAGACGCTTCAGCCAGTGCACCTTGGCTATGGCCAGGAAACGACGGTTCTCTGGACTCTCAGGGCCGTTCCTTGTGATGAAGCCTGTGAAGGTAGAAAATAAGTATAATTGGAATATTGTACCGTCATTTAAATTTGGTTGATTTATACCTAGATATCTATAGTTAATCTTTAGGTAGGAAATAGTACAACATGTTCATCAATCTTGCATCATATTAAACGACCCACACCTTGAAATGGACTGTCACAGAATGAGAGTGATGAACCCTGACTATCATATTAATACCTTCAAAAACACAATTAAATCCCTAGAACATAGTAGTTAGTATGAATAATAAGACTAAGAAGTCTTTAGACCATCATATTAATACCAAAAGGTACCCTACTAAATCAAAAAATCTCGGTAGTTCATAAGTCCACTTACCCTTGATAAAGGCCCTGATGACCTGCACGGCCCACTTCCTGCGCGCAAACTCCTTCTGCGCCAGGTACCTTCGCACCCACTTCTGGATCACAATGGCCGCTTCCCGCATCTTCAGGTACTTCTTACGTTGGCTGTAGCCTAAAGGAAAGAGAAGAGATTTGATAGTACAAGGAGAGAGTGTAGTTGTAGTGTAGAGTCACTAAATTGGTTAAAAAGGCCGCAGAGTTTCATAGTACTTTTTTCTGCAGTTGTAATTTTCCGAAGTATTAGTTGTATATATCACTGTATTTTAATGTTTTGTTGGATGGGCCTTCATATGGAATACTAAAGTTCAACTTAACCGCTTATTCTGAGATATAGGATGTATGACCAAATAACTATATTACTGTAGATAATTAATAAACTTGAAACATGATCCGTGAGTGTATATACAATAGTCGAGCCATGTCATGCTGTATAGGCACTGACTATTGTTCATCCCTATAGTCATTATTTAACCGTATCCTCACCTCTCCACCTGCTCTGGATGATGGTAGCGATGTCGTTCTTCTTCAATTGGAAAGCGTCTTCGGTGTCAAACAGCGTTTTCGGGAAGCGAATGAAGATTTTCGTACTGGAAAGAAATTCCTCAGGTTATATAAATATGGCAATATTAGGACTATCATTTTCATTCTGAAACTTAAGTTACCCTAAGTTAACCTGGCTTCGCCAATACGAAGGACTTTGATCCGAGGTCATATTCAACTAAAGCACAGACATAGGAACACTGATTAGAGATAGCCAGTATCGAACGTGACGGTTGTTGCAGTTCATCCATTGTAATAAATATTTACTACATTCTATAGAAATGGGGAGGTTTCCTTATGGTTTCCCTCACCAAAACAGCATCTAAACAGGTAACCTTTGTCTTTTAACACTCGATTTTTGTTTACCAACGGTAATACCTTAAACTGAACCTTTTTGCTGCGACAATAACATGCACAAGCTATACCCCCTAGTTTGTAAGTTTGATTTGTAAAATATTGTATTGTGTATGTTTTTGTGGCTGTAAATAAATGCTTTATTATTATTATTATTAATTAAACTCCAAACTCACTTTCCCATCCTATAATCTTCCTTCTCATAGGCCAGCGCATTCACCAGGATCTGAACTCCTTCCCTGGCGTCTCCTCTGTAGTTGGGCCAGGTCTCTTTACTGAGGCACTTGTAGCGTTGCAGGAACAGCTCATAAGTTCTCCTGTAGGCGAAACCAGCTCGCCTAACCCTCAGGTTCTCCATCAAACCTAGGTATTTCACCTGGTGGGACACTAGCTTCTCGTCGAAACGCACTGAAAGATGGAAGATAGTTTAGAGAGACTATTGACGAGCAGATGGACTGATGCCCTGAAAAAGGTCGCTGGTAGTGGTTGACTGAGGGCCACGAGTGATCGTGTTTAGTGGCGTTACCTTGGGGAGCCCTACGTCCAGCAGTGGACTGTCATAGGCTGATTGATTGATTGACGAGCATGTGTAAATAGTATTTTTATATAGTCTTGAAAAAGATAGTGAAATATATGGTGAGGTGGTTTGGACATGGAGCGGATGGATGAAATGGGGGTCAGGTTAGGTTATTTGTTAATATTTGAATGTTATTGTAGCAGCAAAAAGTTTGCATCTCTGTTAAGTATGATGTAGGTGGCAAAAGCAATGCTGATATTATATTTAATGTACGGGACGTAAAAATAATGCTATAAAGTCGTTCTTCTCAGCATGTGATAAGATGCGACTAAGGGACTAGGGAAATCCATTGATCGATGGGCTAACAACCTATCACCATTGTTCCATATAACATCACTACCCCAGTATACTTAAAGTGACCTAGGAGATATTATCATATGTCCGAGGTTAGGTCCACTCTAAAAGGTATTTAAGGACATGAATGTGTATGTATGAAATTATATTTGAACCAGAAGAACAAAAGTTGTTACTGAGAGCTTGATAAAACTCCTTTTATTTAGGAAAATTCCTTTGTACGTACTTTTGTGTAGGAAAATGAGTATTTAGTATGCCCCGAATGGTATTTAAGAAGGTGAATGAATATGACGTATGATATTGGAACCAGAAAAAGGCGAAGTTGTTTCTAAGAGCTTGATTAAACGCCTTGTATGTACGAAAATTGCTTTGTACGCACTTTTGTGTAGGAAAATGAGCATGTAGTATTCATGTAAGACTCACTGGGCATCTTTTCGTCGTTGGGCTTGATGCAGCGGATGTAGGAAGGCTCCTTGCTGCTCAGGATCTTGATGAGGTCGTTCAGGGAGTTCTTGAATTGGGTGATGGCGGTCTCTGGACGCTTCTTGTTGTTCTTGTTTAGGCTCTGCAAGGAAATCGCAGCTATGAATGTATGTGCTATCTTGGGCGTAAAAAGAATGCTAACAAATACCTTACTAATAGAAATAGGGAATAGAAATGAATAGCGTCTATTGGTTTATATCCCACGGACCTGTCACTGATATTCCATGTTAAGTTTACATTAATAATTGTGATGACGAAAGAGATATTGTCTGTATGATTATGGCTGAGCTTTGGCCAAGGGGTAACTCTGCGTCCAAACGAAATTACACGTTCATTCGTCCGTCATGTGACCAAAATCACCAAACGAGTTCACGACCATTAATCCTCGCAGGGTTGTCGGAGGTTAAGGTGTCCATCTCCGCAATCGTAGAGGTAGTAATTCTTTGGCTACCTCGAACCCACGTGTTGACCAGATAGTTAGCACTTAATCATTATGTCATCAAAGTGTAATCTTTATGTGATCATTTTTAACTAATACTTCTTCTTAACCATCTCCATCACCTTAACAACTTAAGGGGCCCTGAAAGGCATATTATATATAGACAACATCCTTCAGGAAGTGACTAAAAGTTTTTATCGAAAAGAAAATGTATAAGTTGATCTTTAAGTTCTGACCTTGAAGCACTTCTCCACGATGGTGTTGCGGCTGGTAGACATGATCTCCTGAATATCCCTGAAGAGCAGGTCGTTGTTCTTCTCCAGGAAAGTGTTCACGCAGTACGTCACCTCTCCGGCGTAGTGGACTATGCAGAATTCCTGAAATTGATATGGTGCTTAGAAGAAATCCTTAAGGGTATTGTTCGCGGAAATGAGCGAAACGAGTGTTTTCATTTTTCAGTTTAAACCTATTTAGAACTTACTGACACCTATCATACTTTCAAGGTAGCATAATGAAAGACTGAAATTGATGACTGAAGTAGTTTCAAGAGTTAAATATCAATAATTACGTAAATATAAACGCATAAAGTTGATAAAAAATCAGAAAAATGGCGCAAACAGGGTTTTGTATTTTTTCGTTTATTTCGTCACGGAGTAAGATCTGAAATCAAAATATACAATAATGGGTTCTCTAAATACTAAATAATTTGACTAAAAACATATTAGGTCCTGTTTTATTCATAATACTGCAGTTTTCATAAGTATAAAACGCCCAATTTTGGGCCGCCATCTGTTTCATACATTTTTATATGGACAGCTTACGCGTCCGCCTCGAGTCGCTAGTTGCAATAGATCGCGTTCAGAATTTGGCGAATGCCAGCGTGGGGAGCACGTCCATTTTGTTGGCGATCACAGCTAAACCGCTAGATAATCACACGAGATCAGTTATTTCTTAGTTCAATGAGTGAAATTTGGAAAACAAAGTGTAATCACTTTGGTGTTTGAGATTATTGCTTATTATATTACAAGCGATTTTTTTCTTTCGAAGTGAACTGCTAAAGTTGATTTATTCTACATGTATATTTTAAAAAGTATTTTACTTGATACGACGCCATATTTGATATAAATTTATTCTTACGTCATTTATGCCTATGACAGGTATATATATGTCAGACATGATATGAAAAAATAATGATAATGAATGTAAATAATTTTGATTTACCGCTTGATGTTTCGAATATTATGAGAAGTTCAGAATATACAGACATGATACATTCTGACATCACTTCAGCTTTCTTCACAGTAGGTAGGCAGCAATTAGTGAACCCCAAGATAGGTTATTTATGCTATATTATATATACACACACACATATACATAATTATTAATAACTATATATTATGCATTACGACCGTGATCGAATTCAGGGTAGTCAGAGAACTTAACGTATGCATTTGTGATGGTTGAAATCATAAATATATACATTTGGGATGCTCTTTGGCAACTTGAATTTGAGTTATTGGCGAACTGCAGAATAGGTTATACCGGTACCGGACAGATATACGGAAAGAACGACAGTTGGTTAGATTTTGATTTTTTTACGACTCAGACTCATCTCTCTCAAGAAGGGTAGACCGCGGAGCAATTTTTTAGAGACAAATTGCTATCGAAATCCGAATTCGGTCACTAGGCTCTCATAACGGAGTTGGAGGTCACACCAAAAAAATGTATAATTATTATACACCTGCTGCTCAAAATTTTGCTCAGTAGTCTGTAGGTATTGTTTGCCTCGGCAAACTTTACGCATAAATCGAAGAATTTATTATATATTTGAAGTTCTTTTTCAGCTCAAAAACCATACAAAAATACAAGCGCATTACTAGGCTCACAGACTCCTATAGGAGGTCGGGTTAGGGTACTCACACAAGTACGTTCCAATACACTATTTCTTATTGTTTCTATAAAATTACAATTATTTACCACAAGTGATTTATTATTTAAATATTGATTACTTTTATATATTTATGACTACAATGTTTTTAATATATATTAATAAATAATAAGTTGTTGAATAATCTGATTATAATTTATTAGTGTTTGTTTCGTTTACAAATTGATACGCGGAACGTACGTAATGCGATCCGCCATGACAGTAAAGTTTGTTATGATTTTGTTATATCAAGTTTGATGTGATTTATTTCAGTGTTTTTGAAACTATCGTAGTGTGGAACCTGTTTATATCGCAAACATAAATAACATTACACAAAATATCCCCTATTATCCCGCCGCATTGCTTTGTGAATCGATATTTATAGAAAAATGCTTCATGCATAAGAATTTACAAATGAAATAACAACAATTTATCTGCAAGAAATCTAATTCATCATACTGATTTGATATTGACTTATATTAGCTTTGATTTTAACTTATTTTAGATATAAAAACATACTTGGCCACTACTAAAACAGAAAGGTAACCTCAAAAGTATTTATCCCAGAGATAAACAAGGGGCTGCAATTGTTTTACACGGACTTGTTTCTATAACAAAACATCGACTTTGTTTTGGAATAAGGTGGTAGGTATCTGTAAGAACATACACACATCAACATGGTCTAGGGATATTTAACTCAAACCTAAATAACTAAAATTATACTACCTTTTAGTTAAGACACCTGTATCTGTAGTATTATATTATCTGTGCCTGTATATTCAATTAAACCTTGATTATTAGCCTATCTGATTAAATGAAAATATTTTAGTGAAAGTTGTAATTTAAAAAAATCTAGAACAAGAGAAAAAACTCTGATAAAACTTCAAACTAAACTTTATTTTTAAAACATTAAAAGTTCAACATAACATTTACTTTTTTTAACTAAAATCGTGTTCCACTGAAAATCAGTAATGTGTAGATCTTCCTAAGACATTCCTGACACATCTGCAGGGGTTCGGCATGCTTAAAACAAGGGTGTCAATATCCCGTTGTGGAATATTGTCCCAAGTCCTGCTAAGATGCAAGAAAAGATGGTTTTCACTGACAATATCTTCTGGGAAATTTCTTAGAGCTCTTCTCTGAAGCATATCCCAGGCATGCTCAATAGGATTTAAGTCTGGAGATTGCGCAGGCCAGTCTAAAGCCTGGACATCGTGCTGTTGTAACCAAGTTGTAACGATATGTACAGATAATTTGTCATCTTATTTTTTTCTGTAGGGCCAGTATTAAATCTAAATTATTATTAATTAAATTTAAATCTAATTCATCATACTGATTTGATATTGACTTATATTAGTGTTGATTTTAACTTATTTTAGATTAGTGAAGGGGCAGTGACGGAACGCTGGACGAGGTTACTCGCTAAAAATAGAACTCATTTCCATACACAGGATATAATTTGCACTAATCAGTAGATGTCCATACCTAGTCACTAATCAAAGTGTAATGTAACCTTAATAATACATTTATAAAATTAAATAATAGGTACCTATTATTACAAACAATATTTTAGTGCAGTAACCATTACTTACATACATTATAGACTATAACTAAATTTATAGTATACTTATTTCAGGAGCTTATGTAAGTAGTAAATTGTATATCAATACATGATGTGTTTGTTTTTCTTCTTTATTCACTACATTAACAAAACACAAACATGGATAAAATATAGGTATGTAAAAAACCATTGATGCAGTGAAAAGGTGCTGCCTCAGTATACGATGCAGCTAGGCTGCCATCACTGGTCCTCCGGCAGCACCCAATTCGGAAACCGTCACAAGCTGCATAATATAATAAATAACAAACATACACAAAATAACTAATTTATAATATACAAATACAGATATAATACGAGTTCGGCTGTAGCCCAGTGGCTAAGAACTCGGACTTCGTATGAGAAAGGTCCTAGGTTCGAATCCCGACTCTAGCATGTACCAATGAATGAAATTTAAATATTTGTTTTTAATTTACGTATATAATTTACAGTCGCTAACGGTCAGGAAAAACATCGTGAGGAAACCTGCCTATCCCTCAGGATAGGTAATAGTCAATGCCTATATACGGCGATACGGTTCACTACCTATCACGTTGGGTTCTGTCTATCTAGTGAGACGCGTGCTTCGAATGACCCATACCTAACATGCCTTCGAAATTTCGGAGATGTGCATTCAAGCCTCAGACTACCCCCGCCATAATAAAAAAAGGAGTGTGTATACACAAATCGTGAAGCGTATGTATGTATATAATACGCATACATAAAATTAATACACTATAATTCATAATCATACTTCGGGCAACATAAACAAGAACATTTATATATATATATATATATATATATATATATATATTATAGACATGTAGATAGATATAGGCACACACATACACAGTCATACATATTATATATACATTATAAACAGTAGTAACATCGTATTAACATACATTAATATATTTCATACACATACACATTTATTCAAACTCATATATAGAAAGAAAAATATATAACTATGGTATTTGCACTGACAAGGTGAGACATTGATAGGAGTTAGGGTAAGGATTTTTGTTGTTCGAGAAGACAAGCCTTATACCTAAGGTAGAAAGCTCCCCTAGAAGCAACGTCGCGAATAGGTGGAGGTATTTCATTCCAGCATTTGGACGCAGAGGTACTTACATCTGGTGCTAGTTTCTATACCAAAGAGCAATTACAAAGGTTCGTAGTCTAAACCATATTTAAACGTAAAAGAATAGCTGACAGTTACAGATTCCGAGAGCTAATAATCATCTTACTACTTTCATTTTAAATACGCTAGACTGTTACTATATCAAATTAACAAATAATAAAATAGGTAGGTACGCTTTGTGAGGTCAGGTGTATGTGTTTTGAGTATGTCGAGAAGACACATCATCGTGACAAAACAACAAGCAACAAGACAATTTCAATGCATATATGTAATTAAATCGTAGTTACTAAAGTATCTGAAAACTATCTACGAGTGCGCAGTGTTTATAGTTTTATAATCCTGAATAGGTACAAAATACTGTGCTCACATTACGTCGCTGCCGCCGATTGATATGGCTACGTCACATCCCACATCAATATGTGTAGTGTGGGTAAATGTAACTAATAAATTGTATGACTACTATATCTACAATATGGTAAAAAGTATTGTAGAATAGGTACTTATATAATTTTACCGTGAATGAACTGAATTAACCTAGGTAATCATAATACTTACGCATATGAAAAATGACTACAGCCGATCTTTCGTTGAAGAACATATTTTATTTCAAAAGCATTATAATCTAAAAACATAGTTTTACAAATTCGTTAACCTTTCGGAGTCAGTAAATGAGTGGTTAGGTAGTTGCATACCTACATACATACATAATGTAATCTGTACTAGCATCATTACAAACACTGGAAAACTTGAATTTATTTCGTGTTGGATTGATTACCATCTGGATTTGGGTGAGAATATCAGTTTATACGTTGCATCATATGGAAACGATACATATTTATTGATATAACTATCTGCAATTTACACGCCTCGGCGGCGCGTCGTCATGATCAAAACTATCTGTCACGTTCGACAGAGAATATCTGCTAAGAAGTCGGTCTGGATTGTCGATAAATCATCACAATGTTTATTTTATGTTAGATAGATAGATAATGTACGTTTTATTTAGCAATTAAAAAATTGTCTTGCAATCGGCACACTATTGAGTTTAAAAATCAATTATATTATTAATATAAAACTCCCATAAACGTTTCGCGATGTTTTGAAATTCGCGCCTTTTTATATTTTATATTCTGTCCAATCGCTAAAAACAGCACTAACGCGTAATGTACTCAGCGCTGCTGCGCTAGAAATGTCGGATTTTTGACAGTTCGTGAATTTATTTTTGGAATACAATACCCTTAATATGTTTTTATATCCAGGTTTCATTATGGTTTGATTTTTGGTTATTTAAATAATACATGCATGCTCTTTTATTCTTTCAAGGTAGAATGGGCTACCTTCTGATTGAATCGATATACCCATTGAACTTTTGATTGATAAGGGCACTGGAAACTTCAGTTTTTAATATGCCATGCCATAATAGAGAACTATTACGGCATGGCATAATAGAAATTATTGATATACAAAAGTGACAAAGGAGATAGTATGCCTCCTAAGTTATATCCGTCATATCTCAAGGTATAAACCGCAATTGATACCAATTACCTTTACAATTGGATACGAGACTTGTCCCGTACATATATACACATCACACCTGATTCCCTGTAGAGGGGTAGGCACAGATTACAGCTACCCATTTGTCCCGATCCTGACAGACCACTTTCGCTTCATTGACACTCTTACATCTTCTCATACACACTCAGCGGTTACAGGTATTCCTAACGTCACCCTTTGTCAATATAGCGTCTATCTGACTGTCATATGTACTCGTACGTACATACGCTTCACGACTTGTGTATACACACTCCCTTTTTATTATGGCGGGGTAGTCAGAGGCTTGAATGCCCATCTCCGAAATTTCGAAGGCATGTTAGGTATGGGTCATTCGATGCCCGCGTATCACTAGATAAACAGCACCCAACGTGATAGGTAGTGAACCGTATCGCCGTATATAGGCACTGACTATTACCTATCCTGAGGGATAAGCAGGTTAATATGTAATATGTCTTGTTCCCTATCTTCAAATATCTACTCACATCACGCCCCATGATTTTTTGAGTCTTGGCGTCCACCTTACGGTGACTCTTGAAGTGGTGGTGGTTGTCCAACTGGTTAGCCAATTTCTCCAGGAAACTGGCGTCAGTGGCCTCGCCTGGACGGAGGCACTCGTCGTCCAAGATGGAAATGATACCTGGGTAACAATAAATAATATAGTTTTAGTAGTAACAGTCTTAAAGGTCAATATTGTTAATATCTCATAACTAACATGCTAACCAGACTCCGTGACTCCAGACTCAGAAAGTGTATTATTTATGGGCTAGTGAAATATGTTTCTTATGTGTAAACATAAACAAGCTTACAGACAAATATAAGGTATGTAAAATGCTGGGAAGAAAGTAGCAAAAATTACTTTTATTTTCTGCAGTCTGACATAACTGATGATTATTGCCGACTTAAGTCCATGTTTGACTCCACATAAACTACATATATTCGATTGGAAGCCCGTTTACTTACTACCCTTACAAACATACACATCACGCCTGATTCCTTGTAGAGAGGAAGGCAAAGATCACGGATCCCCATTTGTCCCGATCCTGACGGACTATCGCTTCATTGACACTCATACACCTCCTCATACACACTCGGCGGTTATAGGTACACCTAACGTTATTCTTTTTCAATATTTCTTGACTGTCTGACTCTTACTACCTTATATTATATATTTTAGCGACCCGCTCCGGCTTTGCACAGGTATAAAATATATAGCCTACTCCACTATTTAATGGATGTTATTATGCATATAAACCTTCCTCTTGAATCACTCTATCTAATAAAAAAAACCGCATCAAAATCCGTTGCGTAGTTTCAAAGATTTAAGCATACAAAGGGACACAGGGAGAAAGAAAGCGACTTTGTTTTATACTATGTAGTGATTGCACCTACCAACATGGCGCGCCTCAATGAGGTCGCAAATGACGATGTTGTTGAAGTATTCCACGGGCTCCCATTCGATGCCCTCCCGCAGGTACTCCTCCTGTTCCGACCTCAGGGTCAGCTGGATGAACAGCTGTTGCAGCTTCTCGTTGCAGAAGTTTATGCAGAACTGCTCGAAACTGTAAGTGATGGATAAGATGTATTTTCAATGAAGATAGTAAGCTAAGGGAAGTGATAAAAAAGATGGTAGGAGAAATATTAGGGTAATAGATAATTAAAATAGTGAATGAGATCTTGAAATAGATTGAGCAGGATTTAATTTATTTGGAATAGGAAATGAAACTGACAATGAGAAGGCATCAATACGGACTAGTAAATGCAGTGAGACAAATTTAGAATTTCATTCTAAAATTACATAAAAATTTAGTAAACGTGGCATTGAAATATCAAAACTTAAGAAAATGTAATTATTTAAATTTTTAGTATTATGTTTTGTTAAAAAAATAGGATGAATTGAAATTTTTATCAATATAAAGAGAAATCTTTATCACTATATAATCTTTTAAATACAGCACCACCACTTTCAACATCATTTCTCACCTATTCTTCTTGAAGATCTCAAAGCCATAGATATCCAGAATTCCAATGACAGAGTCCTTGTCACTCTTCTTCTTCTGGGCTAAGCTGGAGTTAATCCTGGAGACCAGCCAGCTGAAGAGCCTGTCATAGATAGCTTTGGCCAAAGCGTCACGGGCATACTGAGACTGGGGCACGTCTAATGGAGTGGTCACCACGTCGCCCCTAGCTTCGATGGTGCGGCTGGTTAAAGCCTTGCGGAGGTCGTCCTTGTTTACTTTTAGGAGCTGGTGGGAAGTAGGTGTTAGGTTAATGTTGATAGTGTAGTATAGGATATTTTGTAGGGATCAGATGATGTCAATTTGTCTTGCGATCAGTTTTGCATTATTTCACATATATGTAGAACACATAATACCTGGTTCTCTTTAGAGGGGAAACAGAGAATGAATAACAATATACGTGTAATGTTCTTGTTAATGAAATCTGGGTAAATATTCAGTAGTATATACTCAGAGTGACAAGTCTGTCATCTTTTTGTTAGATAATTGTGCGCTAATCAATTGTTGCTTAAATTTTGACTAAACAAGGGCTTGTAGAGCCAAAGAATTCGATCATATTTTATTAATAATTTTGATCATAATCAATTGAAGTAATGTGATTCCCCATTGAAGAAAATTTAATCTACACTCTTCTTCTTTGTCCAACCCTCTTCCCAGTTTATCTGGGGTCGTATCTCCTCGTACACTGATTAATTATAAAATTTAATCTACATTGATTTACTAAAAAGAATTTTTAACATTTGCACAATCTTCTACTATACTTACATCAGCAACATTAACAGTATTGGCATCGTGGGGCAGTACTTCGGCCAGTCCCTTGTCACTCTTAACAAACTTCACGTTACCCAGATGTAGAATGCTGGCGACTATCTCGAACATCTCCCTCTGTTCAGACTCGGCTATTTCTATGATTTTCATTGCGGATTTCACCACTTTGAATTGTTCGGCGTCTGTTCTGCGCTGGCTTTGGTTTAAGGGGAGCTGTTGGGGAAGTTTTGTAGGGTGAAATAAAGTTAAAGTTTGTGATAATTGTACGTATAATATTGGGTACGTATGTGAGTTTGTTATTTGTGTTTGATCATCTGGTATGCAATCATGGTAAAACATCAAAATTATCAAGTTATTCATAGATTTCTGCCAATCGTGTTAAGATATAGAGGTGTAAATATATATTTATATGTATTTAAAGAAAGAATATCCTTATCTATAATCATCACCATCTTTACCCTATCTACTATCCCTTTGAATTATAATGTGAAATGTGTTGAGTGGATTAATAATATTTAAATTTCGATTTTTTTAATACTATATATTAATCCAATATTAGATATTATAAAATCTAAATAAAGTACCAAGATAAACGTAACATTATCTTCTATTAAGCGATCATCTCAACAACATCACACCTACTAATTTACGATAACTTCACAATAAAATGTGGGGAAAATATTCCCATACTTTTATCTGACACGTGCTTTTATCACATTGCGTGGGAATGCCTATCTTTAGACTATTTTATTATTCTTAGTTGATATGAGGCGGCGACATAGAATACCTATCTTTTAATGCTGACTTTCTGGTGAAAATTGGGTTCGAAGAGGCTGTAAATATGGAATCAAAACATCGTGATGAAACCTACATTTTCATGGAATAGGTAATAGTCAATGATTGTAAATGGTGACACAGTTTATCACCTTTCGCGTTGGGAGAAAAGTGGATTCGATGGGACCATAAATGAACCATACTTTGCAATTACGTGTGGACACGTAAAACTTTAACTACTTCATAGGATAATAGTCGTGCGGGGTATGTTATGATATTTTACAGTTAACAGAACCTCACGGTATATCTTTGTAGTATTGGGACACTAAGCGTATACCAGAAACTTCTTTTCTTCTTATCAGAAATTTCCTAAGTGAGAAGATTTTCCATATCGATACCTAACGGCGCACTTGACATAAACGCCATTTAGCAAACTTTATAGGAGAGATGTTTAAAGTTGAAAAAGTTATCGTGAAAAGCAAAAATATCCAATGTTTGTTTACCCCTTAGACGCCAAAAAAGTCGACATTTCAATCGAATAGAACTGTATATTTATCTCATTTTCGCCAAAACTGGCTTTTACGCCAAGTGCGCCGTTAGATGTCGATATAGGTTTTGTTTCATTTCGGATTTAGCAACAACACTGAGTAGGCACTAATAATCTAAAAACTGTAAGATTTTGTACAAAGCGTGGGTGAGATGATGTAATATTGAGATAATGAATATTTTGATAGCTTAGTGGTAAAGTCCTAGTATTAGTCACTCATGGATTTAGTGTTCATTTTATCTGTTTTATTACCTACAAAAAACCGTTTTGTCATCAATGTTTTCTGTAAACATGATTTCAAAAGTTATAGTTGATATTTGGATTTAGTGTTTTACGAGTACATTAAAACTTACTACTACCACGTATCCTTGGTATAATTAATATTTCGTTTCGTTCCAATTTTAAACTTTAAATGTCATTTCTAGATTTATTTATATTTGCGTAATAATGGTGTTAAAGGATATTATTTTAAATTTTAATGCTCTACTACCCATTATAAATAATTATTGTATACCACATTTGTTATTCCATATCATTCAAAGTCGCCATCTTATTAAAGTTATATTCCTACTTTTATTTAACATTTTAACAATATCTTTACAAGAATATAAAATGATATTAACAAACTCGAAACTAGTAAAACAATTTCATTATAATAAGACATATTATTATTCCTAACCCTAATAGCATATAAAACTACCCTCAAACTTACATCCTACATACAACCTTGAACTTACCATCTGCGAAGCATACTTGTAGGCTTCAGGCTGGCTCTGCAGCCTCAGATCCTTGAGCAGCTCCTCATCTCCACTGGCCAGCAGTTGGTAGAAGATGTGGAAGTTCCTCTCCCCCTCCATCTGGCTGACTACCCTGGACTTCTCCAGGAGGTAGTTCAGGATGTGGCCACCGTCTGGCGCGCCTTGGAAGTCGAACTGCGGAAATAGGGGTGTGGTAAATGAGGGTGGTGGATTTTGATGATGTTGTTTTTTGGTTATGAATATTGGTGCAGAATAATAGTTTGGATGGTGTTCATACAAACAAAGGATATAGTATTAAGGGTATTGCTACAAACATGCACACTTACAACTACGTTTTTTAATCCTTTCAGGATAGATCAAACTTCGGAGACACAATACATTAGTTTTTTTAGCAATTTTCGTTACATTAGGAAAACTTACTTTATGTTTACGGTATTCCATTTATAGCCTACCCTATAAAACTCTATCGTTCTTTATTTAAGACACAGTTAAATAGCAAATGATCACTCTACAAAATTCCTAAGCACGATCATTCAACACTTACCTGTATATCCATATACTTTCCGAAGCGACTCGAATTGTCATTCCTGTGTGTAGTGGCATTTCCGAATGCTTCCAAAAGCGGGTTGGTCTGTAGCAGCTTGTCTTTGACGCTTTCAACGTCATTTAAGTGGTTGGTCCTAGCTGCTATGTATTCTAGAACCTTCTTCGAGGCTTCGGTCTTGCCTGAGCCTGACTCACCTAGAATTTTAAAGGGTAAACCCAAAATAGTAAGTAAATAATTCACAGTAATAAATATCGTGAGGAAACCTACCTGTTCGTGAACAGGAATTAGTTAGTGCTTGTAAATGGCGACATGATTTACCACCTGTCACATTGAGTACTGACTATCTGGTCCACACGTGGGTTGGAAGTGTCCATAGAATTACTACCTTCGCAATTGCGGAGATGGAACCTGAACCTCTGACTACTCCGCAAGAGTTAATGGTCGAGAATGGGTTTGTCTTTGTTTTTTTGTCAAATAAAGTCAAACTTTAGAAGTATAAGTATAACTGTTGAGTGTATAGTATACATACACTCCACAGTTATTTTTCCACACTCTTTTGTCAATCTACTATAATTCATCCGCATAACATGTCCAATCCATCGAAGCACGCCCGATCAATCGTAATCACTACATCTTTTTTCAAACATTTTATAACTTGGTGTAAATCCCTCTATACATTATAAGTCTATCATACAATAAGATTTCACATGATAAACACCTTTTTGCCATGAACTAAAGAGGTATGGAGGTACTGCCAGCCCCCTTTGACTGGTTGACTGTGAATAACGACCTCCGGGACGACCAGTCTGGTCGTTGATTATATATGCTATATATGTGTGTGTGTATATATATATATATATATATATATATATATATATATATATATGTATACATTTCTTAAATATACGTTGATTAGTACACTTAACACAAAAAGTCTTAAATGTACTTACCAAGGGGCTAGTTCAATTGGTGTAATAATGTCCAAATATTATTATTATTAATAAACGGACTACAATAAGTTTATCACACAATGGCTTACTTACCCGAAATGAGGATGCATTGGTCCCGGTGTTCGTAGTAGAGGGAACGGTAGGCGTTGTCGGCAATCGCGAATCTATTGGTAGGAAATTAATCATACATATATTATAGTATGGAAGTAGTATGGTTTAATAAGTCTAAAGATACATAATATGTAATTGAAAGTATAAACCATAATTATGAATGATATATCTACTATTATTATTCTTACATTACTTCAATTCTTTTATAAATTTCTACAATTATTATTTTAGTTATCCCTATGCGTTCGTATTATCGATTTTGGTCGATAGGTTTACATAATTTAATCATTCACATATGTATAATACATATTTTTAATAATTTAACAAAAAAATATCATTTTTCATAATACAAATTAAAACAATTATCTTAAAGTACAAAAATTAATATTAATTTAATTATATAAAACTCTCTTTATAGTCATCGCGGTCGGCGTGCGTAGGGTGCACAGATATAAGAATATATAATATAACATACTAGTATGATAGCATTCCCCTTTCAATAGCAATGTTAACAATCTGGTAAATATGACGAATAAATATACTCTTAGTAACTTTTTTTTGCCAAATCATCTATATGTTATGTATGGAATAAAACCGCTGTTTGACACGATATTAATTTTATGTAATATAATATTTAAAATATAGGTATGTAGAACATAAACGTTTAATCTAGTTCCTCAATAGGCCATTTGCGTCATAGTGCTATCAAATCGGTGTCTCTGATAAATGATAGCTGATAACAAATGATTCAGATCCAATTCCAGTCGATATTTTGTAATAATAAAAATAAGTGTATGTATGAATAATTTTAACCTGTTGTATGGGACAGATTGTAAGAAATTTTATGAATTATAACCTTAATCCTTAAGTTGCCAATACGTTAATAATAAAGTTGGGTACGATTGGATCCAATTTAACCTGCTTGTTTAATTTATAGTACGTAAAATATCGTACCATTTCAGAGTGGAAAGGGTTTCAAAAACTTTCTTCTTTAGAATAATCAGTATACCTCGATTTCTTTGGTTACCTTTAGCATTACTATCGGGCTTATTATGAAACATTAGTATCATATTACTAGCCCATCACCCAATACATTCCATTTACCCTTACTCCCTTAGTCGCCTCCTACGACATGCAGAGAAGATAGGCAGCTATATATATTTGCTAGTAACTTACACATGTGGTGGAGCCTCAAAGAAAGCCTTTTGGAAGTACAGCTGGGTCTTCTCCGGAGTGTAGATTGGCAGGTTCTTGTAGGGGTTCACAGAAATCAGCACGTTACCTATGTAGGTCTGTAAAGTTAAATAACGTTAAGGATGAATCTTGAGAATAAAAGATAATCACTACATAGTATAAAACAAAGTCGGTTTCTCTGTCCCTATGTCCCTTTGTATGCTTAAATCCTTGAAACTACGCAACGGATTTTGATGCGGTTTTTTTAATAGATAGAGTGATTCAAGAGGAAGGTTTATACGTATAATAACATCCATCAAATAGTGGAGTAGGCTATATATTTTATACCCGTGCAAAACCATAGCGGGTCACTAGTATAATATAATATGTAGATTTAAATGTGTGAAAAATATACCAGCATAATTGAAAAGGTGTAATTTATGATTGAAAGTCGCAGGTAACTGACGTTTTCATTAAAGGGGTTGTGATAGTATTAAAATGGGAACTGGTACTGGGTTGCTAGTCCATCACCCATTTATTTCAGGACCACAGATTCCATTTATTTACGAAACAGACTATGGGATGTTAAAAGAAATATTGCTTAATTCTCGGGGTGATACAGGACTGTGTATGTATGTCACGAATTTTCACTAATATTTTTGCATTTCGGCTATGCAGGTTTTTCTTTATGAAATGCCAATTGCATAATTAATTTATTTCTAATTTATAGTAATGACTTTTTAACTCTCTTACTTACGGATTTTATAAGTAATAAAATGCCTCTTTACGTACTATTTCATTTTATGATCATGTTAAATACTTTTTATTTATTATTATGTGTTATAAAAGTAGTTCTACACTCACATAAATAATGCTCTCTTGGAACCGCTTCTTCAAATTATCAATAAAGGCCGCCTCAGACGTGTAGTCTTCCAAGAGCACGAAGTCTTGAACCCCGACCCTCTCCCGGTGCTGCAGGGCATGCTCCATCGCGCCGGTCACCGACAACGGCCGGAGGAGGCTATAAGGAAGAGAAGAAGAAGAGAAGGTTATATATTGATAATAGATAACAAAAGACTCTTGGTCTTCCCGGCATGTCGTAGGTGGCGAATAAGGGACTAGGGGTAAATGTTAGGCGATGGTCTAGCAACCATGATGGCGATGTCAACAATGTTCCATATGACATCACATAACACGAGACATTGTTTTTAGTGAAAAAAGTTATTAAAAAATAAAGATAATCAACTCGTGCTTTGCAAACTGTATTTAAACTACATATATCAATTATAAAAGCGTGCTCACACACTTATAAAAGTCAACGAATAATAGATTGACGTCACCATTGGTGCATTTAGTACATGGAACCATTAATTTCAATGCTAATCACCCTTACGAAAGAAAATAGGCAGTGAAAGCTGTCCTTAACATCTCAAACGTGACTATTGCATTTTGGCTATTAGCACGTTTCGTTTTATCGAACACGGCGACATGGTAACCTATCTGTTAAGTTGCGACCTGAATATTTAATCCAAACTTAGTTTCGAGTGACGAAAAACTACATTTTGACGTCAATTGTATAGTTGACAACGAAATTCATGATTAAGATTCAAGCTAATTTAAAATAGATTACATTGGTGCTTATCAATTAGCTTGTTGCAGACCAATGCTGGATATAGGCCTACTTATACGCAAATAAGTATAAGTTAGTAATATCATTGAAAATTTAAAATTATAATTAATGTATAATGTTCCATATAACCTCGGGATCTCGATATTAGTGTTAATGAAATCAAGAAGTTATTATTTACAAGTCTGTCCACTCCAAAAGTGAATAGCCGACGTGAATGTATTTGTATGTATGAATAAATAAGCATCGATGAGTCATATAGTGGCTGAAACACGTCATATCTTTGACCCAGGTCGTCCGAGATAAGGTGAATCATTCATCGTCAATAAATAAGCAAATAAGTTTACACTTGAGCAAACCTCCTTTGTTTGGTATTTCAATATACTTAAGACTAAAATTTAATATTATTATGAGTAATATAAAGGGCTATTGTATTTATAGATTACAGTTTTGAACAAAAAATGATTGTGTAATATTATCTATGGTAAGGAAAAACATCGCATGGAAATATCTATTCAGCCTATAAAATCAAATAGTTAGTACTCTATTTACATCCCAGACAACCACAGTACTGTATGTATCTATGTATACATGTGATAACTTTACACCCTTAATTCCACCATTATAGAATAGAATAGAAAAACGTTTATTCACAAACACAACAATACAACACACATTACAAAAATTGGTACAAACACATACGAATAACAGTAATTATTGGGCGCGCTGCTATTATATATAGCTGTCATGAAAGGGCTCAGACTCGGCATATGTCGGCATATTATAAGAGTTAAGACCATTAGTGGCTGTAGCCAAGTGGGATAGACCTCTGGCTTCTTATGAGAGAGGTCCTGACAAGTAACAATGAAGGAAGATCAAAGTGTGTTTTTCATTTACGTATCTACATAATTTACAGATGCTAACGGTGAAAGAAAACGCTGTAACGATATCTGTCTATCCCCCGAAAGTTAATAGCCAGAGCCTGTATACGGCGATACGGTTCTTTACATATCACGTATGGTACAGTCTATCTATTGTAACGCGGGCTTTGAGTGACCCATACCTAATATGCCTTCAAATTTTGGAGATGGACAATCAAATCTTTGACTACCCCGCCACAATATGAGTGTGTATATAAAACGAAATGTGTATACACAAGTCGTGAAGCGTATGCTACGTTATAAGAGTTATTTTGTGCTCATAGGGTATTAAGTACTTATGTATATCAGTATGCATTTTGATATACTGATAATCATTTGGTAGATAATTTTTGATATGAGGATGACTATGCAAATGCATATTTCCCTCAAAAGCTAACACGTCACGTCGTTTTCGTATAAAGGGTACACAGTAGAGGTACCGTTTATATTATTAACATTACGAACTTTATTATTTTTGGGATGGACGGAACCTCTTACATAATAACTCTATGATATAGTATTTTAATATTAGTAGTAGGGATACATACGGTTCGGTCTATTTTATACATTAACGTTTATGTCCGTTTATAGTGGACAGAATCGCTGACTTATCTCTTTACGTTAGCATTAGTATTGGGGTTGTGATGCTATTATTGTGGAACATTAGCGACAGGTTGCATCGCCCAATAGAGGAGTCTTTTAAGCTAAAACGGCAGCTACTTAGAAAAAAGAAGAAGAAATACCTTTTAGCAATTTACATTAAGAACTAGGTAATGTACTAAAACTGTATAAACTTCCTAAGTTGTAAATTTGATTCCTAAGATGTATGAGTGTCAGTCAGGATTGGGACAAATGGGGATCCGTGATCTCTGCCTACCCCTCAACAGGGAATCAGGCGTGATGTGTATGTATATATGTATTGTAAATTTGATCATACACATAACGCTCATTTTCCTGATGTATAATATTTATAGTATTAACAGTGTCTCAAATACTATTTATTATAATTATAAATCTAAGTACCTCATACACGTTCTTCCTAACATTACCAAACAATACCTGTCAAGAGGAATCGTTTGTTAAATGCCACCTAGACGTCGTTTAATGCCAAACGGACTGGCATTCAAAAGGGAAATACCACACAACACAGGGAAATGCCATTTGGAATATGGAATATGATATACTATATATTATGCGGATGAATGATAATAGATTGATGAAACGTATGTTTGTGGGTGAGGTTGAAAGGCAGTTATGTAGGTGTCGTTCTAATAAACATAAGTTGATAGACAAATAAACGACTGTATATTGAAAAGGGTGTGACTTTATAAGTATATTTATCTACAAGCGCCGAGTGTGTATGTGGAGGTAAAAAGAAAGCTAACTAGCGGACTTTCTTATGGCATGTCGTAGAAGGCGTGTAAATTAAATCTATTGGGCGATGGACTAGCAACTTGTCACAAATGGTCCATATCACAACAAAACCCTAATATTCATACTATAAAAGTGACCAAGGAGTTTCATATCCAAGGTTCTGTCCACAATGAAAGGGATTAAAGGACGTGAATGTATATTAGATTAAGCTCATACATATTTACTTCTTAAACTGACACAATATTAGAATAGTTTAGTTACGCGTTTCCTGTTAGGCGTAGAAATTGTTTCAAACAATGCCCTAATTCTGTCAGGCAAACAATGACCCCGTTCAATTAAAAAGCCGCTCGGGAATTCCTACATAGCTGTATGTGAACATAGACATACATATACTCACGTTGTTTTATCCTTTTTGATATTTTTAGTGACTTTTATACCAGTTTAGTGCAATTCATTCATTCATTAAGGTCCTATTTCCCATAGATCGGGCAGAGGGCATCCATAGTGCTCCGCCACCTAGATCGGTCTTTGGCTTTGTATGTTATTGGTGTATTATAGTTATTGTGCAATTACTAGTATTCATTACTTTGAATCTCTTTTCATTCCATTTAATCCTAGGTGTCCCAGGAAATATAGCACGGGAATTATTTAATTATTACTTAATGTATGCACCAATTGTTCTGAGACGTGGACACTCACTGCGGGACTAGCCCACAAATTCAAGGTCGCTCAGCGTGCTATGGAACGGAAGATGCTCGGTAGATCGCATCAGAAATGAGGTCATACGCCAGAGAACTAAAGTAACCGACATTATGAAAAGAATTAGCACGCTGAAGTGGAGTTGGGCTGGTCACGTATGCAGAAGGACTGATGGTCGCTGGAGTAAAAAAGTCCAAGAGTGGAGACCGCGTCTCAGTAAACGTAGTGTGGGGCGCCCCCCGGCAAGGTGGGAAGACGACCTGCGCAGGTTGGCCGGCATTCAATGGATGCGAACGGCCACTGACAGGGAGGAGTGGCGTCATTTGGGGGAGGCCTATGTCCAACAGTGGATTCAGACAGGCTGATGATGATGATGTATGCACCAATGCAATATAAATATCGTCTAATATATATACTACAGATGGTGAGTCACGCTTTTTAATTTCACCTATCCAGAGGGATGGGTAGGTTTCCTTTTTATGTTTTTTCCTAACAAACCCTACGTATCAAAATACACACACACATACATATACATATATACACGAACACACGACAGTCTATATCAATCATTTAGTGTGCCTGTGACTTTATTCTCTGAAACAATTCAATTTTAATCTTCCACATAAATTACCTACGTGCGTTATCAATTGATACACTATAATCGCGGACAATAACGGTTTATCTTTGCCTTTATCAAAAACAGCCGATTAATGAAAAGAAAAGAACTTAAATCCGTTTCGACTGAACAGAGTATACAACTTAGTTAAAAGCTAACACTTTTGTAATGAACATGTATAAGAAGCAAAAAAGAGCATGTATTAGAAGGTTAATGGGTGTGAGTGAAGCAAGAGAGATTTGTCAGGATCGTTCCAGGTGATGATCAATAGTCTCTCTCTGCCTATCACGTTCGGGTCGTAGAGCCGTGAATATAATTATGTATGGGTTGTTATTATTCTCCACGTATATTGCTTAAATAGGTGATTTACTGGAAAAGGACGACAATGTAAAAATACTTTTAACCGTCAATTAAGTATGACTGCGTATGTATGCTAACGGTTAACCAGCTGAACACTAATCGTGCGGGCCCGTTCGATTCTCGGTAGAGGCAGAGTTAAGAAATACGCTATTCTTCTGCTTTCCAGTTTGGGCGAGACTAATATACGCTATTATATTAATTTATTAATCTATAACGCGTTTATATATTTCAAATATTCGTTGGTCGGAACCCTTAACATAAATATTAAAAGTACTTAGCAAGTGTTATAGTGTCCTAAACATCATTAATATTGTAAAGTTTAATTTTGACAGTAATTGAAACAATCTATGCTTTGTGTGTGTACCAAAGAATATTCTTGTTTATAAACAAATGATTTGCTCTACACTGCCATAATCTTTTCTATCCCCGTGACAGCATTGCTTTTATAATAATGATTCTCACTTCAAAGATTTTAGGATTAGTATAGAATAACAAAATTAGTAGTTATGGCTACGGAGCCAGAAACATCAGTCAAACTGTAAACTTATCTCAAGACTTTTTGAACTGCATTGCCATTTGCCATCAATCAGTCAACGTCCACCAAGCAGGTTTTCCAAAAAAGTATTTACGGCCTACGGTGAATAACCTCCTGGCAACATTCTAAATAAGGAAGTGACAAAAATACAACTTTGCTCCGAGACCGAGTGTTAGGACTCAACCTATTTATTTTAAGGATATCGACGACTTATATTATTATATATGCTGGTATGATCGTATATAGTCAGTGCTTGTAAATGGCGACATGGCTTACCACCTGTCACATTGAGTTCTGACTATCTGGTTAACACGTGGGTTCGAGGTAGCCATAGAATTACTACCTTCGCAATTGCGGATATGTACACCTGAACCTCTGACTTGCGGGGTAAGGGTTAATGGTCGTGAATGCGTTTGTCTTTTTTTTTAATCTTATATAAGGATTATGTATATATATTAATATTCGTAGTTGGTATTTTAAATATGAAAAATTAGCTGTTACTTGGAATATAATTTGGGCTTAAAGCCCATTATTTTGACATGAAGTGTTAGATAGTATGTTTACTAATGGGTTAAAAATTATGTATGAGGTATAAGTGTCAATGCAGCGAAAGTCGTTTGTCAGGATCGGGACAGATGGGCATCCGTGATCTCTGCCTACTCTACAGGGAATCAGGTGTGATGTGTATGTATGTATGTAAAAAAATATCATGTGTGTTTTTAAAAAGTGAAAGACAGCTGTGATCATTCTCTTACCTCTCTCTACAAGTAGCAGATATATCAGGACATTGAGGGACTATTAACAAAACAGTAGTCGTTTTAAACATCGAGTTTTTGATTGATTGATTCTCAGTATTAGATGGATGATCGATTGTTAATCGTAAGAATATCGTTTTCCCATAAGTTTCTACAACTCTCTATCTAATAACTAGTGTTTCAAAATAAAAACAAAACTGTTTACAACTCGTGATAGACTGGGATTTAAATATAATGCAACCAGCTTTCTTCCCGACAGTTCGAAAGAAGATAAAAACAAGAGATTTTTTTATAGTTCATAAATACATATGTAAGATTAAGTAACATAATAGTGTATTATCACTACACGAGAATAATAAAAAGCCCATCATAATAAAAACTATCGTATCATACTATGATTTAATAACTTTTCTTTGATATTTAATGAATATGAGTGAGTGTATGTTTCATAGTCTGTGACTAAAGATATTATGACAGGAGCTTTACTTTCGCCATGACACATGCTACGAACCTCCATTAAGTCAAACTCCATGGAGGTTATAAGGTTACGACCTCAATACGAAAAGTGCGGTTTGTTGACCTAAATTGTTGGATTATCCATGCCTCAGGGTTGATCTTTTTATAAGCTAACCGATTTTAAATGGGCGATGTAATTTTGACATAACGTCGTATCAAGTTTGAAAACGATATAAATATATTGTATTAACAATTTAGGCTTGTAGTATTTAACAATTTAGTTTAAATACAAATTTGTTTCCTGATCCTGGCAAATAACTTTCGCATCACTGACATCCATACACCTCATACACACTCGGCAGTTATAGGTACTTCTAATGTCCCTCAGCAATCTACCCAGTTAATCATTCGCATATTTAATCCAAAACGCATTTAATATTCACTACACGTAGGGTTCGACCGTTTGGACTGTTTTACTTTTTTGGCGACGGGGCAACGGCCTGGGTTTATTCAGGCAGGAACTACTTATAACGTATGTATATGTGGGTTTGGAAATACTTTAAATGCTCAACTTATACTTAAGTTTGGTTAAGTGCGTACTTAGGGAAATCCAAATAGCTAGATTTACAAATATGACTCATGTCAAAATTCTAACTATATGACGGCGAAAACGTATATAATTTACTTAGTCACATAAGGCATATTAATTGGAAAGAGATCGCTATAGTTCAGGATATTATGTTAAGGTTTTGTGGTCCAATAATAAACTTTAACCCTATTATATCACATTAATTTTTTTTAATAGTTCGTAAAATCATTACCAGAACCATACTTTTTGACATATTTTTATAAAAAGACGCTCTGTACATTGCGTACATTTCACGACTATCCTTTGCAGGGTACTGAGGAGTGAGTTATTCTATGACCACCTCGAACCCACGTGCGAACCAGACAGTCAGTACCTAATGTGGCATTTAAACCGCGTCTTTTCTTTCTACTTTACTTCACTTTGCTATCCTCTATACAATTCTACATACACGCTCGTCAGTTATAAGTAAATCAACTAAACGAACAACGTTAATTAAAAATACGTAATTCGGTTTATAGTCCTGCATTAAAAGTCGTTAAATAAAAACAATTAAGTATTTAATTTATGGAATTTCCCATTCACCTATTAGTACAGTTTTAATGGTTTGATAACATCTTAACGTTTCATTTATTGCATGTATATTTCGTAACATAGTCGTATATTGCTTTCCGGGTAGACAGGAGAATAAGTTACTGGTGTTATTGCTAAGATATTTTATAGACAACGTTCACGAATCACACTATTTCGTATCCCTATCACACAATCTTCCATTACACATTTTTCTGTGGGACCTCATCCCTGCCACGCTAGTAGTAGTGTCAATTGGTGGTACATGGCTTTTCTTCTCTGCAGGTTTTCCCTTTACGAAATACCAACCTAATTTTAATAACATTTTAAGGGTTTTTTTTACTTTCATTAAGTGATTTTATGATCCTTATGTGGAAAAAAAAGCTTTTCATTTCATTCGCGAACTTTAACAATTAAAAGTCAGGAGTTCAAGAGTCTATTTCTGAAATAACGGAGTATGTAATTCTGTTGGTACATCAACGTATCCACTGAATTATATTTATTGTACAGTTAATAGCGCCTTTTGTTTATAGTCAAATAGACGCCTTATGAAAAAAAAATGTCGTTAGAAGTAGCTATAACCGAATGTGGTGTGTCAGGCGTATGAGTCGCAATGAAGCGAAAGTGGTTTGTCAGTATCGGGACAGATCCGTGATCCCTGCCTAACACTATACAGAGAAACGGGCGTGATGGGTATGTAAGTATAATTGGTTCATTATAAATCAAAATAATAATTTATATAAGATGTGGCTAAAATAATTCACAAGCATATAAACATACTAAATATGTGTTAACTATAACACGTAAAAGAATTACAAAACAAAAATTCTAAGTATATATTCCATGACAACTTAATAAGTACGAACACGTTAACAATGAATTTCTCAATGGCCGCCCGTCTTCATTCGATATTCATTAGTTTTTGCAATGCCATCGCAATGCTGTTGGTACAAATGTTAGGATGCTATTGCATTTAACGTGTTGAAACTCAGATATGTTTTGTTGAATTATAACACGTTTTATAGCTGTGTTAGATTAAAACAATATATACATACATACACTATATTGAAAAAGGGTAATGTTAGGAGTACCTATACCCGCCGAGGTGAATGAGAAGATGTATGAGCGTCAAGGAAGCGAAAGTGGTCTGGCCGGATCGGGACAAATGGGGATCCGTGATACACGATACAGGGAATCAGGTGTGATGTATATGTAGTGTGAAGAACAGAAGAACATGTATGAGAAGGTTAATAGGTGTGAGTGAAGTAAGGGAGATTTGTCAGGATCGTTCCATTTTGCGATCGATAGACTGTGTATCCCGTAGGGTACCTACGTAGAGACGTGAATATATGTATGTATATAAAAAATAGTGATGTGAAGTACCTGTAATCTGTTAAGTATTAAATTTCCAGGTAGGTACAATTTACATAAAATTTTATTGCTAAAATATTGACGCTAAGCTTTATTTATAATATAATAGTTTATTATATGTACCTTAAATAGTATTTAATCCAAGATACCCGCAGTTTAAATATTTGTCACTTATTTTCACAACCATTTGTTTTCATTTGCATACCAACGAATGAGTCAGACTTTATCTTAAAATACTTTAATTAAAGATATGTTAATTCAGAGTAAATACTATTATGGTAATGACTATCATCGTAAGAAAATATTTTGGTTTTAATGCACGTGTGAGTATATAAATATTTATAACTCATATTCTATTATAGATGTTATTGAATTCTTTAAAAGTCATTGTTTTTAGAAGAATTTTGAGGAACAATTGCATTATTTTCATATTATTTTAGCATTTCCTTCGAATCTTGGCTCATACCTGTATCAATAATTGAAAAAAAGAATGTGTTTTTCATTTACGTCATCATCTACAGTCGCTAGTGGTGAAGGAAACTAACCTGTCCGTCCCGCAGGATAGGTAATAGCTAATGCTTGTATATAATCTAATCTAACCTATCGATAAGCTAGTAGCTAGTTAGTTACAGCACACGTTCGATACAAATATTCGTATAGGATACAAACATATTTAACGTTTAATAAACCTATATATAATCCTACAAATATCTACAGGATATCCTGTCCCGTCCCCGTCCAGCTAGTTGGGACGCAGAAGAATGCAAACTAGCTGCAGTTCTTCCCGGCATGTCGTAGAAGGCGACTAAGGGAGTAGGGTATATGAAATTTAATAAGCGATAGGCTATCAACCTGTCAGCAATATTCCATAAGACATCAAAACCCTAATATTCATGCTAAAAAGAGACCAAGAAGATATTTTCATGTCTCCAAGGTCGTGAATTTATACGAGTATGTATCTACATGACGTTCGATATAGTATGTTATACCTCACATACGATCGAGCACCTAAACAAACAGTTTTATAGTATTGTTCCTAACGTTACCTAGCCCTTTCTAATCAAACAGGGGAAACGTCGTTCAAGATACTGACGTCATGCGAATGTTAAACACTGGTGATTGCGTCATAAAAAGACACCCCATTTGTTGATAAAGGCCTTATACTATAAGTTTAGGGTCAATTTGAAATGTTGGAGTTTTTGTTAGTGTACTTAGTGCCCATAGAAAAGTTATATTCCAAACCTAAGTGCATAGTTGTTATCGTTCAAACAATATTTTAATTCGTATCGGTTTTATTTTAGTTACGTGTGTATTTTTTAATGCATAGGTTAATTAATATGGGCACAGATAATAAAATAGGGTGTCCAATTTAATATAACGAAACAGACATAAGTCCATTAAACTACATATTATTTATCTTTCTTACTGTACCTACTTTAAAAATGTTCCATTGTATATTCGGCTTTTACATCTAAAACCTACAATGATTGAAGTATTTCTAAATAGATTGTATGTTTTTAGTTTGCTTTTTCATAGACAGTATAAATGTACAACCACAACCATAAATTACTACGAACATATTGCATTTTCCCCCAGACTTTACAAAGTCCATGTCTGCTGTGACCTCATAACTCCCTTTTGTTTGGATTCGAGTGGACTGCGCCATTCTATTAGGTCAGAAAAGCTTTACCCTATATCTAGTCTAGACATAGTCATTTCCTAGCAGTAATAGGTAATAGAGTAGTTCCTAGTTCATAAATTAATTGCTACAGACAATAAAAAGACATATTTTGTTTGGATGTCAACGTAAGTGATTTGTCAGCATCCAGAAAAATTGGGATTATGGTAATTAAATAAGAGGTACAAGGTCCCGTGCTAGCTGGGACGTAAAAAGAATGCTAACTAACTGTAGTGCTTCTCAAAATGTTGTAAAAGGCGACTAAAGGACTAAAGTATGATGAAATCTACTAAACGAGAGGCAAATTGTCTGCAATGTGTGATATTAACGTAAATACGGTGACGATACAATAATTAATTGGTCCTGAACGAAAACATATTATATCTCCAAGGTTTTGTAAACCATGAAAGGTATTCAATGACGTGAGTGTATATGTGAGAAAGTATGTTAATATTATATTAGAATTTTAATTCAACGTGATATGCATTGTCTCTTGTCATAATATAAATATGTAAGAAATAAAAGCCATTAGACAATGGGATTTTTGAAATTTTTTATGTAATTATATAATATAACAATAATAGTAAAGGTACGTTTATCTTTGATAATATTTTTCTTAAGTAGCATGTATACAGGCAGCGTGAAGAACAGAATAGCATGTATGGGAAGGTTAATGGGTGTGAGTGAAGCAAGAGAGATTCGTCAGAATTATTGCAGGTGGTGATCGATAGTCTCAGCCTATCCCCTTAGGGACGAAGAGGCATAAATATATGCATGTTTATGATAAAATTTTTTACAATGCTTATAATAATGTTACGTAAAAAGCTATCGTAGATTAAGCCACGAACTAATTTGCGATTCTCTACACACACTTAAATAATAAGTGTAACGTAGGATGTAAGCACATACAATTTTCACAGTGGCTAGTTCCATACAAAAGCCGTCACAACATGCCACGTTATCAAAGCGATGTAATCTGATATTTACGTTGCTTCCTCACAGACAAGTCTTAAATACGTCGTACATACATGTATATTCACGCTAATCCCTCTAAGGGTACACAGAAAATAGGAGAAATAATATAACTTCAGTCAATCTTAGCAAAACTATCTATCCTGTTGGAAATGATATAGAATATTGATGACTGGTTGTTGGCCTATCACCTAATAGATTCCAATGACATAAGTCCCTTAGTCGTCTCCTATGACATGGTATAAAAGGCAGCTACTTAGAAAAATCTATTTTCGTGCCAGACAACTATATCGGATTTATATTATGTATTACGCAGTTTCTAAGTACATACGAGTTTCGAGTTGCTAAAAGTTTGACAATGATTACTTAAGGATCTGACTACCCTATATGGACATAATAGCAGTATATAAATAGAATAGAAGACGTATGCATGTGTTTTATATTAAGAGTGTGCAATTCACTATCAATCGGCATTTTTATTACGCAATGGATTATTCCAATATGCTCTTTTATGGTCCGAAAGAGAGATCGCGAATTGCCCATTATTATATTGTATTACATTACACATTACATATTTATTTCTTATTATAATCACGCGGATGTTTTTGTATTAAATGAAGCTTTGATTTGTGCTGAATCAACGTAATTATTGATGATACTTGGCGCCTCGGTTCGATTAAGTTATCCGGATAAATCGAATAATTTGTATGCACACTAGTGTAACGACTTACAGAGACTTATTCTTTTAAAATATAAAAGAAAACATGCATTCTTTTATCTTTATAGAGTGAGTAATAGCCTTCCAGTACCAATAGTTACGTATATATTAATTAAAATCACATTTTCAGTGGGTATTACTGTTGCTTCAATTACATTCATTTGAGTACCTTTATCTAAAGTATCGAAATTATTGGAAAAACAGGTTATAACAATTAAACTGTATTAAAACTATATGATAAATATAACTCTTTACATCTCGTACTAACTGAAGAAGTGTACACTTAGGAAAGTTCAATCTAAACTCAATCGTATATCAACCGATGCTATTTTCAGAATAGGAACCGCATTATCCACTGTCAGTCAAAAGCCGATATTCCAAGTCACTTTCGTTGATGATTTCCCCGTCATCCCATCTTATGAGATCGCCGTGAAAGTTGTTTATTTAGTCTAGTCATTGTCAATAAAGATATTATCGCATCGTGCCAGTATGACCTTAAAATCTAGACCGGTTAGTTAATCTAGAAATTCTATGTTTTGACATTCAATAAATCACATGTGCATTAGCGTAATACAAATGTTTATAGTTGTATATGTTGATGAAATATGTACTCGTAATATGTTTATGTGTTTATTTATATTTACTTTTGTTGTTTAGTCTAAAAGTGAGTGCTGACTTGGTATTAGATTAAAAGTAACCAGCCGTCAATGATTAAGTTAATTGACATACAAGCAAGGATATTTACAATTCTTACTAAGCAATGTCCTGACAACCTGTTACCGGTGTGTTGAAATAATATATACATTTATACGCTAAAACTAACGGATGCATTTTATTCTTCAAGATCCTGTCCACTATCGTAATGACGGATGTCGTGTATGTACAGTCAACGCTAAAAGTGCAGTCCCAGCAACTTTTTATAAGGTTTACGTTTATAAGAACAAAAGACAATATTTTTTTCATAGCACGCGAACATATAGTGGCCATGACAATGCATAGTGGCGCCAGTTTTAAAATGTAAAAGATTTTCTTTTGTTCTTATAAACCTACACCTTATAAAAAGTTACTGGGACTGCACTTTTAGCGCTGACTGTACATATACAGGGTGGCGCATTAAAAACGGTCAGTATGGGAAAGTCTGAAACTATAAGAGACACGAAGATTTGTTCTTAGGAACCATGTCACCGAATTTGATAAAAAGAAAAACTGCATTCATACTTTCTTTGAAAAATCAACTGTATCCAGTACGGGAATCGAACCCGGTTGCTTTGAAAAAATAAACTGGACCTTTTCACTTTTTCTTTTTAAATATCAATTCTGTAGGTCTTAAGCTGTAAATGTCTCCATGAAACATGGTGTCGAAAATGAATAAAATGCATTGTTTTGGCATACTTTAGTTTATCATAGTAGGTTTTCTAAGTGACCACCGTTGTTTTCAATACAATATTCAACACGTTTAGGTAACGATCTTACTATTGGATTTTGTATTTTCATGTGGTGAATTTGCGTTACAATTGACTTTATTGCTACAATTAGGTCTTCAATGGTGTAATAGCTTGTTTTGTAAAATTCATCCCTAACGTAATCCCACAAGAAATTTACTTTTTTAATAACACGTCACTGTAAGTGGACTTTTCTATAGATTGTTAGTTTTTGATTACTGTAGATAACAAAACCTCTTTAAAGGATTAATGCAATGCTAATGCCACATGATATGGTGTATGTAACAAGTAGGGAAGTACAAAACTACAAACAGCCACAGAGACAATTTTACATGTCTGTTGAATATTGTTACGGTGTATGTAAACTACTATGATGAACTAAAGTATGCCAAAACAATGCATTTTATTCATTTTCGACACCATGTTTCATGGAGACATTTACAGCTTAAGACCTACAAAATTGATATTTAAAAAGAAAAAGTGAAAAGGTCCAGTTTATTTTTTCAAAGCAACTGGGTTCGATTCCCGTACTGGATACAGTTGATTTTGCAAAGAAAGTATGAATGCAGTTTTTCTTTTTATCAAAATCGGTGACATGGTTCCTAAGAACAAATCTTCGTATCTCTTATAGTTTCAGACTTTCCCATACTGACCGTTTTGAATGCGCCACCCTGTATACCAATCTTCGTTATTACCTTGGTAGAAATGAGAATGTGAGGTCATCGAATACTTTTCGTTGTTTATGTGCCTGTTATCTACGATAAGGCTGTCGATAAAATACTACTGTTAGTGTTTGCTTTACTAGTTAGCACTGTTGTTGGAAGGGAGAAATGGAACTTTCCTATTTATTACTTCTGTGGTAGGTTTGTTCGTGAGCGCGCTAATTTGAAGGTAAATAAAAAGTTTTATTCGGGTATTGTGTTACCTTTCTGATAGATTGTTGATTGAAAGTTTACATATTGGGACCACGATAAAATAGACTTTTATTTAGACAAACAAACAAACGCGTTTACTACCATTTACCCTTGCGGGGTAGTCAGAGGTTCAGATGTCCATCTCCGCAATTACGAAGGTAGTAATCCTATGCCCACCTCAAACCCACGTGTTGACCAGATAGCCAGTTCTCAATGTGACAGATGGTAAGTCATGTCGCCATTTACAAGCACTAACTATTACCTGTTCGGGGTACAGGTAGGTTTATTCACGAAGTTTTCCCTCACCGTAGTATTCGACACATTTCGTAAATGTATTTTATTTAGATTAACTTATTTATTCCTTATTGTAAATGTCGACACGATTTACCACCTGTAACATTAGGTGCTTACTATCTCTTGAACTTAAATAAGGTTCGACGTGGTTATGTCATTCTAATAGCATAATTTCAGAGTGGAAAGCTGGAATCTCTGATACACCCCAAGAAGTAAAGGTCGTGAATGTTTAATACCACATTAGTTGACTATCTATTGAGCATATGAGTTCGAAGTGGCTATAATATCACTAATACCGCAGTTTCGGAGATGATACTAGAATCTCTGACTACACCCCACGAGATAAGGGTCATGAATGTGTAATATTTATTCCATTTAAGTGTGTTACATACGGTTTGGCACACTAGGAAGAATTGTCTCACATGTCTTCATTATTATGGTTATAGTCGGATCTTATATACTCGTTATGGTAATCTGACTATCATACTTCCGTTAAATACATAATCATAGCTCTATTACAGGTTTATATGACAGGCTTTTATCTTTTATATTAACAATAGCGAGGATTCTGTACTAGTGTTCTGAAACATACTATCTGAGATTTAGACTTAGATTAGAAGTGCCTAAACCACCGAGTGTATAAAAGGAGTTGTATGGATGTCGAGTTAGGACCGAAATAAATGAAGATTGTTTATTCATGCCACTAAGTGACCGGATTACTAAGTAAGTCAATCAATCAGCCTATGTCAGTCCACTGCTGGACGTAGGCCTCCCCAAGAGTACGCCACAACACGATCACTCGTGGCCCTCAGCCAACCACTACCAGCGACCCTTTTCAGGTCATTGGTCCATCTAGTAGAAGTACTAAGTAAGTACTAAGGTTATATTATATCTCCGAGGTTCTGTCCACACCGAAAGGGATTAAATGACGTGAATGTATATGTTTAACAGCTTACCCCTGTGTAAGGAAACGGGCATGATATGTATGTAAAATATTATCATCGACATTATACTAGATAAATAAAATACACATAACCTTCTAACCTTAATATGAGTTCCTGATATTGACGTATGCTTGACAGACTAAGATTAGTCGAATGTCGATAAGTATAACGTATCATACCTACATTTTATATCAAAAGTTGATGTGTATTTCGATAAAAGATATCTAATACTTAAGTAGCTATGTAATTAATCTGTTTACTGAATGTTCGAACATCGTTTCTGTAATTTATCATTTTAAAGACATTATAATTTGGCTTGCTTTGAATTAAATAGCAGCGATAAAATTATTTAAATAATCAGCTTAAAGTTAGAGAGAATTATAATGACTAAGAAATTAATCTAAGAAATTAATAAAAATTTCAATAAACTTTTAAACAAAGTTTATTGAAAGTCTTATAATAAATGAAATAATATTTGTGTACCTACTTATGTTTATTCTAAATTCATTACTATCATATACAAGAAGCATCACGCCCGTATTCCTATAGGTGAGTAGACAAAGCTCATGCCACTACCACTTTAGTTTCATAGTCTTTCTTATTCTTTTTTTCATAGTCTTTTTTACTACACCGCATACACACTCGGCGGTTGTAGGTACTTGATAATGGAACTAATCCATATGACTTTAATTCATAATAAATAACAGGTATGATAAAGTATTTTAAGTTTATAAAACCTATTAACTGATGAATAGACTTATATAAGGTAAATAGGTACCTACGTCCAATTTCGTTTGGATTTTATTACCACTTTTTCATGAACAACTGTCATAAAAGATACCTTTTATAGTGTTCGCATAATGTTGGACATTACTAGCGCCTCGCAAATTTATCAGAAAATAGAAAAAAATTACGATTTAATAGTATTGTTGACTATCTCCCCTGATTTTGAATTTAATGTAAAAAGCGACTAAGAGACTTGACTAAGTATATATGTATTATATGTATGTGTATATTAAGCATCTTAACGCTAAATGCCCGTTCCCGGGTTCGATTCCCGGTGGAGGCTGGGTTAAGAACTACGCTTGTCTTCTGCTTTCCAGTCTGGTTGTTGATTATATATACCATATATGTATTTATCTATATATAATAAGTATATATTTCTTAGTATACGTTGGCTAGTACCCTTCTTAAATGAACTTACCAAGGGGCTACTTCAATTGGTATAATAGTGTCCTAAATATTATATTATGTATACATGTGTATGAAATAGGTAGTTAAACTCCTAATGAATGCTTTTGAACGCCGAATAATAGCTCTCATTTAGTAACTTGTGTTTACGCAATCGCAACATATGTTGTTAAGGTCATCGCTTGCTTGTGAGTCAGTTGTTTGCTAACTACTCGATATGTGCCGAACTGTTTGACCGTTATCAATGTGTTTCATGCAGTCTAAAGCGTTAAGTACTTTACTTCATACATACACGTCTCTAAGGCAGAGACTTGATTGCCACCTGGAACGATCCTGGCAAATCTTCCTTGCTTCACTCACACTTATTCTTCTCATACATACTCTTCTATTATTCAAGGTGCATATAGCCGCCTTGAGAAGTATGTTTATGTTTTTTTTACTTTATAAGGGCTCGTAGATAAGTGTCATATCAAAGAAAGAATAGAAACAAATATGTATAGGGCATGTTTAGACACATCAAATTACTTCGCAAATGCGTCAGTGAAACCCATACATTGATTTCTAGTAGAGTTTTATCTCTTGCCTAAGGGTCAATGTATAAAGGAATAAAATATGCACATGGAGAAGATGAGTGAAAGGTGGGTTATAAAAGGAATGAGAGTATACGTTGCGTGAAGAACAGAAGAGCATGCATGAAAAGGTTAATGGATGTCAGTGAGGCAAGAGAGATTTGTCAGGATCTGTCAAGGTGGCGATCGATTGTCTCTGCCAGGAAAATATAAGTAATAATATGAATATATGTCTGTATTATGTATACGTGATATTTCTGTAAAAACCTTCCATTCTAAAGGTGATCAAATGACCACCAGGTAATTTTATTTCTCCGAAGGCCGATGGTGACTAAAATAAATTCCTGACATTGTCACCGCGTTTATTTACGATTATACTGACGTTCGCTACCATTCTTTTATAAATAACTATTGAAAAGAATAGATAGATAAAGCATGACGCTATTAATAAATGAGTAGGCGAATTAATCATAGTCTTGAGCTAACCTAATAAGATTAAAGCTCAATTGTTGATTATAAAAACTGGTTGATGTTCGGAACAATATACTTCCGGGTTCATTTCCCGGCGATGTACTAGTTTTGGTTTATTAATCTAGAACATTAACACATCATTTGCATCTTTGGACAAGTAAAAAGATTTTGGTTCATGTATAGGATGAGCTAAGTTAGTTTTGAACAAATGAGGATGAGTAACCATTGAGTTTTGGTGAAGTAAAAGCTCTTAGAATATCACAAACAAATAATACTTTACTAGTAACTATTCTATCGTATTTCAATATTACTAGTACGGGAAGAACTTACTAAAACATAAATATTCACATATATTAACCCTTATATGATATCATAGTTTCTCGTATCTATCTTTGAAACTGCAAAGCTAGTGATTCTATGGCCAAATCGAACTCAAACCATTTAGTCAGTACCTAATATAACAGGAATCAAGTATATCCAACATAACTTCTAACGTCATATTCGAGTATAAGGATGTATTACGAATAGGATTCTTATCATTTATTAATCAATGTACAGGGCAAAGGAATAACAGCTTTCTATTAAAGATATAAAGACGAGTATTGCCCGTCAATGGAAAAGCACTGGTAATTGTGTCTTAATTGATTTGTTTGGAACAATGAGACGATGATTTCAAAATGTAATGGGGTCGTGGTCTGTTTTGGATGAATTAAGGGTCTGTGTACACGTAGCGAAATAGTTATTTAATAACAAAGACAGGCGTTAGAAGAACCTATAACCGCCGAGTGTGTGTGAAGAGGTGTACGAGTTTCAATGAAGCGAAAGTGGTTTGTCAGGATTGGTACAGATGGGGATCCGTGATCTGTGCTTACCTCTCTACATTGTAACAGGGGTATATTAGTAGAAAGAGGGAATACTTAATTTTAATAGAATGCTTACTAGTAGCCTTTCATCATGTCGTAGGAAACTAAAGCACGAAGCTATGAGCGATAGAGTAGCAACTTGTCATTTATGTTTTATTTTAATGAAATTAAAGAGTCTTATTGCTACAAATAAACGAGGAGATATTATAGTTCTGTCCACTCCGAAAGGGATTATGTAGCTTCTAACAGCTTGAATGATTTTATAAATTTTCTAACTGCTTTGTTTCAAACCATAATCCCAATCTAAGCGAAGTTCTGTATTGCACTAGTATGAGAACAAAACATCAATTGTGCAATCCATACCCCACCTTATATACACTCGACGATTATAGGTTCTCCAACGTCACGTTAATACAAATCGTGCAGTATGCAGCTGCCTTAATACTTATCGTTATCTGCTACGTTCGATAGATCAGCTGATTGTAAAGAATGATTTGTAACAATGCAATATGTGTGGTAATACATAAATTACCTTTTGCATTCTAGTCTGGGAATAGCATAGGATGTAAATAAATGCCGATCTGCAGTATGATGATTAATATCATGACACTCAGATTTGTTTGACAAAAGTAGTTTAAGGTGATTAGTTTCGTTATAGCTAGTTAGTTAGTAGTTAAGGTTCTCAATTTTTCCCGACCCTGGCTAAACACTTTCGCTTCATTGACATCCTTCAATTCTTTTCTACACATTCGACACCTAAATAAAGTTTATTTTATTCAATATAAGTTCAATATCATAAATATCACTTATTAAAAGTTAAAAAAAAATTAAAAAAACATTTTTTTTATTTTTGATATTTATTATATGATATATTGCGATTCCTGCGAAGAAAGGTAGATGCTTTCATTCTCTTACAATCCCAGCTAACTAAGGACTATCATATTTAATAACTTTTAAATGGGTTGCGTGATAAATGGTATAAAAACGTAATAGTCATTAATAGTCCATTTTGTATGGACCGTACTGGGAACGTTCTCTAGGGAAATATTATTGTTTCATTTAGTTCGCTAATAAATTCACAATTTATGTGCGAGCGGTTGAAATATAGATGTCAGTGTATTTATAACCACTGAGTGTGTATGGGAAGGTGTATGAATGTAAATGAAGTGCAAATGGTTTGTTAGAATCGGAAGAAATAAGGGACTGTGATTTGTGCCATCCCTTTGTAGGGTAACGGGCGTGAAAGGTGATATTTATGTACGTATCTTTGAAATATTATCAACGAGTATAATGTATTATAAGATATTGTTTTATTACATAAAAACCGTCTGCTATCGTGTAAGGGTTAGAACACTTAGAAAGAACTTAATGGACTTTAACCAAATAAAAACGATTCTTCTTTCGATCTTATTTCGATTGCAATGCCTTAGCAATAATATCAAAACGTAAACCAAAAAAGAGACCATTTTTTGTTATAGGTAGTACAAGTTTTAATATTTCTTGCTTACCCGAATAATTTGATCATATATTTACTGCAAACGCATGGTTTTATAATATTAGTAACTATATATGTATAATGTTGAGTCATGTATTTTGAACATTACTAACTTATTAATTCATGCATTGTTGATGACAAATACCCTTTCCTTATTTAAATATAATAAACCTACGATTCTATTATAAGAATGCAATTGTTGTAAGAATAAACTTTGTTATAAGTTCAATAAGTATACGTTTTTAGTTTTCGTACATTGTATTATATCGATTCTGATAACGTTATCTCAATAATATAATTTATCGATAAGAATTTATTATTATTACACGACTGTTTAGATCAAAGTATAAAAAAAACAATTTTATAGTTATTATAACACTTACCAAAACTATAAAATCAGGTGGAATGATACTCCAATATAAAAAACACAACACTTAATTTTGCAAATCCACCATTAATTCACAATTCACTTTTCGTGTTTTATTTTTTTCCTAATCGTTCCCGCCACAGAAAAATGTTTTTTTTCTAAAGACTTGGATACGATATATTTATTTTTCGATTTCCAACGGTTCCGCGGTGCAAAGAGACATGATTCCAACGCAGTATGCCAAACGTAACTGACGGAGTGACCGCGTGTCGTTAAACCGGTTACTTAACTTAGGTCTCCTTTTGTTCCTTAGTATACCTAACTAGATGCCTACTGCAACCGAATTTCGGGCATGGCTAAGACTCTTTAAATTTATTGACATGAAGCTGTATTATTAAAAATCTGTTTATAATATCGCTGATAATTTCATTTATACTACTATACCAGTAATAAATGAATAAATAAATAATATTGATAAAGAATGTGAAGTTTATTTAAATTCTATTCCAAATAATTCTTTTTATTTTATATACCACTAATAAAAAATATACCTTCATGTCAACAATCCCCTAAAGATAGAACAGAACAAAAAGTTACGAAGAATTGTATATTAATATGTATTTTAATAGAATGCTATGTAGCTACCTTTCTTCCTAGCTTTTTGTAAGAGGCGACTAAGGGATTAGGAGTAAATAGACTTAAAAGTTCAATGGTCTAACAACCTGTAGTTCCTTTAAAATAGTTAAGCTGTTGAGCAAAGAAATAATGTATCTCCGGAGTTCTGTCCAGCCCAAAAGCGACAAAAAGGCGTGTTTATATAACCAAAACTAGTATTAGTTGAAATTGAATAATCTAATAGATAATATAAGTAGTAAGTAAGTATGTGGATTAACCTTATCAAACATTACAAGCTAAATGTTTGTCGATTGATTGTGGAAATAAATACATAATTTGTGAAATATTTATATATAATTAATCAACTTTCTGGTAGGTAGGCAGGGGAAATATATTTTTCACGATTTTAATACACTTTTGCTTTATTGTATGTCATACACTTCCGCATAATTACACGGAGGTTATAGGTACTACTAATCATAACAAGGAATATATAGTGAAGTGGAAGGGAAGAAGCATTAAAGTAGAATCAATGCCGTCGAAATGCGGTCACTGAGAAGCATATTAGGAGTGACATTGAATGATAGAATTAAAAATAGAGTGACAAGGGAAGGTTGCGGTTTGAAAGAAGATGTAGTGACTAAGATTGAAAAGAGCATGCTTCGATGGTTTGGACATGTTATGCGGATGAATTATAGCAGATTGTCAAAAGGAATATATGTGAGTGAAGTGGAAGGGCGGTTACGTAGGGGCCGGTCCAATAAGACACATGACGACGGTCAGATATAATACGACGGCCATATTGAAAAAGGGCGACGTTCGAAGTACCTATAATCACCGAGTGTATATAAGGTGTACGTGTGTCAATGAAGCGAAAGTGGATTGTCAGGATCGGGACCAGGGGGATCCGTGATCTCTGCCTACCTCTCTACAGGGAATCAGGCGTGATGTGTATGTATGTATGGAATCATATTATTCTCCAATATTACGTTTAAACTTGTAAGAAAAGATTATATGGTTCGTGATGTAACTTATCATATAACGGTGCACTGAACCAAAGTTTTATTACGATGTAATTCTTAAAATTATTAAAAAGAATAATGAAGAAAAAAAAATATTATTTTGACAAGAAATCGGGACTTATCCCGTTTATTTTCTAGTAAAATAAATAAAAATCAGGAGTCTCTCAAAAGTTCATTTTTATTTACCTTTTTCTGTGTGTGTAAGAAAAGTGCATGAATATCAATGAAGCGAAAGCTTATCAAGTACCGAACAATAGGGATACGTGATCTCAGCCTACCGCACTGTAGAGAGACGATCGTGATTTATATGTATGTATCTAACATATCTGTTTTCCAGTTACTGGTTCCTAACAGTTACTAGTATGGAACTGAACCGCAGAACCCAACGAACAGAAAAATGCGTTATTATACGCCATTATCTAACTCATACCATGCTAGCTGGGACAAGAATAAACTGCTAACTAGCTGCAGTTCTTTGTTAATGTCGTAGCAGGCTACCAAAGAACTAGGACCTAGAGATCCCGCCACATAAGGTGGCAGTAGCCAAACTTGGAACTAAATTTGACGTTACCGCCATTGCGTGTTATTTTGTATGAAAGGTAAATTTAGTATTACCAGCGTTGTGTTTTTTGCCCACTCTTTGTAATTTTTATGTTTGTTAAGGGCGATTATAATAAATTGATTTCCGGAGTTTCTTGTTAGTTCTTCTCCAAGCTAGGGTCTCCGCTGATCTAACCTCGGTAAAAAATATGTAAAGACAATGCTCAGTGCCATGTTTGAAATAATAGTTTTAAGAGATTCGCGATTTATACTCATGATATAAGATATAAGGGTGTGTATAAGATTGATTGCAGCTGTGGGAAATCCTACGTCGAACACACTAAACGGTCTATTGCGGACAGAGTGAAGGAACACATAATATATGTAATATATAATAAGAAGGATAAGTCCCGTTAATTATTAATCATGTTTGAAATAGTTTAATAAACATATTTTGACTTTGATATATTAATTTGTTTTATTTGAGTTTATAGCTCTGCAACCAAAGACCGTTACAAATGAAACCTATAATGTATCGAGCCGTATGGCACAGTGAGTGCTAGTTTTGGCGTGTTTACTGGTAACACTGAATTACGCGACTGTGGCGACGCCTCCAACTGTCACCTTATGTGGCGGGATCTCTATATTCAAGTGGTCAAACGCTATGATGATAGAAATCAAAATGACATTGACATACGTATTCCCGCTTGACTGACAGAAGGCGATATCAATTTGTCTATAAATGACTGACATTTGATTTCTACCGCCATCGCCAGTTGGCAATGGTCTGGGGGCAATGGAATATATTGGGATAATATATTATATGTTGGTTGGAATATATCATAGTTCTTAATTCTACCTCCACCGGGAATTGAACCTCACGTTTAGCGTTTAGGTGGTTAGTCGTTCGCACCACGGAGGTTGTCTATGTGTATGTGTACTTACTCAGCCTCCTTCTTTTCTTCGTGGTGATGATGGTCGTGGTCATGCTTGTGGTCATGAGCGTGCTCGTGACCGTGGTCATCATCGTCCTCACATCCACAGCCGCAACCGCAACCGCACTCCTCTTCTTCTTCCTTTTGGGTAGATGGCGCTGCTGGTTCAGCCACTTTCACAGTGCTGGAAAATAGAAATATGTAAAGAATGTTTGCTTACATGTTATGGGCAAAAGTGTACAAATAAATAAAGTTGGTGCCTGCTATTTGTCATTGGAAGATGTATGACAACGAACACACATCTTAGAGTACCCGCCACATAAGGTGGCAGTTGGAGGCGTCGCCACAGTCGCGTAATCCAGTGTTGCCAGTAAACACGCCAAAACTAGCACTCACTGTGCCATACGGCTCGATACATTATATTGAGGTTTCATTTGTAACGATCTTTGGTTGCAGAGCTATAAACTCAAATAAAACAAATTAATATACCAAAGTCAAAAGTCAAAATATTTTTATTCAAAATAGGCCCTATCATAAGCTCTCTTTGAAAGTTATTTTATGATCTAAGTACAAATTAAAAAAACTATATATTGACAAAAGGAATATATATGAGTGAAGTGGAAGGGCGGTTACGTAGGGGCCGGCCTAATAAGACATATATGTAACAAAGTACCTATAACCGCCGAGAGTGTATTAGAGAATGTATGAATGTCAATGAAGCGAAAGTGGTCTGTCAGGATCGGGACAAATGGGGATCCGTGATCTCTGCCTACCCCTCTACAGGGAATCAGGCGTGATGTGTATGTATGTATGTAAAAAAACTATTTCAAACATGGCACTGAGCATTGTCTTTACATATTTTTACCGAGGTTAGTTCACCAACCATTTCGGCTGCTCAAGATGCCACGTCATGAAGACCACGACCGCTCTGATAAGAGCGTAACGATTGAGAAGAAGAAGTTCAGCGGAGACCCTTGGAGAAGAACTAACAAGAAACTCCAGAAATCAATTTATTATAATCACCCTTAACAAACATAAAAATTACAAAGAGTGGGCAAAAAACACAACGCTGGTAATACTAAATTTACCTTTCATACAAAATAACCCGCAATGGCGGTAACGTCAAATTTAGTTCCAAGTTTGGCTACTGCCACCTTATGTGGCGGGTACTCTAACGACTTTAAAACCATCATAACAATTAATACGATAACCTGAACCGGATGGCTGGTAGTGGTTGGCTTTAATTAAAATAAAAACTAAATAAAAAGAGTTACGTAATTTACCCCTAAGTGTACAATAGACTTTGGGATCATCAGAACTATATTTGTAAGCAATGCACAAACATGCAAAATTATTGGTTCGAATTTCGTCTAGAGATACAAGGACGCTCATACTATAAATACAGAAAAAGTGCGAAATAGACGATTTTGCCTATCACAATATAATGCAACACAGAGTCATAGCTGATAAAATGAGCGTCATAAAATGACACTCGAACAGAAAATAGAGATCCCGCCACATAAGGTGGCAGTAGCCAAACTTGGAACTAAATTTGACGTTACCGCCATTGCGGGTTATTTTGTATGAAAGGTAAATTTAGTATTACCAGCGTTGTGTTTTTTGCCCACTCTTTGTAATTTTTATGTTTGTTAAGGGTGATTATAATAAATTGATTTCCGGAGTTTCTTGTTAGTTCTTCTCCAAGCTAGGGTCTCCGCTGATCTAACCTCGGTAAAAAATATGTAAAGACAATGCTCAGTGCCATGTTTGAAATAATAGTTTTAAGAGATTCGCGATTTATACTCATGATATAAGATATAAGGGTGTGTATAAGATTGATTGCAGCTGTGGGAAATCCAACGTCGAACACACTAAACGGTCTATTGCGGACAGAGTGAAGGAACACATAATATATGTAATATATAATAAGAAGGATAAGTCCCGTTAATTATTAATCATGTTTGAAATAGTTTAATAAACATATTTTGACTTTGATATATTAATTTGTTTTATTTGAGTTTATAGCTCCGCAACCAAAGACCGTTACAAATGAAACCTATAATGTATCGAGCCGTATGGCACAGTGAGTGCTAGTTTTGGCGTGTTTACTGGTAACACTGAATTACGCGACTGTGGCGACGCCTCCAACTGCCACCTTATGTGGCGGGATCTCTACATACATACATATCACGCGTATTTCCCTACAGAGAGGTAGGCAGAGATCGCCATCTGGCCCAATCTTGACAAACCACTTGCGCTTCGTTGATATTCATGCACACTCGGTGGTTATAGTCATTCCTAACTACTAAGTCTAACTATCTAGTCTATTTGACTGACATATGTTTTATTGAGCCGCCCCCACGTAACCACCCTTCCATCTTACCTACAGTTCACCAAACTAACAGGAAAATGTGTTACTATAATAATAATAATATTTAGGACACTATTACACCAATTGAACTAGCCCCTTGGTAAGTTCATTTAAGACTTGTGTTAAGGGTACTAGTCAACGTATAGTATAGTATAGATAAATACGTATATAGCATATATAATCAACAACCAGACTGGAAAGCAGAAGAAAGCGTAGTTCTTAACTCTGCCCCCACCGGGAATCGAACCCGGGACCTCACGATTAGCGTCCAGGTGCTCAACCAATCGCACCGCGGAGGTCGTCACTAATATGTTACTAAATATGACTTACTCCGTCACTTTCTTTTCTACATGGTCGTGGTGATGCTCGTGCTTGTGCTCGTCACCGTGGTCATCATCATGGCCACAACCACAGCAGCATTCTTCTTCTTCCTCCTCTTGGGTGTTTTGAGCTTCAGGCGCTGCTGGTTCAGCAACTTTCACACCACTTTCTTCCGGCATTATAGAACAGCAACTTGACAACTTGGCTGCAGAGGATAATCCTTAGCCACTGACTTTAGACTATAAAAATAAATTTTGTGTTAGGAGGGAAAAAGATTTATATTACCAGTACATTAAAAAGGTATAATATTTAGAGTTTTGTTTGTAATATGGTTTCGAAAACAAATTTATGATTCACTAATAAACAAATTTACAAATAAAATGTTAACAATTATTGATAGAATAGGAAATTTGAATAAAAAGTGATTCTCCTAACCTTTCACAGTCAAAATGGACGGCAAATTGTTCGACTTAATCAATCAGGTATTCTCTTATCATTAGAATCCTTATAATATTATCGTTAATTGTCCTTTATAGCGATAATTTCAAATTTTTGTGCTCATTCTTGATAAGGCCCTTGATAAATACTGATAATGTCGCTTTTGCAAACTATACCTAACTTGCATAAGTCTCGGGAAACCTTGTAATCAATAAGATTCATTATTTATCAAAACGTTAATAAAAATATAGATATAATATTTAAATTCTTGACAACGCGACGGTCAATGTTTAATGCAATCAATCATGTTTGTACTGCGGCTTATGTAAATATATTTAATTCAAAACAAAAAAGAATTCGGTCAGCCCGACAAGCTACTATTGTATACACTGGCATTTCAAACGATCTTTCAACGAGAGGATTTCAGAAACAGATACGAAAACATAACACTATTATTTAAAGTTAAGTTTTTCTCCATGTGTGATAACTCATATATGACTAGGCTGTGTTAAATAACCCAAATTTGGATCTATTGCGTCCACGTTTTTCGTTCAACTTAAAGGCGTCTTTTCATTCTTACAAATTTTTTGTGATTTTTCAGTATTTAATTATAAATAGTTTTCAGGATAATTATATTTTTGTAGCTTTATATAGATAAGTTTGCCATAATTATACGTGTTTGTGTCTGTTATCGCGTTATTAGCAAAATTATTAATAAAATATCAATTCCTTTAGCATTGCATTGCAGTATCACAACAACATAAAGTTTTATTGTTTAATTTATCGACTGTATGTATAATTGTGAATGTTGTGATTACTGTGATAAACACAATTATACCAGAATAAAGTATTCTTATTGAGAGAAATCTTATAAAATGTTATCCACAAAGGTAAAGGAACACCAGGCAAGACAAGCAGCTGAGAAAGTAGCTCAAGGTATATCATTTTTACAATTAAAGACTTCTTCTTCTTCTTCGTAGAGTGCCTCTCCAACTAGTGGAGGTTGGCAGTCAGCTCTGCATACTCCTTTTTGTTCTTAGCAAGGCGGAACAATTCGGCGGAACAACTAAAGACTAGTGCTGGCCTTTTATTGCTGGATTATGTTAGCTTTCATTCTGAAATGCAATTGTTACATATCATCACCTAACGGCGCATTGGTCTTAAACGCCATTAAGCATTTCCTGCACTAAAGGAAAAAGTTATTGTGGAAAAGCCAAAAAAAACAATTTTTTTCACCGTCTGATTGCCAAAAAGTCGTCATTTGGCCATAAAACCAACACCAATCACGCAGACAAAAAAATTTGAACCAAACTGTATATTTAACTCATTTACGCCAAGTGCGAGGTGTGGTGGCGATATAGTTTTAGCTGTAGTTAAATACCTGTTATCATTATAATTGAATCTGTTTATATCCTACAACCTGGGTTTTCTGGGTTGGGTTTTCCCTACCTACTAGCATGAGTCCAGACAATCTTTTTAAGGCGGGTGTATATAGTGAAAAGATCAGAAGAGCATGTATTATAATGTTTATTTGTAAAAGAATGTAATTGAGATTTTTTAGGAGTAGGCAAGAATATATGAATTTATCTTGTATTATATTACAGCTCAATTCACCCCACATATTATTGTACACAAGGCTAATAATTTGCATTAAACAACTTTCAGAACAAAAACGAAAAGAAGCTATAGTAGCAGCCAATGAGTTGACACAAGCTTTAGTAGATCACTTGAATGTTGGGTAAGTACAATTAAAACATTGTTACTTAACTTTATAACTATTTTTAAGGACTATTGTCTCTTGCTGGATAGTCATAGTATTCAATGTACATCTCAGTATCTACAGAATCAGTGAGACAATAACCATTTTTATCCTATGTAACTATATTTACTTAAATCCTTGAATCCGTCATCAGGGACATATAGGGGCTTCAACAAAGCACGCCACCTGAGCCTATCTTGCGGGATGACTTCAATCTCAGCCCATGATAAGCCAAGAGCTTTTTGGCGGATCAGCACCAGGTCTGTCATGCTACTTTAGGGGGATGGTCTTCTGGTCTTCTCATTGTGTGCCCAATCCATCGCCAGTTTCATCTCCGGATCTCCATGTCAATTGGCTCCTGGTCCTTAATGTATGATGTAACTATACCATAATGATCTCTTAAATGAAGTATGCCGAGGATATTTAGTACAAAACGAAAAGAATATGGGCAGTCCCTTTTTGTTAATGTTGTTATAAAATAATGTTTTTGTGTTAATGGTACCATAAATTTATCTTTGAAAAATATATATTTACAGTGTTGCCCAAGCCTATCTGAATCAAAAGAAATTGGACGCTGAAGCCAAATTACTACACCAGGGTGCACAGAACTTTGCAAAACAAACTCAACAGTGGTTGATACTGGTTGAAAATTTCAATGGGGCATTGAAACAATTAGGTGATGTTGAGAATTGGGCTCGGAGTATAGAAAATGAGATGAAAATAGTCATGGATACCTTAGAGAACGCTTATAAAACAACACAAGCACAGCCTAATCCTAGCACTAGTAATCAATGAAGGATCTGTTTGTTATATTGCATAAATAAAAGCAATATTTTTAACATTTATCATGAAAATGGGACTTTTGTGTATATTTTTGTCTACCCGTGACAAAATAAAGGCTCCATACTTTTATCGAATCTAACTCATTAGCAACAATAAGCAATGATTTCCATTCTATAGATCAAAAACTTTATGTCTAATATTATGTATATGTATGTATGTTTTTGAAGCTGTAAATAAATGCTTTTATTCTTAAATTCAAAGCCAGCACATTCTGCAGCAGTAATGAATTATTCAACAGATAAGGTTTTGCAAAAGTTACTTTTCTGGTTATAGTATACATATAATGGGATTGTAAACAATTCTTACCCGGTTATATTATCTGTGCCCGGACATTCCATAATATGATTTAGAATACACCAACTATTTGCTAACCTGGATCACTCCAAAGGATTTTATGATTAAACCTACTTCTCAAACATTCATTTTATTGTTGTTTACTTTTGTAAATGTAAAACATATGTAGTTGTAAATAAATGTAAAAATATAAGGATTAAAATAAGAGAACGAAATTGCTTTTTTATTTATTTAATTTATTATCAATCTGGTAAATCCTATTAGGGATGAACAGTACTTCAGTGACCCATTTTTCTCCTTTCAATCTTATTCCCTTCAACATGCCAGGCCTTACTCTTCTAATGTATTGTAGGCACAATAGTACTTCAGTATAGATACAGTATAACTTCAGTGGCCATTATTTTACGCTTTTGGCACTCTAGTTTGTGCCAATGTCAAATTACGAAGTAATATTGTGCCCACAATGGATTAGTGGAGTAAGGTCCCAGGAAGAAGCGCAGCTAGTTAGCTTTTTTTGTACGTAGCAACTATCTTAGTGGATAAAATATTTTAATCTTTCAACGAAGCTTGTGTAGCAAGTACGTAAACATCGTAAAATAGTGTGTAAGCTGTTTCTATATCTCCTCAAGTACCTAAACATTTCTATTACACTTGCTGAAGGTGCTTAGTGCAATGAGAATATTATGAGAGAGACCTCATATTGAATGGCATGACTATTAAACTTGAACATCAACGACGTCTTTTATAGATGTTACTATAGACTTATAATTATTATTACATATAGTAGAACAGTGCATGTCATTGTTAATATTATTTCAACATGTTTTGCTGTCAGTCAATGTTATCACAGTTTAGATAATCAGAGGTCAGGTCAGTCGGTTTCTAAACCGAGAAGAAGGCAGACAGATAAGCCGCATCAAAATAGTATAAGTATATCAATTAATCGAATTGATTCGACCTGGTTCAAGGTAATTAAATAAGTAATTATTTGTAGAAACTTTTTAATTACATGTTATTTATTTTTGTCTTATGTCTGGTTCATCAAGGTTATGCTAAATATTCATTAACACTTCAGTTAACTAACAATTTAAATAGCTGCATTATCATTCAATATTTATTTAAATGTTTAGTTAATAGACTGTTATCTGATAAGTCGATCATAAACAGCGAAACTATTTATATCATAATTAGAGTATATTAAGAAGCAACGTTTGTTATTGGGTTATCTTTTAATTTGCGACCTCTACGAAGACGTTCCCGTTTTATGTAAGTAAAATAGCTTTTGCTTATTCAGTAATCTTTAATCCTGTTCTTAAAAAAGCGTAAATTTTAACAGTCGTGATACGTACGTATATTGCTATTATAAGTACAGTAATGAATATCTATTAAAATAACCTAATATTTATAAAATAAATAAAATCTATGAATACAATTTCTGAATGTCCATATTCAATATGTCAAAAAATAAATAAGATAAAACCATAATAAGAGAATGATTTTTAATTTCATATACAAACTATTAAAACTAGAAACCTTGTTACCTTTACCATTAAACATAAGGTCATTTTAATAAATGAGTCAATTTGAATACTATGAATAAATTGCAAACTACAAGATATAAATTGTTATGTGCAATGAGACTAGTAAATTATTGTAATTGTCTTGGACTTCAAAGGTATATTGTATTTGTCTCATCATGTTTCATAATAAACAATGTTGCAGTTTTTCAGATAAAAGCCAGGTTTCATATTAATATATAAATTAACTACTCCATTGTATGCAATTATGGATGTTTAGAAGTGTGTTTTAGAGGTGTATATCAATGAAGTGTATGTGGTTTGCTAGGATCGTGAAAATTTGGTAAATTGACCACTACATACCTCTCTGTAGACATACTGGCTTGTACTGAGTGTACAATTAACATCTTCAGTTATGATAGAAGACAAAAGGCATTTCTGTAATCAGTTAAATATTACAGATACTTATAATAAAACACAGGGTTTGAATATCTAAAAAAACCTTTATTATAATTGGTCCTTTAAGTCTCTACTTACTCAAAAAACATTAACAGGTGTGAAAGGTAATATTCTATTTTGTTTTCAGAAAAATGTCAGCAGGAGAGACCCCGAGAGTGTTGTCTATACAAAGCCATGTAGTCCATGGCTACGTTGGCAATAAAAGTGCGGTATTTCCTCTACAAGTAAGTACATACATACACATTCACATCCTTTAATCCCTTTCGGGGTGGCCAGAACTTAGGAGATATAGTATATTGTAGAGCACTTTTTAGCATTAACATTGGGGTTGTGAAGTCATATGGCACATTAGTGGGGGACTAGCACACTGCCCAATGAATTCATTTTAGTCCTAGTTCATTAGTCGCATATTAAGACTTTCTGGGAAGAACGTTGGCTAGCTAATATTTTTTTACGTCTCAGACTAGCACAGGATATAAGTACAGCTTATACAATTGAGAAGGAGTATATTGTATTGTGTGACAGTAGAACTATCTAAAACTGCAGAGTGTCAATCAAGCAATAGTGATTTGCCAGGATTGGGACACACAGGGATCCATTATCTCTGCCTACCCCTCTACAGGGAAGAGGGTGTGATATGTATGATTGTAAAGTGTTTAATAGTCAGTATGAAGTACAGTTATATACTTAAGAAAACATACATTTCATGATAATTATATCTTGTGGGATAGTCAGGTATGTTATGTGTGTCTGTCTTGTATTTGCAGAGCAGGTATTTTATGGTCACAGCAAACCTAGTTTTCACTAGATAGTCAGCACTCAAGAGACAGATTAGATTAGATTGGTAATATTCCATAGCATAATATTTATTCACGTATTTTTCTCTCGTATATTGAAGCAATGTGTTAAACAATTGTACAATGTACTCATGCATTAAAATATACAGAATTCTGACACATTTTTATTTCCCTTGTTATTTTACTACATAGTTTAACAGCATTTTCTAACCTTCTGACTGATTGAGAAAATTAATTTATTAGCAAACAAATTAAAATAAAAACATTTCCAAAAATACACAGCTATAAAGATTTTTGAGATGGGCATAAACTTGTAGATATAATATCTCCTTGTTCACTTTGTAACATAAAAATTAGGGTTGTATTGACATTTGGATCATTGGTTGTCACATTGCTAGCCCACCAGCCAATAGATTCCATTAGCCTTAGTTCTATAGTCGCATCCTTCAACATACCAGGAAGAACGGCAGCTAGTTATCATTCTTTTTATGTGCCAAGTAGCATGAGACAAAATATTAAAACAGTAGGATTATATATAATTAGTTATAAGAGTGATGTATAATAATTAATTAGTTACTCAATTGCATTAGGTTAAACCTGTAATAATCGATGTTTGTGGATGAATAAATAAAATATAGTAGTAAAAATTAATATAAATGAATCTTTCCAGGTATTAGGCTTTGAAGTGGACTCGATAAACACAGTGCAGTTCTCAACTCACACCGCCTACAAACACATAAAGGGCACGCTGCTACAAAATGAAGAGATGGAGCAACTTATTGCAGGCCTGGTCCTCAATAATGTGGACTATTACACTCACTTGATAACCGGATACTCCAGGTCGCCGGAGTCTTTGAAACAGATTGCAGAGATCATTAAGAAGTTGAGAGAGAAGAATCCCAATTTGATATATGGTAAGTGGTTGGATTAATTATTATTATTGTTAGAATTTAAGGATTATGACTGGCAGTTGTAGTGTTGTGTTGTAAAAAGTGATTAAGGGATGGAGGGTTTTAATAACAAGTTTATGAGTAGCTACACGTAGGTATGCAGCTTATACAGAAGATAGGTTAGCAATCAATATAGGCATAGACTCATTCACTTTTCAAGTTCAGAGTCTGAGTCAAAATAGTCAAAGCCATAATGTTAGATGTAAATTTTCTTCCTTATTTTAATTCAAATTGTTGTACCTCAAATCATAAGCCATATACCTTATTTTCAGGACTTACAGCTAGAATAATGACAGTATACAATACATAGAGATACATTCTTAGACAACATATTATATAGACAATACATAAATATACATTCACATCCTTTAATCCCTTTCTGGGTGGACAGAACTTTTGGAGACATAAAAATATGTCCTTGGTCTCTTGTTAGCATAATATTGGAGTTGTGTCCTACCCCTAGTCCTTTAGTCGCCTCCTACGACATGCCGGGACAAACGACAGCTAGTCAATCATTCTTTTTACGTCCCAGCTAGCACAGGACAGCTGACAACATTAATGAACATTTAAAATTATTAAAAAAGAAACAAACGCATTCACGACCATTAACCCTTACGGGTTAGTCAGAGGTTCAGATTTCTGTCTCCGCAATGGCGAAGGTAGTAATTCTATGGACACCTCGAACCCACGTGTTGACCAGATAGTCAGTGCTCAATGTGACAGTTGGTCAGCCATGGCGCCATTTACAAGCACTAACTATTACCTGTTCAATGAACAGGTAGGTTTCCTCACGATGTTTTCCCTCACCGTATAATTCGATGCATTTCGTAAATGTGTTTTTATTACGAAAATGCACATAGATATTCATTGAAATTCATTTCCATTGGTACATGCTCAAGCGGGACTTAACCCTGTACCCACTGATACAGAGCCAAGCCGCAAACAACTGAGCTAGGTCGATTTTTTTTTATTTATTTATTTAATTTATTATTTTTTGACAGTCTGCGATCCAGTAATGGGTGACAACGGCAAGTTTTACGTGCCAAAGGAAATTCTGCCTGTCTACAGGGACACTGTGATACCCCTAGCAGATATTTTGACCCCGAACCAGTTTGAAGCGGAATGCTTAACGGGAATGACGGTGAAGAACTTGTGCGATGCGGTTAAAGTGATAAAGGAGCTGCATAATAGGGGTATTAAGACTGTGGTGCTATCCAGTACGGATCTAGGTGATAGTGGGCATATGATTGCTATTGTGTCGGATGGAGGTGAGTTTTAAGATTATGTATATATCTTATAATATGTATATATATTAAAGTGAGTTACAAGATGATGTATATTACATATACAATTAACGGTCTTTGATCTCTTTCGGAGTAGACATAACTTAGAAGACGTAATATGTCCTAGGTTAATTTTTAAATAAATATTGGGGTTGTGATGTCATATGAAACATTAGTGACAGGTTGCTACCCCTTTGCCTGATAAATTTAATTTACTTACCCCTAGTCCTTTAAGCCAATTAACCCGCAAGGGTTAATGGTCGTGAACGCGTTTACATTTTGGTTCACTACCTATCATATTAGGTGATGTCTATCTAGTGAAACACGGGCTTTGAGTAACCCATATCTAACATGCCTTCGCAATTTCGGAGACGGGCACTCAGGTCTCTGGATTACCTCGCCACAATAAAAAGAGAGTGTGTATACACAAGTCGTGAAGCGTATGTATGTATGATTTTTCATATACATTAATTATATGTCCTATATGTATCCTTTATATTATTTTATATTATGTGTATCCTTTATATTATTATTATCCTATTATCATTTTGATCTAATTCTTATACCCTTTTTCACAGTTTCGTGTTACAAGATAAGCATACCTAAACTGGATGCTCAGTACACTGGAACAGGCGATCTGTTTGCAGCGTTATTCTTAGCGTGGTCGTACAAGACTAATAACGATATTAAAGTCACCTTGGAGAAGACTATCGCGACTATGCACGGAATAGTCAAGGATACTTATGATAGAGCGAGAGGTTAGTACAAGAAACATACATGTTTAATAATAATATTTAGTAATTATTACACCAATTGAACTAGCCCCTTGGTAAATTCATTTAAGACTTGTGTTAAGGGTACTAGTCAACGTATATTTAAGAAATATATACTTATTATACATAGATAAATACATATAGAGTATGTATAATCAACAACCAGACTGGAAAGCAGTAGAAAAGCGTAGTTTTTAACTCTGCCTCCACCGGGAATCGAACCCGGGACCTCACGATTAGCGTTCCGGCGACTAACCGATCGCGCCACGGAGGTCGTCTTGTTTACGCCCACGAACCAAATATAAAGAGGACCCGGCATAAGGAGTGGTCCCCGTTACGCGGTGCAGAGTCCAAATGGCGTGTTTTAATTGGTGCGGAGTCTAAAAATGTGTAGTAGAAACAAGATACCTGATTTGATTGGCCGATGCCGTGTTTTGATTGGTTGTAATATCGCCCCTCCATCCCGCGTACCTCGTTTCACCCCGCGTAATGCTACGCTAGTTTCCATACAAATATTGCGTAAGGCCCACTCCTTTTATTAATTACTCCATGTTTACGCATCTTAGTCCCTTAGGTAATTGGCAGATCACGGATGCCCGTTTGTCCCGATCCTGACAGAGTACTTTCGCTTCATTGACACTTATACATTTTTGAATACACACTCGGCGGTTATAGGTACTTCTAACGTTAAGAAAGAAATAAGAAGCATATATTCACGCCTCTAAGTTTCTAAGAAAAAAAAGGCAGAATCAATCGCCATCAATGCTTAAAAGAAGGTTTATAAAACCAATAGAACTAGCCACTTGGTAAGTTCATTACTATGTGTTAAAGGTACTAGTCAACTTACTTCAAAGCAATATATGCTTATTATACATAGATAAATACATATACAGTATGTATAATCAACAACCAGACTGGTAAGCAGAAGACAAGCGTAGTTCTTAACTCTGCTCCACCGGGAATCGAACCCGGTTCACGATTAGCGTTCAGGTGGTTAACCAACCGCTCATCATTTATTAAATACACACTCATTACGCCGGTTACACAGGTATAATATATATTAATTATTTCTAAAATATTAACTTATAATAAATAGGTCTCCTAATAAATTCTAGTGTAGGGTATATAAAATTTAATAGTAACTGATTTGATAACAATAGAATTGGATATTTTATTGCATTTACAACGTGCATTTATCAATAATGGTAAACTGCTTTCTTATCGTTTAAAATTAATAAGTAGGTATGCTGTTTCCATGAAGGTAATCATAATCAGATTAAACATAAGCATACGATTCACGACTTGTGTATACACACTCCCTTTTTAATGTGGCGGGGTAGTCAGCTCGGGTGCCCATCTCCGAAATTTCGAAGGCATGTTAGGTATGGGTCCGCGTTATAAAAATATACCGATAATCTATGTATTAGTCAGTGGCCTTTAGTTACCTAGTGACAGTGTTGATTTAAGAAATACATGTTCAGCACAACCGTAAACACTTTCGGGGTGGTAAGAAGTTAAATATCCATAAATTTTTGATCATTGTGATGGATTTTGGCCACTTAACACTTTTCTGACCAGAAAATCAGTATCCAACGTAAAAGGTGGTACACCATGCCGCCGTGATCATATACTGATTATTAAATATATCGAGAATTAGCCAGGTTTCCTCATGATGTTTTCCCTCTCTGATATTCTCAGTAAGTTGTTAAAATATTACGCAATACAAGTACATTTTCAAAATGAACCGGGTACTATAGTGAGGGAAAAACCTGAGAGGAAACCTACTTGTTCCCCGAACAGGTAATAGTCAGTGATGTAAATGGTGACATGGCTTACCACCTGTCACATTGAGTACTGACTATCTGGTGCCCAAGTTCACAATGCCGGTAGCAGATTAGCATTTCTATCGTAGTTTAGTAATAGTGTTAAGTTGGCAATGAAGTAGCAAAAGTGTCATATTTTGGTGACGTTAGATGTACCTATAACCGCCGAGAGTGTATGAGAAGATGTATGAATGTCAATGAAGCGAAAGTGGTCTGTCAGGATCGGGACAAATGAGGATCCGTGATCTCTGCCTAACCCTCTAAATGGGAATCAGGCGTGATGTGTATGTATGTATTTTGCTATTGCTATGACTTGGTCTCTTGTGAACACGTGGGTAGGAGATGGCTATAGTATTACTACCTCTGCAATTGCGGAGATTGACAACCGAACCTCTGACAACCTCGTAAGGTTTAGGTCGTTAAAACATTGGTTTGTTTTTCCTACTATAATAAAATAAATAAAATTCTTTTTATCCTCACTAGACGCAGTAATATATAATATACACAAATAGAGAAAAGAATTAATTATATAATAATTTACATTTATGGAACCAAGCGCACATGGTAACCCCGCGCAAGTGTGAATAGGATTGGTCTTAGCTAATGTTGATTGTGTGAAATTCACACTGCCAACGCTGTATATTATAATGTTATGTAATGTTTTTATTTATTTCAGGTCTTATTCCTGATGGAAAAATACCTCCTGCTCATATTGAATTGAGGCTAATACAGAATAAAGCCACCATTGAAAATCCTAATGTGATCTTCAAAGCTGAACCGTTAATTAATTAAGAATAGCACTTATAGAGAACAAGTAACGAATACTTATTAGCAAAGAAATACTTAAGTAGGTAATTAATACCTAGATTACATATTGAAGTGATTCCAATATTGATATCATAGAGATAAGAATATCGCAGACCATTTAGATTATTCTCTAGAGGTTTAGCAGTACGAGAAATAAAATAGTAATAAACATAATATTATAATTTATTTTGCATAAGTATCTTGTCAGTCAAATTTGCTGCACTAATTAACTTTGACAGCCACAAAACTGCGTCGCTACTGCGTTACTTCTGCGTCTCGGCTGTAAAAGTGGCATTCTGCTAATATTTTGATCTGCCACAATTGTGCCTCAATAGCGAGTCAGTGGTGCTTCAGTGGCAACTCAAAGTATAGAAATGTCAATAGTGGAGTACCAAATATAAGGCTATTGAACTGACATTGATGTGAACAAGTTACTTACAAAGTTACTTACCACGTTGAATACATTAGGTACTTACTTTAAAAAAAATTAACTATGTGATTAGAAAAACTGCCAGTAGAAAACATCAAAGAGTCGAGAATGATTGTTATTAGTCATGTTTTAAAGCGACATCTATGTTAAGTTTTGGTAAAAAAGTGTACTATGTTATGTTTAGCATTGATTTTTCTATAGGAAAAGTCCTAACATTGTTTTTACTTCTCTTCATTTAATTTAACGAGCTTTTATTAAATTTTTGTTTGGTTTTTATCTTAGGTGATATTGTATATGAATTATCGTACACGTTTGGATGCACATGCAATGCATATGTATTTTAAAAGGAATCTAACAGTAGTACAATAATCAATAAAGGTGTGAGACAATAAAACATTTCATTAATAAGTAATGTTGTAGTTTATAGTGAAAATAAACATATATAACATGGATAGAGTGCTAGAGCCAAAGTTTATTTTAAAATAAGTTTAATGAGTATGATAATAATATGAAAAAGTGTTTGGTAGTCATGGTTACCGACTTGTTTATTTAATTACATGAAATTACGATAATTAATTAGTTTTTTGACATAATAGTGCCGATTATATGAACTAACATTTGTTTTAGTTGAATTCTGATCATATAAAATTATTTTCAGCATAGAAAAACTATACATTTAGTAAATTGCATTTTTAAATTGCTGTCTAATACTAAAAATAACATTAAAAGTGATAAAAGTAGCATAATAGTCAAAATTATATTTAATAATATTATTTCGTTGTATTTAAAAGTATAATTTATACTTTCTGTGATGCACTGCGATATTGAAATAATAATTGTTCAAGTTAATTTAATAGTGACGAAATAAAAAAAGCATTTGTTTAATTGTGCTTATAGCGTTGAATAGTTTTAACAAATACCTACAAAATGTATGTCTTCCAAGGTAGCAAATAGAATGTAAGTGATTGTTATTCAATGTTGTTATTATATGAATAAAATGATATTATCAATAAAAATCTTTTTTTTGTCCTAAACCCTAAATAAAGTTAAATAATACTTAAATTCGTAAAAAAATATATAGGATTTAAGTTGATAATTGATTTAGAAACAACTTATCTTCTAGTTCGTTCTTAGTTTGTTTGCAGAGTTTCTTGGCATTTCTTCTCTGCAGAGTTTGTCTTTACGAAGTGCCATTAGTTTTGGTTTTATTAATCTAAATTGATTTATTTTAAGAGTAAGTTTTATGTTAATGACATATTTTTTTATTAAAAATGTTTTTTTTGACGATTTATAAGTGATTTGAATATCATGTTGAATAAAAAGATTTTCATTTGATACTTTGACACAGTACATCTTAATTTTTATAAGGTCTTAGCAAATGGTATATTACTCAATTGATAAATATACCTTTTTGTTTCAATAAAGACAGCAGTTACTTGCATACATTTAAAGCTAGTTTTTGTGTTATGTATGTCGTTATTGGAAACCCTAAAGGAACATAAATAAAGAAAAAAAGTTCTAAATAAAATATAAACTGAAATCTCAATTTCTGTGCTGTTCTTACATATTTTTATATTATGACTATATACCAAAGTCGCGTTGTGTTAACTTGAGTATATATGCTAAAGATATAATCGGTTATATAGAGATAATGATTTAGGAGTAATTACTGTTAGTGTAGGACCTAAAATAATGCCAACTATAGTCTGGCTAACGAAAGTAGATACTGGATTATTTTGCAAACTTTTTATATAACAACACTAAAGTGTTCCAACCATCGGATATTTACCCTAAAATTTGGGGTATTTTAAGCAGAAAGTACTTAGGAACAATTAATTCCAAAAAGGCATTTTTAAAACAAACTCATTTAAAAAATTTATAAAATGAGTTTTAAAAATTCGTACGTGTACTAAAATTGTGTTAATCGAAAATAAGTTTCGTATGTACGTGTTGGATCATTTCAAGAACTACAGTAAGCCTTACGTTGGTCTAATAAATAGCTTAAGTAATTAGGTACACTATATCTTAACTAATTAGGTAGAGAAAAACTTGGCAATTTTATCAAAAAAAAATTAATTTGTATCTGTTTTCCGAAAAATTTGGTAAAATTCGTATTAGTTATTTTTTGTTTGTTCTTTTTGTTTCTTTAATACGCTACAATGGAGTGACGTATCCGTGTGATGTTTGGTATGGAGTTAATAAAGAGATAACAAGTTATATAAGCTACTTTTAATCACGTCATAACGCGGACAAAATTGGAAGCATCCACTAGTAAAATGAAAATAAATGTCAAAGTATCAAGGTGAGTTGTTCCGCCTTTCCTTTTTATTTTAGGGTTGCAATGCTACTATATTTTAAATTTGCCGCGCTTTTTCAGTATCTACTTTCGTTAGCCAGACTATAGCTGCCATTCTTCCTTGCTCCATTTTCCATGTCAGAGGAGATGACTATTTTCTATATTCTTTGTTTGATGGACAAAAATTTATACATAAAAAGCTAAATACTTCTATCATCTCGTTTATACAAGTACTTACTGAATATTGAATGGAAATTATAGTTCCTTAAATTATTGTATTTTAGCACTCCGTACATTAGAAATTGGTTAATAATTTTAGTGTATAGGATATGAGATATGAACTTATAATCTTTAAAAGCAAAAGTTCAAATAATGTCTATCCTTACACTATTGCAAGATTTCGACACATCTGTTATTCCTATTTATTTTTCGTTTGTTATTGTGTTTTTGTTTTCGAAAATCTTTAAACGTATTGAAGATAGAGGCTTTAAAAGATTCTGTGGAGCTGGGCTCGGGTTAGCAGTGGTTCTTATAGTTTGTAGATTATGGACCTTCCATTGTTTGCTAATGGTTGTAGGAAATATATTGGCCATCAAATTGTGTCCCTTACGGTAAGTACCTTTATACATACATACATGGACATGGTTTCATTTATTTCGTTGTTATTTAAATTCCGTTGGAACAAAATGGTTCTCCATTGGAGGCCGCGTCTCGGCTAACACAGAGCTACCTACTAGGTGAACCGATGACCTGAAGAAGGTCGCTGGTAGTGGCTGGCTAGGGTCGTGTTTTGTGGCGTACACTTGGAGAGGCCTACGTACAGCAGTAATAATAATAATAAACGTTTATTTCAAAAAATGAACACACAATACAATACATTTGCATACCCCCTAAAAAAGGGCAAAGCCCTGTGGCTTAGGGTGGGTAGGCTTCCAAATACACTAGCTGTAGGTGATTGACGTGTAAAATTTAGAGCAACTACAGTAACTATGTTAAATCAACAACTATCTATATGTAACAATAAAAAAGAAAATTTATATTAGGCGAAGGGCTTAATTAGTTGTTCAGTTTGATCGTAGGTAAGGGATTGTAACCATTTAATTACTGACTGCTTACATTCATATCGATTTAAATTATACAGTGTGATGTGCTTGCTTATTAAGTTATAAACTTTAGGACCAAGACCAAGCAGTGGACTGATATAAGTTGATTATTTAATCGAGTTCCTAGTGAAGTGAATATAACCTCGAAAATGTGATACTATATTTTATGTCACTGTTCGCTGATCACAAATGGAACATTGTTGGAACACCGGAGAAGAATGCCAGCTAGTTAGCATTCTTTTTCACCCCGTTTTTAACAACCTGTGGACAAGGTTCCATGTGACATCATAACTTTTTATGCTAAAAAGTAAATAATAAATGTATATATATATATATTTTACCGACCAAATCCGATTTCAGGACAAACTAATTTGGCCTACTCCCGATAGGATAGACCAGTTATTCCTAGGACAAACTAGTTTATCCTGATATAAATACGAACACTCCGGGATAAACTAGTTTGTCCTAGGCTATACTAGTTAATCCTAGCGCGTGTAGGAAAAATTAGTTTAGCCTAGGCCAAACTATGTAGTTTGTCTGAAAATCAGGTTTGGCTGGTACCATAATACAGGGTAGCGCATTCAAAACGGTCAGTATGGGAAAGTCTGAAACTATAAGAGATACAAAGATTTGTTCTTACGAACCATGTCACCGATTTTGATAAAAAGAAAACCTGCATTCATACTTTCTTTGAAAAAACAACTGTATCCAGTACGGGAATTGAACCCGGTTGCTTTGAAAAAATAAACTGGCCCTTTTCACTTTTTCTTTTTAAATATCGATTCTGTAGGTCTGAAACTGTAAATGTCTCTATGAAATATGGTGTCGAAAATAAAGAAAATGAATTGTTTTGGCATACTTTAGTTTATCATAGTAGTTTCCATACACCGTTACAATATTCAACAGACATGTAAAATTGTCTCTATACTATTTTCAGACACCTCCGTGTAACGAGTCTAACCTTCACACTGCTATACTTATTTTGTCTGTACAACCTCGTACAAATTCACTTGCCAGTGAAATGGGTTATACAGACTGTGGCTCTCAGGTCAGTGGGTATAGCTTACGACATTGTGGCAGAAAATGTAAATACAAATGAAGCGACGATAACTCCTAATTTAGCGAGAGTGTTTTGCTACTGTTTTTGTTTTCTTGGTATACAATCTGGTGAGTGTATTTTCTTTTGTTAGTTAGATTCAAAAAGTTTGAAGAGTTTTGAAATTTCATGAACATAACCTACATCACGCCAGTGATCGATTCTGATAAACCGATTTCGTATTAATTTGTCATTGTATTGTATAAAGGGCTGTAGCCTAATGGGTAAGACCTCTGACTATATAGAGGTCGTTAGTTCAAATCCCGGCCCTGGCAAGTACCAATGAATGAAATTTAAGAATGTTTTTTATTCATGTACATAATTTACAGTCGCGTACGGAGAGGGAAAACATCGTGAGAAACCTGCCTATCCTTCGGGATAGAATAGAATAGAAAAACATTTATCAACAGATACACACATACATGGACAGTTTACAGACAAAACTTTGTTTATTAGATAGGTAATAATAGCCAGTGCCTATATTCGGCAATACGGCTCACTACATATCTCGTTGGGTGCAGTCTATATAGTGAAATGCTAACTTTGAGTGGCTCATACCTCACATGTCTACGAAATTTCGGAAATCGACACTCAAGCCTCTTACTATCTCGCCACAATTAAAAGGGAGTTTATATACACAAGTTGTGAAGCGTATGTATGTATGTAATTTACATCGAACCAACCGTGAGCAAATCTACCTATTACTTGGAGCTTTTAACTTTTATTAATTGTGTGCATTGAATAAAATGTTTCTTTTTTCTATTATTCTAGGTCCCTACTATAGTTTGATTACATATGACGATAGTATTAATAGAAGGATAAATTCGCGGCCGAGTTTGCTAAAAGAATTGAAATACTGCGGACTCTTGTTTGCCATTGTCACTATAATCGATATGAAATTTGATAAATCTGTAAGTAAAAAAGAATGTGTTACATAATACAGTAAAAATACGTTTTACGATATGCACCGAATATTATGATGACGGAAAACATTATTTAGGAAATCTGCCTAATTCTCGTAACGACGAAATCTGTTTTTATTGCGAAAACGTATATACATTAAGCGAACTTTATCTCCATTGGGATCATGCTCAGACGGGAATTGAATCTTGAACTTACTGCATCTTTAAACACATCTACAAATACAGCGATACGGTTCAATACCTATCACGTTGGGTGCAGTCTGTCTAGTGAAACGCGGGCTTTGAGTGGCTCATACATTACGTACCTTCCAAATTTAGTAGATGGGGCAATCAAGCCTCCGACTAACCCGCCACAATAATAAAGAGAGTGTGTATAATATCGTGAAGCGTATCTTAATGTGTTTTATGTCTATATAGACTTACTGCTGCGGTTGGTACATTGCAGGTATATATTATTATATACATGCTAAAAAGTGACCTAAGAGAGCTAAAAAGTGATATCTCGAGCTTCTGTCAACCTCGAAAGGGATTAAAGAACGTGATTCTATATTTAGGTATACCGCAGTTTTGCTTTTTACAGATTTACCACAAAGATGAATTTTACGTTGAATATGGGGCTGATTATAGGTATCTAGTGAATATACCAATAATGATTGTACACCTTCTGAATGAGATCATTTTCATGATATTAACATTGATTGTTTGCGAGCACAGTGGCTTTGTTATATTGCAACCTGGCGATCAAGTTGTGTAAGTATTTAGATAATTCTATCTTATACTTATATATAACTTTCAGTACAATTAACCTATCTCTGAAAATTGGCACTTAAATGTACGGGAGTGGTTTAGAAAGAAGTGTCTTAGCGAATTTATAATACAATGTAATTCCCATACAATTTGATTTATAATGTCTTAATGTTATATCAATTGTAAAAGGATTCCGATAGTCAACCCCTATTGTGAGAGATGGTAAACCGTGTCGCCTTTTACAAACTCTAAATATTACCCATCCTGAGAAATAGGTAGGTTTCCTCAGGTTGTATTCTCTTACCGTAGCATTTGCAAATACACATATTCGATTTGAGAAAACATCTTTTCGATGATAACATGCTTCGAACTAAGCTACTACTACTTTTTCAAAGAAGAGGACAGAAATCAGAGAAATAATGTTTCTTCTGTCTTTTTTAGCATAAACATTTGGGTTGAAATGTGACATTCATTTTTAACAGATTGCTAGTCCATCACCCTGTCGATTCTATTCACACCTAGTCTCATACGACATAACCCTGAAATCGCCTTACGACATAATGAGATGAATTGCAGCTTGTTAGCATTCTTTTACGTCCCCTAACAATAAATTTAATTTTGTTTTCTCTTTCAGAAATGACGAGGATTTATTTAAGCTGGAATTGGTTTATGGTTTCCGAAGAATATTCGTGGGCCCAAACATGTGGGACACAATCATGGCTATGGAGATGCCAACAATGAAATTCTTTCACAAACATATCTATGCTGTGACTTTCAGAGGATCGAAACAAATAAGGTATTATATTTATATACATAATTCACAGGCAACACTAACGGTGAGGAAAAACATCGTGAGTAATCCTATCTAACCCTCGGGATAGGTAATAGTCAGTTCCTGTGTACGGCGATGCTTTACTACCTATCACGTTAGCTGCTGTCTATCTAGCGAAGGCTTTGTGTGGCTCATACCTAATATCACTTAGAAATGAGCAATCAAGCCTCTGACTACCCCGCCACAATAAAAAGGGAGTGTCTGTACACAAGTCGTGAAGCGTGTGTTATATTGTTTTTATATAAAATTTAAATACATTCACGTCCTTAAATCTCTTTCTGAATGTTCAAAAACATTGTGATATAATATATTCTTAGACAATTTTAACTAGCTACTAACCATAGAAGCGTCTATTTATTGGTTTTTAATATTTATTGTTTTTAATGCCCTCTAATCCTTGAGTCACCTCCTACGACATGCTAATTATGAAAACATCCCAGACTTGGCATTATAGCATTGTCTCGGTGAAGACTTGTTAATTATGACTTGTTGTTAATGGTTCTGAATGTTTACAGATATGCCTTCACGTACTTTGTCTACGGGGTATGGAACGGTGCGTCCGTGGTCCAATTATTACTAGTTGGCACTTTGTGGGTGTACACGAATGTTGAGGAGATATACCGCGACCATTTCAGGAAGCAGAGATCGGTAAATTTCATACATACATACACATCACACCCGTTTCCCTGTAGAGTAGTAGGCAGAGATCCTAACAAAGTACTTTAGCGTCATTGACACTCATACACCTCCTCACTCGGCAGTTATTCATTCATTTGAGGCAGAATTCTAGTTTAGTAGAATCGTGAACGCAGTTCGATAGCAGTTCAATGGAGTGAAGTTCTCAGTGAAATAGCAAGTGTTAAATTGGCCATTGAACTACTTGCCTTTGCCAAGCAAGCAACCTTGCATTGATGTTCCATTAAGACGATCCTGACAGACCCCTTTCGCTTCACTAACACTCATACACCTAGTCATAAAAACTCGGCGGTTATGGTTACTTCTGACGTCACCCTTTTTCAATATGGCGTCTATCTGACTATCATATAATGTCCTATTATATGGACGTGAATGTATATGTATTGTATAGTAGTGTAAGGCCTCTATATTATGTTTTTTTTTGTTTACAGGCAAAAATGGCACTCGCAATGATGTTTTCAGTGATGCGAGTACTCTGTTTAATTTATTTAACACCGTGTATCGTTTTAAACGACAGGGTGGTGATATTTCGTTACTATTGTTCCCTATATTGGGCATTTCATTTCGTAATACTAATTTTCACTATCATCGCTTTAACGGTTACGTGGCGACCTAGGAGAGTCAATATTTCTACTTCAATAGAGAGAATGGATTGAAAATATACATAAGGAGATACATTTGTGATGAAATGAATGATGATGAAAATACAGTATCTCTGATGCAGTTTTCACTGCGTTTTTATTCCTCTATATGTCAGAGTAAATGGGGTTTCCATTGAAAGAGATTTTGTACAGTAATCGTTCACTTTATTATTAAAGAATTCCGCCTCGCGAAGAATGATACCCCGGTTTTTTACTTCTTGTTCAAAGTTTAAAATTCAGTTAAGAAAACTAGTAAAATATAAACTTAAAAAGGATCATATGGTTCAAAGTTATGTTATGGTTCAAAGTTTTAAACTACCAATGCGATATCTGTGTTTAACTTTTAGCGAACAAGTCCGTTACAGTATATAAAATGTAACTTATCATTTTAATCAAGATGCATGTTATTTATTTTTATTTTTTCATTTATTCTGGCAGAAATAGTTACAAGAAAAATAGACTTATATAAAAACATTACTAATAACTTATAGTGCCTATAAAGGAATTTATAAACCTACTATAGTTACCTACTTTGGTATTACGTTTATGTTTGAAGTACTTTAGAATATATAGATGTATATGTAAGCACGAATGATGAAATTGTACGTGCCTTTGAATGTTTGAGTCGTTTCTATAGCCAAATAAAATATTTTATTATTACTATTTTTGTTTCATTATTGAAATGAGTTCAGTTCTAATCCTTGTTTTAAATCGAATATTCTACTAAAATATATGAAGCTAAATAGAATGTACAGCAAATTACCCATAAAACCAAGTAGATAATATCTATATTATACACACTCCCTTTTTTATTGTGGCGTACCCCGCCATAGTTTATCAAAAGTTTGAGTGACCATCTCTGAAATTTCTAAGGCATGTTAGGCATAAGCCACTGAAAGCGCGCTTTACACTAGATAGACATCATCCAACGTGATGGGTAGTGAACCGTATCGTCGTATACAGGCACTGGCTATTACCTATGCCAAAAGATAGGCAGGTTTCCTTACAATATTTTTCCACACCGTTAGCGACTGTTAATTATGTACACATGTAAATGAAAACACATTTTTAATGAGCGTACCAAATAACTTTTTTCACACTCGGATATTGAAACTATTCAGTCCTCAATACTGATTCGCGCCTCTACGTCCCCAATAAGATAGGCAAACTATCGATCGCCACCTGTAACGATCCTGACAAATCTCGCTCGCTTCACTCACATCCATTAACCTTCTCATATATGCTCTTCTGTTCTTCACACTACGTACGCCCGCCTTGAGAAAAATGTCTTAATTTATGTCTTATTTGAATGCCTTATATTAACTTGTATCCGTGGTTATAGGTCAAAAGAGCACGTCTTTTTAAAAGTGTAACTCAAAGTTAATTATAGAATTCACTACTTGCTATTTAAATATATGCGGATGAATGAATGTAGATTGACAAAAAGAATATATGTGAGTGAAGCGGCCCTACCTCGTAGCCGGCCCAATAAGACATATGACAGTCAGATGCTATATTGAAAAAGGGTGACGTTAGAAGTACCTATAACCACCGAGTGTGTATGAGGAGGTGTATGAGTGTCAATGAAGTGAAAGTGATCTGTCAGTTTAGTGATCTCTGCCTATCCCTCTACAGGGAATCGGTCGTGATGTGTATGTATGTACTATTAAGATACAGGAACGCCCTAATAACTTGTATGACTATTAGAATTAGGGAAATATTTAGAGAAAGAAATCTTAAAACAACACAGAAAACGAGTTTATTTCAAACAGTCAATACTTTAACATACATACAGGAATACTTGATTTATAAATATGACTACATATGTAAGACTAATGAATCTAATTTGTGATAAACAAAAAAAAAATGTAAGTAGGTATCTAAACGATAATAAAATAACATAATATGGTGATTTATATTTATATATTCCTACAAATTCATTCCGTACCTACAGTTCTTATTTTCCTATGTAAGTCTACGTCTATATTCAATCAAATTTGTTTCACCTTTATACAATATAAAAATAGTATATATAAATACTAAAATACAAATTTATAATACACTACTTTACTCAGTCAGACATTCCTAAATTATGCTAGGTCTATATGACATGTTGTACTTCAAAAATACTTTCTATCGAATTAAATTTATGATGTGATTACTGAGTCAAAACGCTTATGTGTATAACAGATGTTGCAAATTAGCGTCACCAAAAAAGGAACAGTAACATTAACACCAAAAAAAAAAGAAACGCGTTCACGACCATTAACCCTTGCGGTCAGAGGTTCAGGTGTCCATCTCCGCAATTGCGAAGGAAGTAATTCTATGGCCACCTCGAACCCGAGTGTTGAGCAGATAGTTAGTACTCAATGTGACAGGTGGTAAGCCATGTCGCCATTTACAAGCACTAACTATTACCTGTTCGGTTAACAGATAGATTACAGGCAGGTATAGTAAAATCACAAAAAAAGTAACGTATAAAATTACAATATGTTTAATCGGAATTAATTTGCATGATCTTAATTGTTTAATTGAATTATTTTTGTACATTTAACTGTTCCTTCAACAGTGACGTTAATCATAATCATAAAACGCATAATATGTTACATTCCATAATGTCTCATACACAAAAACTGCTTATTACGTGTGATACTAATGAATGGGAATCGATAACAGATATTGAATAAAGGATTAAAACAAAAATACATAACCTTTACCTATTGTATATAGGTAAATCTATTTACAAATACACAATATACTAGAAAGTACTGTAGTCTGATTGAAGAATTGTTCGTGAACAATAAAATTGATAGAGGGTCACATTAAACACCCCTTTAGCGTAGCAAATGGGTCACATTTTATTAAACTTTCATACGTTTTGTGGGTACGCATATCTTTTTATTCGCGTATTGTGTTTTGTTGTGTTTTTCTTCTAGAATATTCCTTATAAACATTTCATTCACTAAACCAAATACTCATCTAGAACTATTTTTTTTTCTAATGCTCGGAACCTTATTGAATTGATAATTGCTTTGATCATTAGAATACGATTCAATAAATTGATACCTCTATTGATCCACCGTACATTGTTATTGAAATTGAATTGATTATTCTATAGCATATTCGCAATAAGAAAACAGTAACGTCATCATGTACTCATGATTTAACCAATGAAATGTAATTAGAGTTATCTGCAATTGGTCAATACAACTTGTTTTCTTGTGAACAAACGTCTCATTGGTCAGTTTAACCTTTGAATATCATGACGACTATTTTCTTAACGCCTACAGTTCTCTACTAAAATAAAGATGCAATTGACAAACACAAATACTATTTATTACGCTTTAACTTATTAGTGCCCATGCCCGTGGCCATGGTTAAAGTTGAAACTGGAGTTACTGTGTTCCCTGGTACCATTCTCAATGGGCGGTTCTGTCGGTACATTGTTAGATTCTAACTGCTGATTCCACATCGAAGCGTAAACACCGTTTTGGGTGAGCAAGGATTCGTGACTGGAAAGAAGATGCAAATAATAATAATATTTGGACATTATTACACCAATTGAACCAGCCCCTTGCTAAATTAAGGGAACTAGTAACTAGTATTTTTTAACTAAATAAAGTCTATCCTAACACATGAATTTCAAAATAGTAATTCAACTAAATATCAAATATAGTAAACCATTATTAATAAAACTACTTTACTCAACTCATGTTAAGAAAACATTGAATCATCCCAGTCCATTAGTTAAACCACGCCCCTTGTCAAATTAAACGTTACGACGCTTTTTGTCAATGCTGATTGCTGAAAAACCCTATTATACCTCTATTTTCTTAACGCAAATGGACTATATGTCAGAATAGATAAAGAAATTTACGAAATGCGTCATTACTACGGAGAGGAAAAACATCCTGACAAATTTAACTTGCTTCACTCACGCCCATTAACCCTCTTCTATACTTCAAGTACACCCGCATTTATAAGATGTCTCCAATTTGTGACCCGCTCCGGGTTTGCACGGGTATAAAATATATAGCCTATTCCACTATTTAATGGATGTTATTATACATATAAACTTTCCTCTTGAATCACTCTATCTATTAAAAAAAACCGCATCAAAATCCGTTGCGTCGTTTCAAAGATTTAAGCATACAAAGGGACATAGGGACAAAGAAAGCGACTTTGTTTTATACTATGTAGTGATACGCGGATGGACTATACTAGATTATTGTTCTTAATAGTAATTAAGTACATTCGTGATGCTACAATAACAATCTGTTAAGAAAGAGTCTTATTAAGTAACAATGAGGCCTCACCTTCCTCTCTCGACGATTTGGCCGTCTTTTAGGACTAGGATCTCGTTGGCGTGGATGATCGTTGATAGTCTGTGAGCTATTATCAGTGTGGTCCGGTTCGCGCACACTCTGGCTAGCGCCGCCTGGCGAAAAAGAAAGAGTAAAAAACAAATGGTAACCATATTATTCGTAGTAACTAAGGTACTAGGGGTTCATTGCATTTACATATTAGGCGAGTGCTTATAATTTGTCACCAATTTTTGTCACAAATATTAAATTAATAAAATATCTTCGAAGTTTCATCCACAACTCTATAAAAACTATAGATATTTATCTACATACAATATACATATCGACACCTAACGGCGCACTTGGCGAACCACCATTATTGGCGAAAATTAGTTATATAAATATACAGTTCGATTCAGTGTCTGTGTCAATTGGCGTTGGTTTCATGCCAAAATGACGACTGTTTTGGCGTGTAGGCGGTAAAAAATATTTGATGTTTTTTGCTTTTCACAACAACTTTTTCAACTTTAAACCTGTCTCCTGTAAAGTTTGCTAAATGGCGTTTAGGACATGTGCGTCGTTAGGTGTCGATTATATGTGGATAAATATGGTCTTTATAGTATTGTGGATGAATCTTTGAAGATATGTTATTGTACTGTAGTATTATATTATCTTTGGTGTCGCTATGTTCACTAACCTGTATATTCCTCTCCGTAGTAGTATCTAGGGCGGACGTCGCTTCATCCAGTAGCACGATCGCCGGGTTCTTCAATATGGTCCTCGCGATGGCTATCCTCTGCTTCTCGCCCCCGCTCAGTCTTAGACCTCTTTCGCCAACCTAGAATGGATATTACAAGCTTTGTGATAACCTTTTGAGGTGAAAGGAGCTTGAGTTACCACCGTCGTTTGATACTTCAGTTAATCAAAGATTACTTTTCACCTGGTAGGCCACTCAAGATCCAAGTTGCACTAGATAGTCAGTACTCAAAGTAAAAGAGAGTGTTTTATGTCGCTGTGTTAAGGTTGCTGACTATTCATGAATAATGTCATTCTATCATTGGGTAGCTTTTTTACTCAATGATTGGTTCACCTTAAATCGTATATATTCATAAAAATGCCATACAGAGACCAAGCGGAAGTTTTTATGTCTCCGAGATTCTGTCTGTGAGGACCCGGTTTAATTCTAATTTAGAATTTCAATGAACTAAATTTATGATCCTTATATTATATATTTATTATCCTTATACTACGGTGAGGGGAAACATCGTGACGAAACCTACTTGTTTCCCGAACAGGTAATAGTTAGTGCTTGTAAATGGCGACATGGCTTACCACCTGTCATATTGAGTACTATCTGGTCAACACGTGGATTTGAAGCAGCCATAGAATTACTACCTTCGCAATAGCGGAGATGGACACCTGAACCTCTGACTACCCCACAAGGGTTTATGGTCGTGAACGTTTGTCTCTGTCCTTATTAAATAAAAATAATTAAATTTGATATCACCAAGGAAACACGTACCTGCGTATCATAAGCGTCAGGGAAGGAAAGTATCCTGTCGTGTATGTCCGCGCTCTTTGCCGCCGCTATCACGTCGGCGTCAGACGCCGTCAGTTTCCCGTATTGGATGTTGTACCTGGAAGAAAAATATTAGATAATATTTAGGACACTATTACACCAACTGGGGTTTAGTGACGTTTAGAATTTATGGTTAGGATAAATAATAGTACGTGAAGTATAGTGAAAAGCAGAAGGAAATTGATAACACCGTTTCAAAATTAGTGTTCAAGTGATTATACATTCGCTCCAAGTAGGAATTATATCACTTTTCGATTTAAATGGTTATAATATATGTACAACGTACGCGTGTTTATATATCATATAAATAGTAAGTACCTTTACCATCAAGTATTAATGATAAGGTATTTATTTCCGAATAAATGGTTACAAAATTTAACAATGTTTAATGTCTGCTGCCTCAGCTAGGTCAAAAACCTGTGTTAGAACCCAGCAGGCCCAAAAGTATGTGTAAAGTAATAGTAAAAGTATATAGGTATGAAGAAATGTATGAAATTTCAACTACGGAAATAAGTTTGCCACCATCGTGAACGTGAATCTTTTACTCCCATTTAACCTTAATGCTTAAAAACAAGCTTAAAGCCTATCACTACAAAGTATAAATCAAAGTCGCTTTCTCTGTCCCTATGTCCCTTTGTATGCTTAAATCTTTGAAACTACGCAACGGATTTTGATGCGGTTTTTTTAAATAGATAGAGTGATTCAAGACGAAGGTTTATACGTATAATAACATCCATTAAATAGTGGAGTAGGCTATATATTTTATACCCGTGCGAAGTCGGAGCGGGTCGCTAGTATAACATATAATATACCTGATAGAATTATTGAACAGCACCGTATCCTGTGGCACGACGCCAATGTTGGAGCGCAAAGAGGCTTGCGTCACCGTCCTTACGTCCTGCCCGTCAATCAGAACGGCGCCGTCGTTCACGTCGTAAAAGCGGAATAGCAGACGCATCACCGTCGATTTACCCGCTCCACTGGGGCCGACCTGTTAAGGAGAAATGGTTGTGTGGTTATGGAGTCGATGTGTTTAAGTTTAGTGACATTTAATTCTAATTGGTAATATTACATACATACATACGCTTCACGACTTGTGTATACTCATCCCTTTTTTATTATGGCGGGGTAGTCAGAGGCTTTGAATAGGTATGGGTCATTCGAAGCCCACGTATCACTAGATAGACAGCACCCAACGTGATAAGTAGTGAACCGTATCGCCGTATATAGGCACTGACTATTACCTATCCTGAGGGATAGGCAGGTAATATTAATAGGAACATAATTAAATGCACATCAAAAAACTGAAATGTACGTCAAAATATAGTTAAATGCACAGCAAAGGTTAGGTTTGGGTTGGGACTGTATTATTTTGGTGTACAAAAAAGTATTTTTAGTGAGCATTTTCGTATTATTCTATGTTCGTTTAAATACAACCCATATTAATATAATAACTTATTCGTGTATAACATTTTTCTTATTAAATTTTGTTTTGTATAATTGTTCATCAATATGATTGTGTCAGTTATTTGTATTCTGGAGTGTCAATAAGGGATTATTACTATTATTGTTGTTAATTGATATGGTTATTAATTTGGGTAAAGATACTATACAAAGGATTGATATTTTACGCTGATATCGCTCATCTCTTAAGAATAAGTATGAGAGTTTCAAGTTTGTAGGTATTTTATCTTTATTCTTAACTAGTACTGATTAGTTATGAGTCAAAAATTGAGACACTTCAATGCTACCAGAGGTAAATTATAAATAACATAACATCACTTCAAAATGCAGGTTCACATGTCCATCTCCTTAATTTAATAGAAAATAACATTTGTATAGAGCTCACTGTTCACCACAACCTAACCAAATACCCAACGTAACAACTAACCTCTCCCATAAACACTACCTACTCCACTACACGACTACCTCAGACACTACCTACTCCTAACACCACTATCACATCACCCACTCTTCTTTCCACTCACCAAGGCAACAGTACTTCCAGCTGGCACCCTGAAGCTGACGTTTTTCAGCACAAGCCGTTCCGGTCCGTAGCCAAACGTGACGTTCTTGAATTCAACCTCGCCGCTGCGTACGATCAAATCTGGTGCGCCCGGCGCGTCCTTGACGTCCGTTTGTACGCGCATCAGGTCAAACATGTTTTCCATGTCTACGAAGTTCTTTTGGATTGCTCTGTGGAATGTTGTGTACTGAGTTAGTTTGGGTTGTTTAGGGTGGTAACTAGATGTATTTATTCTGTGTTTTTGTAAGGTAAATAACATAATAGGTTAGGAACATGTCACTGAAATATTTAATTAATTACATCAAAACTCTTAATGTAAAGCTGGTTTAAAGGATATTATCATCAAGATTCTGCCTATGGTTAAAATTAATAAATAGTGATTGAAAGATGTGAATATACTTTCATCTATATTTTGGTACGAAACTTTCATTAGAATAAATGTCACGCCTGATTAAGCATAGATCACGAATCTCCATCTGTCGCTTCACTGACACTCATACACACTCGGCGATTATAGGTAAATCTAACGTCACCTTTTTTCAACACAGCGTCTATCTGACTGTCATATGTCTGCTACCCTACATAACCGCATTAAACACTAACACTAAAACACCCTTTAATGAAACCTATAACGAGATAAACAGTTTTACTCGACTACTTACCTATAATAAGTACCGAACCAATTAAGGGGAACGTATAGCTGAACTATATAGGACGCGAACAGCACGTAGTCACCGACTGTCAGGTCCTTCGTGACCACCACCATGTGCACACACAGTATGGAACCCGCCAATAGACCTACAAAGCAAAAAGGAAACATTACAATAATAACATCCTCATTATTCACGCTAAAAAGTGACCGGGATGTTTTCATGTCTCTGAGGTACTGTACACCACGAAAAGGATTAAAGGATGAATGTTTATATATATATATATATATATGTTATATTTATGTCAAATAAATGTCAAAATAATTAAATAAATGTCATGTTTATGTTTGGACATGTTATGCGGATGAATGATAGCAGATTGACAAAAGGAATAAATATGAGTGAAGTGGAAGGACGGTTACGTAGAGGCCGGCCTAATAAGCCATATAACAGTCAGATAGACGCTATATTAAAAAACGGTGACGTTAGGAGTACCTATAACCACCGAGTGTGTATGGGAAGATGTATGATTGTCAATGAAGCGAAAGTGGTCTTTCAGGATCGGGACAAATGAAGATCCGTGATCTCTGCCTACCCCTCTACAGGGAATCAAGCATGATGTGAATATTTATGTATGTAAGTAAATAAATGCATAAATTAATACTGACAAGACGTCGATTCGATTCACTACCTATCACGTTGGGTGCTGTCTTTTGCAACGTGGATTTGAGTAAATCATACATAATGCCTTAGAAATTTCGGAAATGGCCGCTTAAACCTCTAACTACCCCGACGCAGTAAGAAGGGCGTATTTATACACAAGTTATGAAGTGTTAATTATGTTTATATTAACCCTGACACTAATACTGACCAAATCCTTCAAAATAAAGCACTATTTCAAAAAAGAAATCATAACTTTTCATTGTTCAAGAACAAATCTTACCTGTGCATATAATTATATTTTGAATTGTGTTCAGCATGCTTAGCGTGAGCAGAGATTTGAATTCTTGTTTCTGAAACAAAAATACATTTGAGTATCCTAAGTCTATTAACAAACGCATTCACGACCATTAACCCTTGCGGGGTATTTAGAGGTTCAGATGTCCATCTCTGCAATTGCGAAGGTAGTAATTCTATGGACACCTCGAACCCACGTGTTGACCAGATTAGTCAGTACTCAATGTGACAGGTGGTAAACCATGTCGCCATTTACAAGCACTGAGTATTACCTGTTCGACGAACAGGTAGGTTTCCTCACGATGTTTACCCTCACCATAGTATTCGACGCATTTCGTAAATGTATTCATTTAACTTCATTTCCTTTGGTACATGCTCAAGCGGGATTTGAACCCTGTACCCTGTACTGTTGATACAGAGCCAAGCCCCAAACAACGGAGCCACGTCAAATGTTAGTGTAATACTGTCCAAATATTATTATTATAAATAACTATTTATTTCATTTACATGAAGTAATACATCAAATTACTATCATAAGTACTAAATAAATAAAGATTAAAATTACTTAACTTAAACTAATTATAAAATAAAATCTTATAGCTAAATATATTTACAAATCACTGGCAATGGTAGGAAGTGTCCCAAGAAGGCTGGTGGCATTTCCCCCTTGCACAGCTATGCTGATGCGCTGGGCAAAATACACACCGGCCCTTGAGTCCCCGCTGTTAAAATTACCTGATACTTATGTATAGCTTCCTTATAGGAATCCACTTCATAGTTCTCAGCGCCATAGTACTTGACCGTCTCATAATTGAGAAGGGAATCTACGGAGCGAGCTTTCTGGTCGTTATCCGCTTGGTTCATGCTCCTTTGGAACTGCGTACGCCATTCCGTCACCATTATTGTGGCCACTGGTGGTTAGATAGGGTAGATAAGTAGGATATATGTACCTTTCTTCTGTTTAAGGCGTAAAAGGATATAAATATATAGCTATATGTAATTAGAGGCTGTAGCCCAGTGTGTAAGATCTCGGACTTCGTATGAGAAAGGTCCTAGGTTCGAATCCCGACTCTGGCATGTACCAATGAATGAAATTTAAATGAGTTTTCCATTTACGTACATAATTTACAGTCGCTAACGGTGAGGGAAAACATCGTGAGGAAACCTGCCTATCCCTCAGGATAGGTAATAGTCAGTGCCTATATACGGCGATACGGTTCACTACCTATCACGTTAGGTGCTGTCTATTTAGTGAAACGCAGGCTTCGAATGACCCATACCTAACATACCTTCGAAATTTCGGAGATGGGCATTCAAGCCTCTGACTACCCCGCCATAATAAAAAAGGGAGTGTGTATACACAAGTCGTGAAGCGTATGTATGTATGTAAATAGATAGCTATATGTAATTTTTTCATGCTTGTATAAGGTGCGTAAAGAAGTAGTAAATACAAGAAATTTTTTGGATGTTGAGCTAACAACCTACTTATATTTCATATTGTGTTAATCTACTACCTGTTACATCGGGTACTGACTATCTGGTCAACACATTGGTCTAGGTGGTCATAGTCACTTCCGTAGTTCAAACCGTAATCTCTGATTACCGCTCAAGGCTTAATGGTCTTGTAAGTGTTACTTTAATAAACAAATTCATTTCCATCCCGTTCTAGGACGTAAAAAGAATGCTAACTAGCTGCCGTTCTTCCTAGCGTGTCGTGGGAGCCGACTAAGGGACTAGAAGGGATCAATTGGGCAATGGACTAGTAACCTGTCACCAATGTTCCATATGACATCACCACCACAATTTTTGCTTAAAAGTGACCTAGGAGATACTAAATCCCCTAGGTTTTGTCCACCCGGAAAGGGATTGAAGAACGTAATTGTATCTACGTATATTTAATCAGTGCCTAACCTAGCAAGTGTTAAATCAGCCATCTTATACGAATAATCATAATAAATAGTGTAGCAAATATAAGTTCACTTCAAACTCACCTATATAAAGAATCATAGTCGTAAACACAATCAAACCGAACCACCAGTTAAACGCCATTATAAAGTAAATCACCGCTATCACTATATCTATAATAGTGGGCGTTATAGAGAACAGTATGTACGAGAGGAGGTTGTCGATGGAATCCGTTCCTCTATCCATCACACGGAGTACTTCACCCGTCTTTCGGCTCAAATGCCAGTGTAGAGGTAGCTCATGTAAGTGTCTGAAGAGTTCCAACTGAAAAGAGGTATTATTGACTATTACTGTTATTATATCACTTACACATCCTACCATGATTAATAACTAACGGGACTTATCGCGTATGTTTTTAAATAATAAAGTTACCTTTATTAAATTATATAAAGGTAACTTTATTATTTGAAAAAGTTATTAATCATAGAGTAAATCGCGTTATTATCAGCCGGTTTCTGGAACGCTATTCATTTTTGACTAGAGTTTGAATAGTGTTTAGCAAGTGATTAAATATTGTTGAGTTGTTCGAACAATAATCAAACTCTTGTCACATAATGGCTTGTCAAATAACACTTTTGTAGTCCGTTTGGGTTTCTCGAAACGAAATCTCTTGTCAACAATTTGTTGACAAGAAAATAAACACTTACACACGTCCTACCATGTTCTCAATGACCGCATTTCGATGGCATTACCATACTTTGGATCAGGCATATATAAGTATATTCACGCCTCTAGATCCAAGGGATAGGCAAAGACTGTCGATTGCCACCTGGAACGATCCTGACGAAACTCTTGCTTCACTCACACCCATTAACCTTCTCATACATGCTCTTCTGTTTTTCTTATAATAAAAAAATAAATGATTTTATTTACAGCCTCAGAACATACACAATGCAAAACTTTTAAAATTTTAACTAACAAACTAGGGTATATATATAGCTTATCATTTAAAGATAGGAATACCAATTCTCTTATTTCTTAAGACAAGACAAGGAAGGTTAGTACGAGTGACATATTGACATATAACATAGCTTAACACAAGTCTTATATATACTTATAGTTTTAAAGGATTCGAGATTTATACTCATGATTAATAACTAACGGGATTTATCGCGTAAGTTTTTGTATAATAAAGTTACCTTTATTAACCCGACGTTTCGACTACGTTGCAGCAGCCACGGTCACGGGCAGACTGCCGAAACTACTAAGACTACGGGTAGTCTGCTCGTGACCATGGATGCTGCAACGTAGCTAACTTACGCGACAAGTCCCGTTAGTTATTAATCTTGAATGTACTTAGCAAGATTGGGTGTTCAATTGGTGTCAATGTCCAAAAATATTATTAAATTATCACTGAAACTAAATCCTAGAACAACAGTCGTCTATGGTTCGTCAACAAAGTCAGCAGCTCAGTGAAAGTTGAAAATACAAATAATTATTTTCGGCTGAATATTTAGTCAATCGTGATGCCTAACTGGCTAAATATGTTTGCTTTGGGATTATATTTGGATCCTCAACTGAAACGAACCGAAAAACAATCAAGAGAAGAATTGGAGCTTCAACCTCGATTTTCTTCGGTTGTAGCGGCTGGCGGCGTTGGTGTAACCATGGCGACTGAATAACAAGAAGTGCAAACGCCATGGCATCAGTGTTTGTACTTCAGCCTACCTAACCTTAGTGGTGAACGGCTTAGTAAAGAAATAATAATAATAATCCTAGAACAAAACCAAATAAGCAAAATAACCTGCAACTCCCTCGTGGTATACTGCTGCACTTTGATCCAGAGGAACGAGCGAAGGTTATTGAGGAAGCCCATGCCGCCAGTGCCACCACCTTGGAGGAACTTCAGCGCCACGTAGATCAGCACCAGGTCGTAGCGGAACAATAGGGGCGGGATTGAGAGGCTGTCCACTGGAAAGAGATTGGGTTCAGTTATAAATGACGACCTGCGTGCCGCGATCGGTTAGACACCTGAACGCTGATCGTGAGGTCCCGGGTTCGATTCCTGGTGGAGGCAGAGTTAAGAACTACGCTTTTCTACTGCTTTCCAGTCTGGTCGTTGATTATATATGATATATATATACATATATATATATATATATATATATATATATATATATATATATATATATATATATATATATATATATATATATATATATATCTATATATAACATGCATACATTTCTTACCAAGACTTAAATGTACTTACCAAGGGGCTAGTTCAATTTGTGTAATAATGTCGAAATATTATTATTATTATTAAATAAAGTACAATAGTATTATGGCTGGTATGATGTACAGTCAGCGCTAAAAGTGCAGTTCCAGTAACTTTTTATAAGGTTTAAGTTTATAAGAACAAAAGACAATATTTTTCATTTCGAAGCACGCGAACTTATATGACAATACATAGTGGCGCCAGTTTTAAATGTAAAATATTGTCTTTGGTTCTTATAAACGTATACCTTGTAAAAAGTTACGGGACTGCACTTTTAGCGTTGACTGTACATAATATGGTTAGAAGTGTTGATGATATAATACTACGAGTTTATAATCCAGCGTTGCTAATCCAGTGCGCGATTTTGGCAGAATTGTCACTACCCATACTCTACCATAGACACGAATAAAGATAAATAGAGATCCCGCCATATAAATTGGCAGTTGGGGGCGTCGCCACAGTCGCGTAATTCAGTGTTACCAGTAAACACACCAAAACTAGCACTCACTGTGCCATGCGGCTCGATACATTATAGGTTTCATTTGTAACGGTCTTTGGTTGCAGAGCTATAAACTCAAATAAAACAAATTAATATATCAAAGTCAAAATATGTTTATTTAAAATAGGCCCTCTCACAAGCTCTCTTTGAATGTTATCTTATGATCTAAGTATAACAACAATAAAGATTATTATTTTTATAATTAACAAACATAAAGATTACAAAGAAAGTGAGCAGTGTGCCAGTTTTTCCTTAACAATAATTATGATCCCAATCGCCTAACGTGGTAAACGGTAAAAAGTGGCTTTGTGCACTGAGCATTGTCTTTACATATTTTTTACCGAGGTTAGATCAGCGGAGACCCTAGCTTGGAGAAGAACTAACAAGAAACTCCGGAAATCAATTTATTATAATCACCCTTAACAAACATAAAAATTACAAAGAGTGGGCAAAAAACACAACGCTGGTAATACTAAATTTACCTTTCATACAAAATAACACGCAATGGCGGAAACGTCAAATTTAGTTCCAAGTTTGGCTACTGCCAATTTATGTGGCGGGATCTCTAAGTAATACCAGTGTCGTTAGAATTTAACGAAATAGGTACTCCGTAAAATAAAATGTTCAAAGGCATGTATTTGCTAAATTGGGATTGTTGCTATAAAGATAATTGTATTCGCAATATTTTTGGATTAATTTACTACTTTTCTATAAAGTAAGGGGCTTTTATTACTTATGATCGAATAACACAACGAGTTTAAGAGATAACAAATACCTATATGACCTAAAGATGAAACATTAATCAAATGTTATGAAACATTGATCAAAAATTAATCAATGTGTTTCTATGAATAAAGCTTATTATTATTATTACATTACACATTATCTTTCACTTACCGATCATTTTATTATAAATAGGCACCAGCAAATTGATCCCTCTACCCAGTATGAGAAGCGTGACGCATACGAAGACATAAAACTGCAGACACTTGCTTTTCCGCGGCCATAAGAAGGGGAATAGAATCCGTAACTTCGAGAAAACATTCCTAAAAGTCGACCGGTTTTCGTTCTGGAACAATAGGGAAACTTATAAGCCTGTATAAGGGATAATGGTATGTTTAAGGGCTATGCTTGGAGGGAAAAATATTTGTATATATACATACACATCACGTCTCTTTGGAACTAAATATTTAATAAAACACATACTTTATTGAATCATACATTAAATTTGTTAATACAAAATCAAATAATTATTCATTATTAACATAACGAATACCTTTTAGAGGTATATAGAACCTGAGACACAAATTCTCTAGACAGTTTTAACTTCACTATCAGATCTTAATGGTATTGATATGAATTAGTGACAGGTTACTAGCCTATCACCTACAATATTACACGAACTATACGTCCGTTGATCACCTGCTACGATATGCCGAAAAGAAACGGCATGTTAAATACGTTTCAGACATACATGTTCTTTTATCCCTTTCAGGTTGAAAAGAACCTTGGAGACAACAAAATATCTCCTTGGTCATTAATTAGCACGAATATTGGGGTTGGGATGTCATATGGAAAAGTGCTGTAAGGGTGCTAGATAATCTTTTAAGTGATTCAATATATCCCTAGTCCTTTAGTCGCCTCCTAGACATACTAAAACGGCAGCTAGTTACCAATCATTTAATATCCCTGTCTAGTACGGGAAACCTATTAAATTATTTTTTTTAAGCACGGATCTGCATCCTTAAGATGTTGTACATGTATATTTCAATAAGTAGCTTTTATTATTATAAGTCCTGAAGAGGACTTAGAATAAAAGCTACTTATACTTTATTTCGAGTCACACTATGAACGATCTTATCACATTACACACATTAGTGGAAACTCACTATTGTTTTAGCTATATCCGTTTAAAAATACAATTGTGTAAGTTTCCAAACCAATAATTAAAAGTATTTGATATATGGGATAATAAAACTTAGCTCAAATGTAATTTATGCCACACTACAACAGCTAGTATATAATTCACTCACAAAACTGCATTTAAAAATCCCCTAATCTTTAGATTTTTATTTCAAAGAAAATCAATGACTATAACCGCTTATTACATTATACATATTTGGATTCAATTTACGCGTACTTTTTACATACACATCCAACACTAAAAAACTACCAATGACCTATCCAGCTAATCTCGTATCACTTTAATAAAAAAAGTAACTGAAAAATTATAACACAACACAATAAAAACATGTCGTAAATCTTTCGCAATAGCACGACGAAATTTACATCAAAAATAACGTACAAGAAAAGCCGTATTACAAAAAATAGCTCACAGGGAGTCGGTTTGCCTCATAATAAAATTCCATCTGTTCCACTTAGCTAAGGCGCTAACAATTACCTGATTGAATTTTGACTGTAAATTATACTGCGGAAGACAATCTCCATGATTTTGATAGGGACATGACATGTTGAGGGGATAGTAAATAAACAAATAGTGCAATGTCAGTATTGTCAACAAGTTTCAAAATCTAGCTTGTTGTTTGATTGGTCGGCGATTGTCGTATTATGTTATTGTACAATATATGAATGGATTGTTTGAGAATTGAATGGATTGCGAATAGAGATCGCGCCACATAAATTGGCAGTAGGCAAACTTGGAACTAAATTTGACGTTTCTGCCATTGCGTGTTATTTTGTATGAAAGGTAAATTTAGTATTACCAGCGTTGTGTTTTTTGCTCACTCTTTGTAATTTTTATGTTTGTTAAGGGTGATTATAATAAATTGATTTCCGGAGTTTCTTGTTACTTCTTCTCCAAGCTAGGGTCTCCGCTGATCTAACCTTGGTAAAAAATATGTAAAGTTTTAAGAGATTCGCGATTTATACTCGTGATATAAGATATAAGGGTGTGTATAAGATTGATTGCAGCTGTGGGAAATCCTACGTCGGACAGACTAAACGGTCTATTGCGGACAGAGTGAAGGAACACATAATATATGTAATATATAATAAGAAGGATAAGTCCCGTTAATTATTAATCATGTTTGAAATAGTTTTTTTAATTTATACTTAGATCATAAGATAACATTCAAAGAGAGCTTGTGATAGGGTATGGCACAGTGAGTGCTAGTTTTGGCGTGTTTACTGGTAACACTGAATTACGCGACTGAGCCGACGCCTCCACCTGCCAATTTATGTGGGCCGATCTCTAATCATAAGTTTTCAGTTACATACTGATTTAAAGTTTTAATAAAGTTTTATTCGATGGTCACAATTCTACTCGAAATACGAAGAAACCTCAAGAAAAAGCACTTTTTCAAAATTTTATCTTTGATATATAGATCTTTAATGGTAAATAATTTTATATTTCTTATGGAACTTTAATTAAACGTAGTAAATAGATACAAATCCGTGTTTATAAAAGTTATATTTAATAGGTTTATCGCACTAGTCTGCCGACGTAAGAATTAAGCATACTAGCTGCCCTTTTTCTCAGAATGTCTTAGGACCGACTTAGAGACTAAGGGTATATGGTATCTTTTAGGCGATAGGTTAGCAACCCGGCACCTATGGTCCATGTGACCATCACAACCCCAGTATTTTAGATAAAAAGTGACCTTCGAGACGTTTACTTTTTTCTAAGGTTCCGAAAGATTTAAAGTACGTGAATGTACATAAAGGTTAACTATTTTGAGCCAAAATAACCGTTGTATAACATATTACGAATAAATAATCTAATTGTTAATATTTGTACGTGGAAAAACCTTCTGGTAATAAGTAAGTTTAGGATGTTCAAATGATCATTCAAGCTCTGGCTACATTGAAAAGGGTTACAGTCGTGAACATTTATATGTTTTTTGTTATGAATACGTAAGTTCTATTGCAAATATAGATATAAATAAAATGATCAGTAAGCATCAAAACAAAACAATTATGTCGAATTTTTTTCAATGTTTAGTTTAGATACATTCGTGTATAATATAATTTACTGCATTTTTATCCTACTGGACGTCAATGAACAAACGATCCTATTGACAGAGGCTTCTCATAGTAAAACTTTGAGTAAGAGCATACATATCTTTTAAGAAAATTCTAGGTAAAAGGCCACTAAATTAATATTTTATAGTATCCACTAATGTTTATTTGACGTTGAGTTTTGTATTGGGTTTGGTACTGCCATAAGCTGTTAGCCCCTTGCCAAATGTCTATACGTTAAGGTGTGAGAAAACAAAATGAATGGGTCTAACATCCGTATTGACACTGACAGAACGTGTTGTCACATTCTATAACATTTACATTACAAGTCAACATACTAATGACACATGGCTATGAGCACTTGATTAATATCTATTCCATAACCAAACAATAAAGCTACAAACACACTCACCCGCGGCGGTATAATCAATCTGGTGGACGAACGGTCGTTCTCTAAATATTCAAACTGGTGCATGATCCCCGGAGCTTTCAAGCCGAGGATGAACATTGACATGCAAGAGACATATCTGCCGACGAACAGTGCCATTTCTAGACGATCTTGGCGGCTGAAATAAAAAACAAGTGGATGAAGGACATTATATGTAGTTTCAATAACCTTATGTACAGAGTTAGAGACATTATACGTATAGTTTAACTTTCCTATATTTTGATGCACACTGTTACTATAATGTTTTGGCATATTTTACTTGAGTGCTTTCGGTAAAACCTTTACCTCATGTAAAGTTTTGTCTTTATCAATATTTATTATCAGCTACGAATCTTATATCTTGGTTACTATTCATATATTCCGTAATGTAAAGAATTGCGTGTTAGTCTGGGATCAAAAGCATGCTAACTAGCTGCCGTTCTTCCCGGCTGTCATAGGAGGCAACTAAGGAACTGGGGGTATGTGTAATTGGACGATGGGCCAACAACCTGTCACCAATGTTCTATATAATATGACGACCCCAATATTACTACATAGTATAAAACAAAGTCACTTTCTCTGTCCTTATGTCCTTTTGTATGCTTAATTCTTTGAAACTACGCAACGGATTTTGGTGCGGTTTTTTTAATAGATAAGGTGATTCAAGAGGAAGGTTTATATGTATAATAACAACCATTTAATAGTGGAGTAGGCTATATATTTATAACCGTGCGAAGCCGGAGCGGGTCACTAGTTGATACTATAAAGTATCTCCAAGGTTCTGTCCACCCCAAAAGGGATTAAAGGATCACGTACACGTAATAATAGTAACAATACTCACTCTTTCAAATGCCACCACCATCCTTCCTTATTGAGATTCAGGAAAGAGAGATTTTCCGATATGAATATCAACGCCCAGAATATTAGTAAGACGAACCCGTGACCCCTCGGTGGCACGGAGGGTAACAAATACCGCCGCTCCAATACTGCTAAGTACGCCGACAGGGGAAACAGTACCACGGTTATTACTAGGGCTAATATCTGGAAGAAAAAAGTGTTATGTGTAAGTATTAAGTATGTAAGTATTAAGTGTTACGTAGCTGACCACCTGTCACATTGAGTCTGGTTAACACGTGGGTTCGAGGTGGCCATAGAATTACTACCTTCGCAATTACGGAGATGGACACCGGAACCTCTGACTACCCCGTAAGGGTTAATGGTCGTGAACGCGTACGTACGTAAAAAAGTGTTATATAGTGCTGAAATTGTGTTATATAAAAAGCTCTAAAAGTACAGAAGAATTTTATTGTATTATATAGTATTAGAATGATCTTTAAAGCTTTTTACTAAGTTCAGATGTATTTATATATTTATGTTCTATATCGTTATCCTAATATTAATGCAGAATGTGACCAAGGTAATAATATCATAACATACGCTTCACGACTTGTGTATACACACTCCCTTTTTATTATGGCGGGGTAGTCAGAGGCTTGAATGCCCATCTCTGAAATTTCGAAGTCATGTTAGGTATGGGTCTTTCGAAGCCCGCGGATCACTAGACAGACAGTACCCAACGTGATAGTAGTGAACCGTATCACCGTATATAGGCACTGACTATTACCTATCCTGAGGGATAGGCAGGTTTCCTCACGATGTTTTCCCTCACCGTTAGCGACTGTAAATTATGTACGTAAATGAAAAACACATATTTAAACTTCTTTCATTGGTACATGCCAGTGTCGGGATTCGAACCTAGGACCTTTCTCATACGAAGTCCGAGGTCTTACCCAATGGGCTACAGCCGCTATTAAGTCACGATTTCAATTACGAACAGAATTAAAGGACGTGAATGCATACGTAGGAATACGCAGATTTATTTAGTATTCTCGTAGCTAGGTTGACACACCTGTTCTAGTTAACTAAACCTGATCCTGAATGGGTGACCCTCCAGACTAGCAGACCCCATATTCTACTAATCATTTTATTTAAACTGGTTATTAAGATTAAAAGCAAAATTTGGCACTTTTGCTACTTCACGCCATTAAACTGCTATCGAACTATGAATCCTTTTATAGTGTTGATAGTCTCAGTAAGAAAAATTATTGTCTGCATCACCATTTACAGACTAAAAACTTATCTATACACCTGTCGAGTAGTAGTTATCTGGTAGTGTTGACTTTTATAGGAGTAAAAATCATTTAAGTCTCTGGCCATAAACACACGTTGTCGTAAAGTGAATGTATTGAAATTTTAAATAAATTGCATTCTGTTCTGTCACTTTATGCTTGTTGTGCATTCTTTACGTATACGTGAAACAACAACAACAACGTGAAGGCAAATGGATACAAAATTTTGTGAATAAAAAGTCGAAACTTAATTTTTAGGAACTTCAACCATTATTTATTTCCATTAAAATTCTTCTCAAGATAGTGTAAACATGAACAGAAGAGCATGTATGAAAATATTAATGAGTGTGAAAGTAAAACAAGTAAACTTTGTCAGGATCATTCCAGGTCTATAGTATCTGCCTATTATTACATAATTACAGATAGTGCATGTGTAGTATAAGCTAAGATAGAGGTTTAAGGAAGAACAGTGTCACATTGAACTTGATACTTTTAATCAACATACATTATTATCTTATTACCTTGACCTTATGCACTCAAATATAATAAGTTTATTGTGTTTCTATGTTAAAAAGTACATTGAACTAAATTTTGATATTATAAAAAAGATGTATTAATTGGGAACAATAGTTCTTGTACAGTTGTAAAATAATTATAATTGGAGTGAACCAAACCTTGGAGTTATAATATTACTTCAGGTTATGATAACTTTGAGTGGCAGGTTCCTAACACATCGTTTAGTAAATTAAATTCATCCTTAGCCCCATTGTTAACCTACCTACTACTACCTACAAACCTGGATGAAAGACAACTAGTTAGTATTCCATTTATGTCCCAACTCACAAGGGACACATTCCAGATTTACTTTAATTTTAAAAATGAAAGATAAAAAAACATTAGGTGTTCTGTGCTAGTCTGGAATGTAAAAATAATGCTAATTAGCTGCCATTCTTCCCGGAATATCATAGAAGGCGACTAAGGAATTAGGGGTAAATAGAATCTATTGGGCAATGGGCTAGCAACCAATGTTCCAATATGCCATGCAACCTCAATATTCATGTGACCTAGAAGATATATTTCCGAGGTTCTGTCCACCCTGAAAGGGATTAAAGGAAGTGTATGTATATGTATGTAAAAAACATTAAACTTCAATACATACCATGTAGCCATAGATGTGTCCTCCTTTGAAAACAAAGGCTTGTAGTAAGAATCTTATGACCGCTAAAATAGGTATGAAAAGGGTAAAAAATATCTGTACGCCAAACCATTTTGACGGTCTTATATCTGTCACTTCAGTGCCATACCTGAAATAGAGAGATGGATGGAATAGCAAAGGATATATATTTACTTTCACTAACTCTTGTGGGGTAGCCACAGATTTGCTAGTCAAAGTCAAATATTTTTATTCAACATAATATGTACAATATGTACAATTATACATATTATGTACAAGTACAGTACATTCATTGAAAGTCAAAACATTTGGCGGACACTGGTTGTCTCTTAGCATTGAAATTTTACTGTCCATCAGGATTGTGGACTTGGAGAATCTATGGCCACCTTGATCCAATTTATGTTAAACAGATTGTTAGCACCTGACTATTACAGAGTAATAGGTAGGTTTCCTTGTATGTTTACACTGTTAACATATGTTATTAAATATCATCATCATCAGCCTGTAGTAATCCACTGTTGGACATAGGCCTTCCCTAAATGACCCCACTTCTCCCTGTTAGAATATATAATATTAAATATAGATAATTATAATATTTAACATATAAAGATCAATTTAGAGATATTCTTATGCATGTGTGCTGTGAGTCATGTAAGAGAGATTTGTCAGCATTGCTTTGTCAGTGATCTTTTAGGAAAGTATAGGTATGAATATCTGTTTACAGAATAGGTACAAAGACTAATTAATATGAACTTTTTAGAACCCACTCTAATAAACCCCATTCAATACCATGAATTTTTCTATAACATCACTGGTTACCTAGTGAGTAAAAAATTTGATAGATAAATCCATAAATAGTGATTAAATTACAATCATTCTTAAGTTACGTCAAGTTTCTATTTGAAATTGGATAACACTTAACTGATAGCTTATCTCTACGTGACCAAATGAATGTAGTTGCTTGTTAAGAAGCGTTTTTTATTTACGTCCTGTATAGGTATTTAGAGGTCTTACTTTACAATCAAAATAATGGGCAATAAATCAATAAAATTTGAGATGTTAACTAAATTAATATTATATTAGTGGATTCAATAATTCAAGTAATAATGTTTAGATATCCTAACAAAGGAAACTATTCATATATTAAGTTCTATTATCTATATCTCTTATATTAAGTTAAGATTCTATAATATAGTTATAATTTGCTAAATGATACTTAACAGTAATTTCTTCCCAATATAATAAAATTGCAAGAACATGTTTCACAAAATTATTTATGTTTGTACATAAAATTTATATTGGTCTTTGATTGCAAAGACATATTGATAATATTTTAAGTTACATAGAGTTTTAGAAAAACCAAGAGTATACAATATTGTAAATGTTTTCTTGCTTATCTCTCTTCAGTTTACATAATTTAGATGTTTTTGTATTAGTCACTTTAAATGGTAACAAAGAAATTGGTCTCTAACATTGTCTTTAAGGAAAAATGAGAGAAAAACTATTCACTTCAACACTTGTTAACCCATTTGTTTCGGAACAAAACGGTGAATTATGTAAAGATATAATTACCTCTTGTACATAATAATTTGAATAATTCCAAATGATATGAGAAATGAGCCAATAACAGCGGCAGACACTGTTTCCATAAAACATTGTGATATCCCATGGTCTACCCAAACTTCGTCAAGGGTCACGTTAGGTGGACAGTACAGCATCTTCATCTAAAATAAACAAATAATTTCACACACACCGACAAACTCGAAAAGTATAACAAAATCTAATACAATAACAATCCTTACTATGTCAATACGGCCGCAAGAACATTTAAATTAAGCGGTAACTAAACCACATGGAATAGTTTGCTCAAAACAGCATAATCATTAAACCTATTATATATTCAAATATAAATTATAATGCTATCACGAATCGCTTATCAATATCGTTCACCAATACAATACAAAACAGTAAGTCAAAATATTGACGTTTAAACTATTGACATTGACAGTTTCCCGACCGATAAATGTAAGACTGTTACACACGGATTTATATGCGATTGTAAAGTTTCCTCCTTTACAATCGCATATAAATTAAGAAGCATATGATTAAGTATTCTAAATTTTTCTACAATTTTCACGCGTTGAAGGGTTCATGTGTTGAATACAATATATTAGTTAGCAAAGTAATAGGATATCCTGAAAAATATATTTAATCCCAAAAAAACATATTAATTCCTATATCATTTTAATAAATGTAGTGAAAAATAATATGAAAAATATAAAATAGTTTATTAAAGAAAAATAAATAGGTCTTGAAAAGTGCGATACATCCTGAAAATATTCTAAACAAGTCCTGATTAATTACTAGTGTCCTATTTATAACTGTTTTATAGTATCCAAATAGATAAGATATATTTTGAAAAAACGTTGAATAGGTGCTGAAAAAATAAGACAAAACCTAAAAGTATTTTAAGTAAATCCTGAAAAATTCGACGTCCTGAAAAAAAACCTTCAATACATATATATGGGTCCTTAAAATTAATAAAATGATTCAATGAAATTATTACGAAAATTAGTATTACAAAATAATCACAAGAAAAAATCGTGTCCTGGTAAATTATGAAATAGTACTGATCAACTATAAAATGTCATGATATTTGAAATGTCCCGAAAAATTATCAAATGAGTCCTAAAAACAAATATATTTCTTGTTAGATTTAAATAAGGTACTCAAAGATAAGACATGGACTGAATAGGTCCTGAAAATTAAAGAAATGGGAGCTGAAAAAGTACGAATTAACCTGAAAACTTAGCAAATATGTCCTGAACGATTAATACAAGTCCTGAAACTTATTCACCACAAAAATATAAAAATAGGGAATCCTGAAAATTTTAAGAAAATCCTGAAAAGTATCAAATAGAACTGTCAAAATTTATGATTTCTGTAAAATAATATGATAGGTCCTGAAAAACCCTTTCTTAGAATATTATGAAAATCCCAAAAAATTAGACAAGTCCTGAAAAGGTAAATACCTAAAAAATACGACATAATTTGAAAAATTATGCAATGGGTGCAGATAAATAAGGATATAAAGTCAAAAAAACGCCAGGAAGCCTTACAAAACATGAATAATTCCAAAAAAATCCTATCCTGAAATTTCAAGAAATTCAAATGAATGTTAAAAATGATCAAGGATAAATGTTATTCCTTCACTTCGATTTTTATAAAACGAGCTATACCTAACTAAAGTCACTAAATTACTATTATATTTGCAATAACATTCCTCTCTTGATGACTATAGAACGAAGCAGAGTGATAATTTTAATTAAAGGATTGTAATAACCTACTTTTTGTGACTGTAATAATAAGTTAAAAAGAAATGATCTATAATTGTATTCTTAGTTAATAACTTACAATTCCAATTTCCAGGCAACAGAAACCTGTGACTCTTTTTATTCAAGTCATCATTATTGCTAACTTATTAATGTGTCATTTTTATACATACATACATACGCTTCACGACTTGTGTATACACACTCCTTTTATTATGGTGGGGTAGTCAGAGGCTTGAATGCCCATCTCCGAAATTTCGAAGGCCTAATTTATTTTATAAATAAGAATTTTTATACAATTTATTTAATTGTTACTTTTGAAATCTTCTTCTTCTAGTGGCACTCCATTACTGGAGGTCTGCCGTCAGCCTGCTGAAACTCTCCATGTCCCTGGCCATCCGCACTGGCAATCCCGGTCAACTCCCGGATGTTCCTCAGCCAAGATTTTTTCCTCCTGTCAACGCGTCTTTTCCCCTCTATCTTTCCCATCATTATGAGCTGCAGTAGTTGGTATCTGTCATGACGCAGAATATGCCCCAAATAGCCAACTTTTCTTTGCTTGACAGTTCGCAGCATCTCTCGGGTCTTCTGGACGCGTTGGAGGACTCTCTCATTAGATACCTTCTGTACCCAGCTAATGCGAAGCATGCGACGATAGCAACACATTTCAAATGCTTCTAGGCGTCGCCTGGTGTCTTCTTTAATAGTCCACGCTTCACATCCATAGAGCGCAACGGGCCACACATAACACCGAAGCAAGCGCGTTCTGAGCTTCAAGGACAATTTACGACAGCATAAAACCTTATTTATTTTATTAAATGATGCTCGGGCTATTTCGATCCGGGTCTTTATTTCTTGGTTACAATCCCATTCTTCATTAGCCGAAGCGCCAAGATATTTATACTGCCGCACCCGCTCTAGTTCTTTCCCTGCTACATACACCTTCGAATTAAGCTGCCGATTACTGGTCACAATCATGTACTTGCTCTTACGTATATTGATATTAGGCCCAGCCCCACAACTGAATTCGCTAACCCTGTCTACAATTGCTTGCAAATCGGCTGTTGATGAAGCAAGCAATACAGTGTCGTCGGCATAACGAAGATTGTTTACGCATTTACCATTCACCGTAATACCAACATTCAAGTCAGCAAACTCACTAATTACAGCTTCAGAGTACACGTTGAAGAGGAAAGGTGACAAAATGTATCCTTGCCGTACCCCCCTGCATATATCGACTTCTTCGGTTTCCTCAGCTTCAACTTTCACTGTAGCCTTCTGATCCCAGTACAAATTTTGCACAACCCTAAGATCTTTCCCATCCAATCCAATATCTTGCAGGGTACTCATTAGTTTATTGTGCCTTATACGATCAAAAGCCTTTTCATAGTCTATAAAGCACATATGAACGTCAGTTTGCATATCTCTGCACTTTTCTACTAGGACATTGAGAGCGAATAGGGCTTCCCGAGTTCCAACACCAGTACGAAAACCAAATTGACATTCCGCCAGCTGTTCATCGCATTTAGGTCTTATACAATGATGAATTATGTTTAAAAACACTTTCAAAACGTGGCTCATCAAACTGATCGTGCGGTACTCCTCGCATTTTTGAGCGTTTCTCTTTTTAGGGAGAGTTATAAAAGTTGATCTTAACCATTCTTTAGGAATATCACCTGTGTCGTATATTTGGTTAAACAAATGCATCAATATATCGACTTTTGAAATAATGTTGCGTAAATTTGTAAATATTAATTTTTTTGCATTGATGTTGAATGTTGGAATGTAATTTAATTTAATTACTTACATTTCTGCACTGTTCTAAACCAATAACGTAGGTACATATCAAGTGTGAGACTCTCTTAAAAGAAAATGAAGGGTGATCAAGGAAAATTAAATAAAAAAATCAGATGAGAAAAATGTCGGCCGCGAGTTGACGGAGTCAATACGAGCAATAACCAAAATACGACGGCAGACAACTAATTAATTGATATAATTGTTTACTTTATATAGAATATTATTCTACATGCATTGTTTGCATGAACTATCTAATGCTTATCTGTGTTATTATGTTAGTCATACCCCTTTATATTCATCATGTGTAATTGTAAATCATCAACATTCTCGTGGTGGAAGTTGAATCTATGGAGCAACTGGAAAGCTTAGTGTTGAAAGTGATAAGTGAGAGTGGTTAGTGCTGTGAAATAATTGTTTTGTGTTTAGTTTGCTGGTGAAGTGCTGTTACTTCCAAAATGGCGGACCTCGAAGCTGTGCTTGCAGATGTAAGCTACTTGATGGCCATGGAGAAGTCGAAATGTACCCCGGCAGCTCGGGCCAGTAAAAAGATTGTGTTGCCAGATCCAAGGTACTTATATCTTCCTCTCAAGAACTCTGGATATAGATCGTATTTAAGTGGCTACCTACTACAAGTTATGTTTACATGAAAATCCAACTAAGTTCTTGTTACCTACTTTTATAAGCCAAAGGTTTTTCTTCATCGCGTATGTTGTTAATGACACTCGTCTAAAGACTTTCATGCGGAATATTCATCCATAATTTACAGTTGAAAATACCAATTTCCAAAGTAATACTGTTAACTATAATATGGATTATATTTTCGAAGTAGCAAGATGAAATAGTTATAATCTAATAAATACCTATTAAATTATTTAAAAACATAATCACCCTGAATTACAAACCGTGTTTTCTCGTTTAATTAATAATAATAATACCAACTATTAACACAATACAATTAGTTTTGAAAGTTTATACCAATGCAGGTTATACTAACTACAACTTCTATAAAAAGTTTCTTTTATCTGTATTTATGATTATATAAATCATAATCACAAATCCCTAATTTATTAAGCTCTAGTCCCTTATAAAATTATAGAGTATACATACTCATCATACCAATTCATTATCTGTTAAGAAGTATACATGTGAATAGGGCATTAACCTTTTAGCAATTGGCGATAGTGTTCTAGCCTACTGAAATAAATTTGTATCTTTATGACATTCCAAGATGAATGCTAGATAGATACTTCTTACAACAGTTAGGAAACTAAAGTTGCAGTGTTACTTTCTAGATAGGCAAACTGTATGTAGTGTCCATAGTTTTACTGAGATGAATAAATATCATAATAACTTCAGTACGTACGATACTTTTTGAATAGGCAAACAAAACTTTTGATCATACAACTGAGTTTTGAACTGTATAATAAAAATAATAGCATGACTAATTCCAATATTTACTACTGAGTAATGAATACAAAAAAAAATGTGTTCATGGCCATTAACCCTTGCAGGGTAGTCGTAGGTTCAGGTTTCCAGCCCTGCAATTGCGTTGGTAGTAAATCTATGGCCACCTCACACTTACATTTTGATAAGATAGTCAGTACTCAATGGGAATGTATACGTATGTATACATACACATTCAAAATTGGCAAAATTTTTAACACCCAGCTCTGAAAATATTTTACATCCTGCCTTGCTTAGTACATCCGTGAAGTTTAATTAATATTAAGTCACTTTGTGTTTAGATGACCACCTTTCAGTTAAGTAGCTGGAATTTGAATTTAACATCATTTACTAAGTTACTAAGTTTATGGCTAATATTTACATATCAGGTAGCACCTTTTCATTCACTCACCGGAAATATTTTACTGTATCTAGAATTCTGAACAAAAAGATGCTACTTTATTCCTAGTGGTACATTCATAATTAAGTTAGAGTTTGTACAAGGCAACATGAAATATTGCTTGTCCTATTGAGTACTCACTTTCTGATGAAAAGAGGTTCATAAGAATATTAATCACAATTGCAAGAAGACATGCCAACCTCTGACTATGGCATGGGATTTCATCAAGCAGATATTATAATTGGAAATCACAATATAATTATTATACACTTTCTCATAATTAGCAGTAATAAAATAGTAATTTGCTATTTAATAAAATAGTAATTGCGTTGAAGTATGCGCATGCAACTTGCTGCTGCAACTTTCAGGGAAATGTAGTTTGGATACTTTTTGTACCCAAATCCTAAATGTATCTAGTATTGTAGTACATACTTCTGGCATCTGGTTCATCAGCCTGCACAGTTTTCGTGTTGGTCCAGATGTAGGCAGGCTTTAGGCAATATCCTAAGAATCTGCCAGAGGTACTTGTTGATAAACAACTGGATCCTGAATCTTAATCAAAGAACCAGACACATAAATCGTTAATTAATGAGGTTCTGTTTACTTAATTTGGAATTCATTTCATGAGCATGCCAATAGGGAACAGGTATATTTTATTTACCAATAGTTAATATCTGTAAAATTGATCTATTGGTAGTTAGCCAAATCTATTGCCTATATGTAAAACATACTAGTAGAGACCTGCCAGATTTTTTTTTAATTTATTTTGTTATTCTTGTTTCAGTGTTCGAAGCGTAATGCATAAATATATGGAGAAGAAGAATGAAGTTAATTTTGACAAAATATTTAATCAAGTATTAGGTGAGTGCTTGTTAATATCTCTTATCTTATTTGTTTTTATTTGAATGTACACAGACAATGAGTATTATTTTAATTCACTCTGCTACTTTACTTAAGACAAATATGTTTATAGTTGGTTGTTTCTAGTTATGTTTTTTACGCCATTATCTATTATTAAGAATTTTCATTATTTTTATGACCAAATGCAAAGATTTTTAAAAGAAATCATTTTGAATATAATTATACCTATGATGGAATGCTTATACATCTTTGGATATAATATAATCTTTCAAAAGTGATTGGTATATTCACAGAATCTAATCCATAATCTGGTACATTTCTTGTCTTCGTTTTGACAAATAACTCCGTATTTACTATAATGAAGAGCAAAATTCTAGGTTTATTAATCTGGAATTTTGTTGTTTACGTGTAGAAACTAGGTATAACTATCACACATTTAATGTTTTTTAGGGTAGGCAAAACTGTAGTATGCTTTCTCTTGGTGTGGTGTTCCTTACATTACGTGGTATGTGTATCACTAATTGCAAAAACATTTTCTTTACATAGTAACCTGACAATTTCTATTGGTATATGTTCTCGCTGGGGAATAAACCCTCAACCTTCTGTTCTGAATCCGTTATCTCATCACCTGACCCTCAACCACTTAGTAAATAAGTAGAGGGTTCATCAGTTCTTAATTAGTGGTCAATCAATAAATTTATAGGAAGATTTATAACAAACGAAATTGAGAATTGATTGATGAAATTGAGTAGGCACTATCTCTACGTAAGTGCTTTCCATTCAGGCAAATTTTGCTTTAGAGACACACTGATATATATTGTTAAGCTAGGTATTGGATGGCTCTGTCTCATACCTAGGTTACACGAGCATTTACATAATTTAGTCTTATGAGATAGTCAAGCAATTATTTTCAATAAAATTTTCAATGTAACATATAGGATGGGGGCAAACCGTTTTGCTATTTACAAGCACTGATTATGACTGGTTCCTAGGAAGAGCTAGATTTCACGATTTTTTTGCCCGTGACCATGGCTGCTGCAAAGTAGCCGAAACGTCGGGTTAATAAAGTAACTTTATTATTAAAAAACATACGCGATAAGTCCCGTTAGTTATTAATCATGAGTGTAAATCGCGAATCTCTTAAAACTATGTATCAATATTATCAATATAGTCAAAGAAACTTAATAGTCAAAAAACGTTAAAAAATATTTTTATTTAATGTTTATTTTATTTATAACAACAAAGTCATGAAAGATGATGTTACTTAGAGAATGATGTAGATGTGTTATCTAGCATTTATCTTAGATATATTTATACTGTAATTATACAATTAAGTATTAAATATATTATTAGGACACATTGTTACCAATACCAGGAACTGTACGCATCATGAAAATGAACTTTAATTTTACGGAACATTCCCCAAAAGAAACTTTCAGCTGTAATGAAAGTTCTCTCATCACAAATATAGGTTCATTATTATGCACTATTCCCTCTGGAGTTACAGTACGAGTGAAGCTGGAAAGTTTTGGATAATAACTAAATGTTGGTTGCAACCAGCCCCATATTTCATAATGAACCGCGTGTCAGTTAGATGAATCTTATTTATTTAGTAACTACATAACTTAAAAGCATATCATGTCCGTCTCCCAGAGGGGGATAGGCGGTGATAACAAATTAAATTTTATCTGCATACTTAGTTCTAATTATTTACAGTTTTGATTACTTATGTATTTTATGAATTTCTATAATGTTTTTATTATCTATATATTGAAACTGAAATTGTATTTACATACAAATATTCACGTTTCTACGTCCTTAACGGGATAGGCCACCTGGAATGATCCTTATAAATCTTTTGATTCACTCAAACCGATTAACCTTCTCATACATGCTCTTCTGTTCTTCACGCTACGTAAACCCGCCTTGAGAAGAAATTGTGTTTAGTGTTGTAGTCAGATGTCAAATTTTGTATAGTTTTATGTATTAGTTACATAGTATATTCAACATTGCCTCTTTAGTTAACTCATATTTTATGTTGCGACGCTAGCCATATTAAATGTTTAATCAGTTGGCGATATCGATCAGAGATCAGTGATTTTCAGGACGTCTATATTAATTTCGAGTGTATTATTTTCGGCGCTATCATATCAGTCAATCAAAAAAGTTGACACGGAAACAGCTGATAAGATTATTCACTTTCCGATTGCGCAAAGTATATTGGCAAATAGGCTATTTTAATAAAACAAATATCGGTACTTATAGTGTACAATAGGTATGATAATAATAATAAAAGCGTTTACTTACAGCCCCAAAAACATACACGATAAAAAACGTTTACAATTAAAAGCTACAAATTAGGGGATAAAACTTGTGCATGTTATTATCACAGCAAAAGGGCTCCAACTCAGCTGGGTATGTTGCGTTGAATGGCAAACGCAACGCTGGTCTTATGTCAAAACCATTACAGAGCTATTGCATTCAAAAATAAAATAGTATTCGTTCATTCGAATCTAGTATTTTTTGAAGGGGGTTTAGTAAGAACTCAAACTCAATTGTTTTTATTCAATATAAGTGCAAGTACAGTACATTCATTGAAAGTGAAAACATTTGTATGTCACTGTCATATAAAACTTAGATGCACTAATTGCTAACTCTGTGCAAGGTCTCCGTTCAAATACCTAATGCCATATGAAGAGTATTCATCAGATTGGTGAAGGAGATATCCTTGGTCACTTTCAGCTTCTATATAATGGTTATGACATAACTTAAAGACGAAACACTTAAGCTTAAAGTTTATAAGTGGCTGAAGAGAATTTGATGTGCATTTTTTTGTTTTTTATAAGTAAGTAATTGATTGTATACGAAAAGGGCACGGGCCCACCTAACACAGGCGATCTGCTTAAAAGGAGGTTTCAAAACGACTAACTATTTATTTATAAACTGGAAATTAATGAAAAATATAATTACGAACACTGATACAGGTTTCAGCCCTTTGCATAATAGATCCCATTGAACCCTACCATCCTGATATGCCGAGAAGAACGGCAGCTAGTTAACACCCTTTTAATGTCCTAGACTAATACAGGACTAGATTTAGTTCGAGTTAGTACGAACCATTATCAATAGTATCGGTTACATTGGGTACGTTCACCCATTGCTATTTCTGTAGGTCGATGTCATATTGACTAACATGAAGAGTGTATTTGTTATCAATTGGTAATCTCTACTTGAGATGTTAGAATGACATGCTGGTATTTTTAGATTTAGGACTTGCTTTGTTCATTGAACATACGTTTCGGTATAGAGTAAGTAACTAGTTAATTGTGAGTTGAATTTCTGAGAAACTTATTATTATTCAAGAGAGTTGGAATAAACAATATTTCTAAGTAATTATGTTAAACCATAAAAATATACATTTGTAGTTTGTATTAACTAAACGAATATTTTTATTTAGATTCTACGGTTTAAACTTGTAAGTATGTGACACATAAGATTATAATTGCGGCATTTCTACAGCATGTCATTAAAAGGTATTCCACTTAGTAGGACATTGCATTACGTACAACATACTCTAAACGGGTTGTTTTTAAGTTAAAGAATTTAATGTGCTAAAAAGAACAGTACAGACTGACCTTAGATATCACTAACCATATAATTTTAGTGTGAGGTTATTTTATTCGAAACTGGAGTGGCTGAGTAGTTTGTTGTGTACGGCAAAAAAAGTCCTTGGTTACAACAACTAATTACAAAACATCCTAGTGCAGAAACAATAAATTAGGAACCTATATTACGTTATCAAATTAACCCAGTTTACTTGAAACAAGTAGATAGATTGTACAAGTAGATAGATGGAATTCTACCTTCATCCTATATTTATGAAACATTCATAATAACTATTAACAAATCCTTAAAATATAATGCAATTAAATTTATTATCCAAGCTCCTACCCTAGCTATTACAAACTTACAATTAAAATTCCTTAAAAGTTTTTCTCTTGTACAATATATTTCGAACATAACTCAAGGAATAATAACCATAATCCTACATATGAGGACCAATGCAATCATAGCAGGTACACATGAACGATTATAAAGGAAAGCTAAGAACTAGGTTATATTAGTTAGAAGAACTAACTAGTATCTCGGCTTGTCCCTCAGGGAATAGGCGTAGAGTGATTGAGCACACCCCTTCCGACAGTGTCAACGTCACCAAGATAGAATCGATGTTTGTTTACTCGAGACCAATCCTATATACACAGTGTCCGTTCGAATAGTATCGTATCGATATATCGAATAGTATTGTGAGTAAAACGGTCTGTGAAGCAGTTGAGATTGTAGTTTAAAAGGAGATTTTAGGTTACATTTATTCATATGCATTTATCGTTCGCTCTGCTTTAGGGATGGACTAAATTTCGTCGGAGATATTCTTTCTCTTCACTTTTTGCAAGATAACCAGAGTTTTTATGGCGTTTTGATATAGAATATTGGTGACAGGTTGCTAGCACATAACCTAATAGATTCAATTGGTCCCTACTCCTTTAGTAGGCTTCTGCATGGCGGGATGAAAGGCTACTACCTAGTAGTAGAAAAGTGGGTAATTATGAATGAAATAAATGGTAAAATATTGGAACGGAATATGAGTAAATATCGTTCTAGTAATGTATTACCAATCGTTTATAGTACAGTTGAACAGACTTTTCTAACCTGGTGGCCGCTTTAGGAACTACTAATTTCCATTACCCTTTCAATAACAAATTATTAAACCCAGAACAATAAAGGCGACAGCAGCGACGCTGTCATTGGGTCAGATAAGTTTGTGGCACTATAGAGCCTGAAGTTTTTCCAGGAACTCTCGTTTCATTGGAATATAGTGTGCTAGCTAGTTGTTTCTGCTTTGTCTGAGGTGTGAATATGTTGACGTAACTTACATGACATGGCGTGACATTTCGCTAGGCATGGAAATATTGATTTACTTAGGTTTTCATTAGGTGATAGGCTTCAATTTCTGTGATAATATAACTACATTTTAAATAATGCATATCTACATTCATTCTTACTTCAATCTCCTTAAGTTACAGCATTACTAGTTATAAGACTGTTGAAACTAACCTTGAACGATCCTAAAAATTGTCTCTTAACTTACGCATATTTTAACCTTCCCATGCATGCTCCTCTGTTCCTCACGCTACGTACACCAGCCTTAAAAAATATGTCACACTTTTTTTCTGTATATTATGTTTAACGCATTATGTTTAACCTTACTCTTCGTACCATTACCTTACCATCAACTTGAAATAACTGTATTAAAGTCTTAATGTCTCAAGGTTAACTTTATGTCCTGAAGAATGAGTAGTGTAGTTATTTACTTCTACCATGTTTAGATAAATAAGTACTTCACACATTTAAGTTAATCGTAAAGTAGTACAAATCCTAAACGTAACTACATCTCAGTTCCTATAAGTATAATTCACACTATGTACACGAAAGCTTCGTTTGTTCCTTAGAGAATACTGTGAGGTTTCTCTCTTGGTCACTGCAATACTATACGGAAGTACCTACTTCCGATTTAATCCGTGACGTTTCTCCACTTGTGTCTTAGAGTTTAAAATGTAAGCCATGTTGGTTCTCTTATTGGCTTTTCTAAGCCTAGTGTTTAAATACATACATGAGATTAATGATAAAACTTTCGATACTAAAATGCTTGAACCCCTGGAGTTACGACAAAGGTCTTTGGCCACTCACAGCCAACGATTAACCTGGTAGATACTATCCAATAGTAAGACATAATAGTTATATTATATTGAAAGAACCTGATGAATAACAAAAATTAAGTAAGTAAGTAAGAAAAGTACTAGATATTAAAACTATGACCCCTATGAGATGTGTGATGCTTAAATGGGTAAAATACAGAAAATACATAAGTTAAAAGTACTTGTAACCGCCTAGTATGTATCATGAGGTGTATGGTTGTCAATATAGCGAAACTAGGTTGTCAGGAAGAGAAAAATGACTTTTGGTATAGCCTATCCCTTTAAAGGTTTGTGTAAATAATGGTAGTGATAAAATTAGATTCTTCTATTTCTCATAATAAAATTAAGTACACAATATCATTTCTCTTCATAATCAATACATTAATGTACCGATATCCGCGTATCTCATGTGCAAATTTGATTTGTGCCGTGCCGTATACCTTGGATAGCACTACGTCGAATGTAGGCCACGTTGAAAGCCTGGACATGACCGTAATATGGAGCAGGTTTAAACATAGACTCATAGAAAAGTACATATATGTGAATGCATCTATGAGTATTAGCTAGCGCTTACTTAGTGCTATTTTTAAATGCATTCAGAACTAGTTAGTTATTATAATTTTAGTATATATCTTACACGTATTTTAATAGTGTAAGATGTTGAGAACGAGTAATTCTATGTCACTATAGTTATTATACTTAATTTTTAAAGAGTTTTATTGTGTTAATAACTAACTATTATTATAATTACGTAGGAAATAACGTGGACAACTAGAACACATTGGAAATTTTATTTATTATATATTTCTTACAACTAAACATTCTTTTGCAAGTATGCTTTGAACAACTAAAAAGAAACAAAGTTACAAGCGATCTACTAGTTTATTTAGTCTGTGTTTCTATTTTCCGTAAGTGTTATCTGTACGTTAAAAATAACACTGTATGTTTAACAACCACTTAGCACCATATTAGCTCAGTTTTGCACCAATTCTCTAATTCACTAACTCATGATTCTGGCAATTATTCTTTATTGAGAGATCATGCAGTCATCATAACGCCAATTAACAGGTACCAGCAAATTGGTAGGATTGTTGGTGTGTTAAAACTTCTGTTAGATTTAAAATGTTTGCTATTTTTGAGGTTACTTTATGGATTCTTTAATGTATTGACATATGTCGGTTAGGGAAATAAAGGTGTTATGTAATAAATAATGCAAGAATACATAGTAAAGTGATTATGATGAGTGAATATATGTACACAAAATAACTAGTAGAATGTTTTCGTCAATTAACAAATTGCTGTGTAATTTATTACTTTGCAGATTCTAAGTAATTGTGAATATTGTAAAGTTCATAGCGTTTTTGTAAGGCTCTTAGTGATTTTAAGCCTCGAACTTCGTAAGTTGATCACTGAATCTAGTTCTCATACGATAATAGAAAATGATTAGCTTATTATTTAACTATATTTTTGAGGAACTGACATTTAACTGATTAATCTAATGATTAAAAACCATTGCTGAGAGCATACACCTAAATGTAGTGCCAATCGGAAAGGCTGTATGTGATGTCTGTATTTAAAACATTTTTAGTATTTATGATTTTATTAATAATTGTATTCTTGTTTCAGGTTATCTACTATTTAAAGAATTCTGCGAACAGTGTTCGGAGGAACCAGTGCCACAGTTAAAGTTTTATGAAGAGGTCAGTTTAACATGTTTTTATTTGTCTTGAAACACAAATCTGGTTTCGTTATTAAATAGTTATCATAAATTTTAACAGTCTACGGAGCGAAAATATATACTTACGCAGAATCGGAAAAATTGGGGATCTGTGATCTCTATAAAACCTTTGTAGGGAGACGATTATGAAAGTTATATCAAAATTCCATAAGAATATAATAAGACCTTACCGTTGAATTAATTACTAGTATTTAGGTACATTTTTCAAAACATAGGTCTACTTTGAAAGGTGTTGATGTGTGAATGTGAAGAATAGAAATGAATGTATGAGAAGATTAATCGACGTGTTTGAAGCAAGAGAGATACGTCAGGATTGTCTAAGGTGACTATAGATAGTCTCAGCCTATGCAATTAGGGACGTAGAAACATGAAATATAAATGTATGTTTGTATGTATGACTGTACTTGGAACAAATTGAAACACCGTAATAAATATGGACAGTCCTATCCCATAGGTACGTCGGATGCAATTTGCCGATCCGTAGTTAGTGGATGTCGCCCTGGGCCCTCGCTAATGTCATTAAAGTCTGAATATCAAGTTGCTCCTTCCGTATCGGAGTGCGCAGGCTAGAGTGTGTGGACTAGGTATTGGGTAGGAACCTAGTGCTTGTATTGAGTACTGAGAACGTAACAATACTTGAGTTATTCTTATATATGACTAGCGACCCGCTCCGACTTCGCACGGGAATAAAATATATTGACTACTTCACTATTTAATGGATGTTATTATACATATAAACCTTCCTCTTGAATCATTCTATCTATTAAAAAAACCGCATCAAAATCCGTTGCGTAGTTTCAAAGATTTAAGCATACAAAGGGACATAGGGACAAAGAAAGCGACTTTGTTTTATACTATGTAGTGATAAATTATTACATTCTTCATAAATATAGTTATAAGTTAGTGCTTGTCTGGAACTTATAAAGAATGCTTTATAGCTGTCATTCTTCCAGGCATGTCGCAGGAGTATGTAAAGGGATTAGGGACAATATAATCTATTGGGCGATGTGCTAGAAACCTTTTACGATATGTTGATGATAGGAAAAGCATCAGAACCCCAATAATTATGCCAAAAGTGACCAAGGACATTTCATGTTTCCAAGGTTCTGTTCACCCTAAAAGGAATTAAAGTATTTTCGTACTTACATATTATACTATTACTTGTTATGCTGTAAACAATCGTGTTTGTAATGAGTAATTTATATTGGCAATTGCGCGAATAATGTTAAGAACTTATAAGTTAAACTTAAATATTCGTTCGTAGAAATAGTTCAGAGTTCAATGCCTCAGCAATTCTATGCCAATATCTATGCGAAGGTTCGCCGACCACTGGATAAATTAATCATAATCTTTTTATGGCCGAAATCTTTGATACTAAAAGATACTTGGCGTCGGTCTTATCGTAAAATGAAAGCGATTTGTGTCAGGGGCCGACTTCGATGGGATTGACATTCAACTGACTTTTCATAAACCGCCGAGTGGAACAAACAAAGAGGACACTGTACTGTGAATAGTGTATTGTTCTTACATACATATATGTTTTCACTCTCCAAAGGGTTAGTTAAAGATTTGCTCGTCACCTTTAACGATCTCATCAACGGGATAGCTTGATCGTCACGTTCAAAGATCCTGACGAATCTATGGCCTCACTTGCAGTTATTATTACTAACGGGATAGGAAGAGACTTGACGGTAACCTTGAACGCTTCAGAGAAACCTCCATCGCCACACAGTTATTAACATTTAATGCATTTTATCTGTCATTCATGCTACGTACACCCTGCTTTAAGAAGATCGTCTCTTATTAAATCAAGATCTAAGCGGACTTTATTTTCCAGTCTAAGTGTGTCTTCTTCTTTGTCCAACCCCTCTTCCCAGTTTATCTGGGGTCGGGTCCCCTCGTACACTTGCGCCATAGAGCTCTGTTCTGGCTTGTCTGAGCGCTCAAGTTCTCGCCTTGCATCTCCTTGTGCATGTAGGATACCAATCTAACTGTGTATCATATTTTATTCATTTACTTATACATTATATTAATCCTATTTGGGTCGGACAGAACCTCGGTAATATAATAAAAGCATCTTTGTAATTTTTGACAATAACTGGGGTCCTCATGATATTTACTGATGTTTCAAATGATGGAATTATTTGACAGGTTGCTAGTCCACCATTACATTTTTTGCATTGAACTCTGGTTCCTTAGTTGTTTCCTACGACATGCCGGGATGAAAGGTAGTTAGTTAGTTTTATATTGTTCAATTTATTTATAATTGTGTTTGTTGCAGATAAAGTTATATGAAAAGCAAGAGTGTCCCGAAGAAAGGCGGAGGATCGCGAGAGAGATCTATGACAATTTCATAATGAAAGAGTTGCTAGCACATTCACATGTAAGTAAAATTGTAATTATACGCTATTTGAATAAGCGATAGGTAATATTTAGTATTGTCATTTGGTTAATGTTTAGTATTTCTAACATCTCGTACACTGCTTCACACTTTCATAAGCCCAGAGGCTGGAGACAACCTTAGTGATTCCCTAAGTCGATAAAAATGGACTGAAAGTGTTTTTTTTCAACATTTGGGGATGGTTTGCTAGCGATTTTATCAGCATAAAGTTATATTCCTAAGTGGTATTCATTCTGCTAACAACATAAAGTGACATAAAATATTCAAATATTGGCGATGGGATAAGAACACTATTATGACCTTAGTTATAATATAGCAAATCTCAGATTTTCGGAAATATTGTCTTTCTATATGAAATTCTATCAACTATAAACGAATAGAAGGACGCAAATAAACGTACCTTACATAGCGACACGTAGAGGGTTCCAATATTTGCCCAAGCGAATAATCCGTTAAAGTTTCCAAAGTGTTGGGGTCTGCTTTATGCTCTTCGTGGTTTTGCCCTCTCCGGGCTGCTGTAAATCTGGCTTAAGCTGGTTGACTACTTCACATGAGGGTTACTGCATTTTGTGGTTAACTTTGATACGGTATAAATGGGGTTAAATGGTTCTTGAATACCTTTAACCGCTGAATACAGCTTGGCAAAAAAGAGTAGAAAATAATGGGGGCGCCACTAAGTATTTTCATGGCAACCCTAAAGTGGATAACCTAGTCTTGGTACTTAGTACATAGAAGTATTATTTGTGTAACATTATGGGCATTCATGACCGTTTATCCTTTAAGCCTGTTCATTTGAAGCTTTTTCATCAAAAAATGTGAATATGCGCTTTTTCTTGAACCTAGTCGTCATAATCATCATAATTCATAGGACTTAAAAGGGAGACAAAAAAAAACACATTTCACCTAAGGCGTGTCCGACATTTTAATTTATATATTTTATATTTAGTGTTATTTTATATTTAGTGTTTAATGTATACTAAAAATACTAAAATAATTAAAAATACTCAAAAGTATCAACTTCATTAATGCGCGCCACAGTACTGAACAAAGATGTAAACATAACCTTCGTGTTCGAAGTTTAATGTATAATATTACACTTATCTCGTATGCAAGCAATTCACAATGGTTTATAGTTCATCAAGTAATGCATTTACCAACTATATACAACAAAATAAACGTTCAGATACCGGTCATTTTAGCAGTTCTTTGATAAACATCGTCCACATCCGAAAGAATAGATTTGTCCTTTTTTTCCGCCAGACATTTATTATAAACTTTGTAAATCACACTCATGACATCACTTCAGATAGTCTTATTCATTTTAATTAACTTTCTACGTATTTAAATCACCGTTTCATTTTAAGAGATCATTTGAAACAAATATTTGGAAATTATTTTTTTTTTTTATTTTTTTTTTTTTATTTTTTAAGGTTGCAAGATCACAAATAAAAGTTTACGTTTCTAGACGTTTTTGCCAAGCTGTATGTACGAGTATGTTAAAATAGGACTGTGATTCTTGACTTTCTTGACTTACGTTGAACTGCCTAACTTTGATATTTTGTTAGGAACGGGTCAGAGTTATATCTGTTCTTCGTTTTTTCGATTCCTTACGTGGTATCTAGTTCTCGAGTATGTATGCGTAGGGTTATGTAATTTAATGTAGCAAAACTGATTTGTTAGGGACGAGAAAATGGGGATGCGGGGCGGTGTCTACCAAAGAAAGGTTTATCAGAGAGAATGTTTATGTTATAATCTCTGTCTAATTCTTTCTAGGTAGATGAACGTTGATTGAATACATAAAATATATCCTTTTGCTAATGTATTACAAAAAACAATTTATTGACCCGTTTTGACAATAACTATATTACAAAAACAATTTATTGATCGGTCACAAACTCAGTTGGTTTTAGCCGAGTGTTTTTCTTATCTACCTATCTAGCAACTTATTTAATCAAATAATAACTGGCCAACTTATTTCATCAAATGGAAATTGTTCGTGTACTGCATCTTGGCTGTGTTCCAAAGCAATTAATTCGCTTTGAGTGAGTTATTTATTCGCTTAGCGTATGTATTTGTGACCATTGTGGTGCATGTTTATGTCCATGATGTAATTGATATTTACATATATCATACGGTTTGGAAGAAGATGTAGTGGCTAGTACAACAAGAGAGATAGATTTGTTAGGTTCCTGGTGGTATTCGATAGTCTCTGCCTGTCCTGATGGGGAGTTGGATGCGTGAATTTATATGTACGTAGTGACTAGTATTTTAGACATGTTATGAGGATGAATGATAGCAGATTGATGAAATTATATATTTATGTATCGTGGTACCGTATCGTATCATAAATACAATTACATCGATTGCTATTTTGGAATAATTAACAATTGGTAATTCTCAGTTGCATTAAAAATATGCTTCTATAAAACAATAGAAAAGTAAATTACGCATTGACGTTATTAATCAGCTTTTGTATCTCTATAACGTAATTTATATCATACTATGTTAGTTTGTTACGAATTTGAAATCCTTGTTATTGTTATATACTATGCAAAGGATGAAATTATTTCGGTTAAACAGTTTTATAAAACAAAGTAGCTTTTCATACGTACACCAATCCATAGTGACTATTTTAAGCTGCAATGTTTGTTCAGAAATAGTAGGCACATAGAACGTAAAACGGTAATAAAAACTAGCTTTGTTGCCATTTAAATATCGACTACTTTGATTCCGTTACGACGTTTCTCGTTTCTATAGCGGCTGTAGCCCAGTGGGTAAGACTTGTGACTTCTTATGAGAAAGGTCCTAGGTTCGAATCCCTGCTCCGGCTTGGCAATGAGTGTAATTTAAATATGTGTTTTCCATTTACGTTCATAATATAGTTACAGTAGCTAACGGTAAGGGAAAAGACCGTTAGGAAAACTGCCTGTCCCTCGGGGTAGGTAATGGCCAGTGCCTTTATACGGCGATGCGGTTTAGTACCTATCACTTTGCGTGTTGTCTATTTAGTGAAACGTGGCCTTCGAGTGACCCATACCTAACATGCCTTCGAAATTTCGATAAGGACACTCAAGCCTCTGACTACCCCGTCACAATGAAAAAGGGAGTTTATAAATACAAGTCGTGAAGCGTATGTATGTAAGAACTAGCTTAGTTGGCATTTAAATATCGACTACTTTGATTCCGTTCCGAAGTTTCTCGTGTTAATGCGACCCAATTTTCATATGACATGCGCGGGTTTACCTACATACGAATAAGCGTTACCTGGCTGTAATTAACCCTCATACAGGGTAAGTTATGTCGTGCATACTTAATCGGGGTAGGCGAATTTCGCCTTCTTTTCTTCTATAAGCCTCTAGTCTGACACGAATAAATTCGAGCTAAATGCAAATTTTCCTCAAGCCCTCTCAAAGTGTAGCGGTGAATAAATTTCCCTTTGGTTGTCAAGTGAAAATAGTAAATCATTCTTTATGGAGTCTTCAAAAGTTTGTTAATGTTCTTTCGTTGATAGTGCCAGCAGATAGTTGTATCTTAGTTTTTATAGTATTGTAGCCTTGCTTTATTTATGAAATGGTATTTGTTGTGGGACTAATATACGGGGTTATTGATTACTTGCAATATGATTAATTGATAGTAAAGCTTATTGAACCTTTCTATAAGGTTTTTGGTATCAAATACTTAATGCACTTAAATAACATATATGAATCTGTAATAACATATTAATAAATATCCTGTTCACAAAAAAAAATCAAGTAGACTTTACATACTCACACATTACGCCCGATTCCCTGTAGAGGGGTAGGCAGAATTCACAGATCCCCATCTGTCCCGATCCTGACAAACCACTTTCGCTTCATTGACACTCATAAACCTCTTCACACTTTGTATACTATTTGAAAACTTTGTCTACATTATTTGGTATAAGTAGAGCTTTTAAACTATAACTTAACTACCGCACGTAGCTTTTGCCAGGGGGGTTATAACACAGGTAGTCTTCGCTTACGTGAGCACACCTATCTGTGCCAGTACTAAAAAGTGATCCGGTGAACTTGTCGTGACCTATTTAACGGAAGCCCTCGTTATAGACAGTAACTTCGTTCCAATTATTCTGGGCACGCCGTTCGACAGGCTAGGCACGTTTGTTGTGCTCTTTTTATAGACTTCTGTTAGAGGGATGACTTGAATACGCTGTGTTGAATGGTGATAATGAGTAGTAGTTAGTATATGTAAAAATATTAAAGCTTAAGTCCCTTATGGGATCATATAGTGGCTATTGATGGAGAAAGTATTGAGAAAGGGTGACGTTAGAAGTACATATAACCGCCGAGTGTGTATAAGATGTATGAGTTTCAATGAAAAGAAAGTGGTTTGTCATTATCGGAAAAGATCCGTGATCTCTCCCTTCCCCTCTTCAGGGAATCAGCCGTGATGTGTAAGTATGTAGAGAAAGCGTATCTTGAATAAAGTGTATGGAAATTATAATGCACCATATCATTCAACTATTTAGTATTTATAACCAGCCCACTGAGAATCGAGGTGTGAGCTCTGAAACGGAATAATTATTCACTTTTGATGTGTTCACCCGATTGAATTTAAAACCGCTCGGACTATGGCATAGTTTTCATGAGATACGATAGTTTTTGCTTGTGTAGTAACTATGTTAGTGTTCAAATGAGTAGAACCGGCGTTCTGGTCTAGATATAGACATTTGCATCTCTTAAGTACATGGTTGGATAGTTACATTTCCCTAATGACTATACGAGTAGATGGAATCTTAAGAATAAAGTTGTTTCCAGGTGGAATATTACGCGAAAGTTTTGGAGTATTAGATGTTCATAACACCTTTAATGTAACAAAATAACCTGAAAGCATAATACTACATATTAGGTAATATACTAGAGTAGTGTGAAATCAATACTATTTTGCATCCTTTAGCTGTATAAAGTCTGATGCATTAGATATATCCTTTAGAAGCAGGAATTTAAGTTTCAAGTATTAATTTTCACATTGTTCCTTTCGTGAGTGAAAAGTTTACGGTCAAATATTTTCTTAGATCTTATATTAATTTTATACATTTATTTCCTCTTTATATTTACGTAAAATTACAGTCGCTTACATAAATATGCCTGTCATATTATGCAGAAAAGCTGGGACGCAAACAAAGTTTACTAGCTCCGTTCTTCCATGCATGTCGTAAAAGGCGACTAAGCGACTATGTGTAATCTATTTTGAATTAATAAATACTATTCGGCTATGGTCTAGCAACATGCAACCAATATTCCTTAAGACATATATCCTATATCACTACATAGTATAAAACAAAGTCGCTTTCTTTGTCCCTATTTCCCTTTGTATGCTTAAATCTTTGAAACTACCCAACTATATATATAATAACATCCATTAAATAGTGGAGTAGGCTATATATTTTATACCCGTGCGAAGCCTGATCTAGGAATAATTACGCCCAGGTTCTGTCCACCCCGACAGGGATAATAAACTGTAAATGTTATATGTACAATTCTTCACTAAAATACTAACGGGTTACTATAAAGAACCTTCTTGTTGCAGGACTATTCCAAGGAATGCGTGGCGCATGTACAGAAGTATTTAATGAAGCATGAAGTGCCGCCGAATTTATTCGAGGTTAGTAAAAGCTACGTTGAGCAGTAACTTTACTATGGTACATATATGCTTGCCTCGGATGTGAATGTATACTAACTAGCTGCCGTTCTTCCCGACAGCATGACGTAGAGGGCTTTAAACTAAAGGTGTAGAGGCCAAATGTAATCTTTTGGGCGATGGAAAAGCAAACTGTCATTGGTTTTATACAAATGCCATCACAATCCCTATATAAAAGCTTAAGTGGCAAAGAAGATGATAGGTCTCCGATGTTCTGTCCATCCAGAAAAGGATTATAGGGCGTGCGTGTATATGTATGTATATTTACGTGAGTTTGTCTTAATAATCCGCCCTTTTGCAGCCCTACATTGAAGAGATATTTCAGCATTTACGAGGGGAGCCCTTCAAAAATTTCTTAGAGAGGTAAATCGTGTTCTTATTCAACCTTTTTTGATTTTTACTCCTTGCGTTTTGATCTGTTGCTATGTGGTATATAGATACAAATAACATAATGATGGATATTCTTAAGATATAAAGAAAAATAGAATGTGATATACGGATATACAGATCAGATAAAATTATATGATGGATATGTTCTAAGGATTTAAAACTCAGAACTCCAAGTTAGTTTAAAAGTTTAAGTGTTTTTAATATTCTGGAATTAGGTGAATGATTGTATGCCCTAGTAAAATGAGTACCAAAATAACTTCAGTTTAATATATAAAATAGTCGGTTGCATAATTTGATCTACCTATAGAATAAGTAAGAATTAACCCTTTATAAGCTTTCTACGAGTATATACACTGCCTTATAAGAGTTTTGCAATTACAATGCATACCTCCAACGTACATTTTTGTAAATCAGTGTTCACTAATGTACTACTTTTCTTTCAGTGACAAATACACGAGGTTTTGCCAATGGAAAAACTTGGAACTGAATATCCAGCTAACGATGAACGATTTTAGTGTTCACCGAATTATCGGTCGAGGCGGTTTCGGTGAGGTGAGTCTAAATTTAATCTTTGTTTATAACCCATACGTCGTTTCCGATCTCATATTGTGCTTGTTTCTTATCAACGGCTCTTTTGTGCTATAATAATTTAAGCTGAGTGCCGACGGAGAGTTTTCGTATGTACTTTTGGTTCGGAGTGGGGTATTCTGTATTGGTGTGGTAGAAGTTAAATAGAATAGAAAAAAAAATTCACAAAAACAGCACAGGTACAAAAACATTTACATTTATTACAATTGACAAGATACTGCACTGTCACTGTGAAAGGGCCCAGGCTCAGCATATGTTGCAGGCCAAAGCCCACAACGCCAATCCTCCGCTTGAGCCGTTTAAATGATGTTGGGGATCCGTGATCTCTGCTTACCACTCTATAGGGACGATGTGTGCTTATGGAGGTATGAGGTATAATGTGGTTGAGTGAATGAGAATTATTAATTGGTTTTTTAATGTGATTATCACGATTTAACACTACTAGTATAACTTTATTAATCGTGTTTTTTTACACATTGAAAAGTAAATAATTCCGTAATTTGTTAAAATCGCATTTCATAGAAAGTGGAATGTTACTATAGTATTGCCAAAACGGTTAATTTTCTACATCCTAAATATTACACTTGTCATAAAGGTAATGTTCATAATAAATATGTACGTGAACATACAACATTAACATCAAATCATGTAAGGGGTTTCGTCTCATTAAAATTTTTGAACAGGGATTTTGTATTTTATTAATGTCTAACGACGTAATTTATATCTCCGAACAGGTAATAGTTAGTGCTTGTAAATGGCGGCATGGCTTACCACCTGTCACATTGAGTACTAACTATCTGGTCAACACGTGGGTTCGAGATATCCATAATATTACTACCTTCGCAATTGCGTAGATGGAAACCCGAACCTCTGACTACCCCGCAATTGTTATTGGTCGTGAACGCGTTTGTCATTTTGTTTGTCTCTAACGACACACTGGGAAGAGAAGAGTTGGTTACTTCACAACTTTTCACTATATAGAATAATAAAGAATATCTATGGCGTACCTAAAGTATGTATCTTGTGCCCACAGGTCTACGGATGTAGGAAAGCGGACACGGGCAAGATGTACGCGATGAAGTGCCTTGACAAGAAGCGCATCAAGATGAAGCAGGGAGAGACCCTGGCCCTCAACGAGAGGATCATGCTGTCTCTGGTCAGCACTGGGGTAAGTGGCCCTTTTAGAAAGCTTTTCGATGACCTCCGTGGCGCGATTGGTTGCACACGAACGCAAACTAACCCATCAACCCAATAGATTCCATGTATACTTAACCCCTTAGTAGCCTTTTACGGCAGGCTAGGAAGAACGGCAGCCAGTTTGCATTCTTTTTACGTCCCAGGCTAGTACAGGATAAAAAACATACATGATACCATTTTGATGACCTCTGGCGCGATTGGTTGGCACCTGAACGCTAATGAGTCCCTGGGTTGGATTCCCGGTGCAAAGTTAAGAACAACGCTTTTCTTCTGCTTTCCAGTCTGGTTGTCGATTATATATGTATTTATCTATGTATAATATGTATATATCTTTAAATATATGTTGACCAGTACCCTTAGCACAAGCACAGCACAAGTCTGAAATGAACTTGCCAAGGGACTAATTTAATTGGTGTAATAGTGTCCTAAATATTATTATAAAAAAAAAATGTGCCGCCGAGAGTGTATGAGGAGGTATATGAGCGTCAATGATGCGAAAGTGGTCTCTCAGGATCGGGACAAATGGCGATCCGTGATCTCTGGCAACCGCCTACAGAGAATCAGGCGCGATGTGTATGTTTTTATGTATTAGTAAGGAGAATAGCCGTATCTGGAACTATATCGTAAAACGAGTCACTGTTCTTCCTGGTATGTCTTAGAAGGCGACCGAGGGACAAAGAAATGGATTTGACGATATGCTAGCAACCTTTTCTTGCAGAGGGATAGGCTAGTTTAATAGCTAGTTTAAATGCTTATTAAACTATTTATTTCTATTATCAATTTATCCCGTGCTGGTCTGGCAAGTTATAAGAATGCTAACTAGCTGCCCGTCTTCCTGATATGTCGTGGAAGAACAATAAGGGACTAGGGTTAAACACAATCTATTAGGCGATGGAATAACAAGCTGTCACCTATGTTCCATATGATATCAAAACCCTAATATTCAGGCTAAAAGGTGATCTTGGAGATATTATCCACCTCCGAGGATATGTTGACCCCGAAAGGGATTAAAGGACGTGAAATGTATATGTATGTTGATATTCAAATGCAGTAATAATAGTTTAGTCGAAATATGAAAGCCTGTACATAGATAATGGTATAAGCTATACAATTCGTTCCTATATGAGTAAGAACTACGAACTAAAACGGATACAGATACAAGATTATTTTTAACGCACCGATCGAGTGCCGTTTTATCGTATTCCAACAAACGGCCAATGACGCAATTAAAATCGCGTTAACGAAAACATGTAAGATAGCCTTTACGTTTTCAGCCAGTGTCTTCGTTGCTAATCTTGTGAAGAAGTATCGTTTACGTCATTCCCTTCCCTAATGACGAGATTATTTATTGAATACGTCATTAGTGTTGTGCACTTATATTGATTATCGATACGAGAATTACTAAAGTAGTTGAGTAATGTAGTGTAATTACTCAATGCAGAAAGATTAGTCTTGTAAAGTAGGTAATTGGATGTACCTCATTAATTAGTCCGTTATTATTACGTTGGTAAAAGAATTTCTTGTCATGCGATGTCCTATACGCTTCAAGAAATAGAATGTTAATACAGTACAGCACACAGGCATATAAATATTATAAAAAACATTTGCGTAATGCACCGAATACTACGGCGAGGAAAAAGATCGTTAGGAAACCTACCTGTTTCCCGAACAGGTAATAGTTAGTGCTTGTAAATGACTACATTGCTTACCACTTGTAATAGAAACCTTAACCTCTGACTTCCCCGCGAGGTTTAATGGTCGTGAACGCTTATGTTTTTTGTCACACAGAAATATAGCCACACCTCTACTTCTGTAAACGTATATCTATTGATTACAATATACGATCCTGATAATTGTCTGTTACCTCACTCAAATCTATGACGATCACTATAATTTTCTTCTTCATACTATACTGTTCTTAAAAAACATACACAGTTTCTTTTACGGTAAGTTTATCGCGCTAATATGTCCCGTGCTAGTCTGAGTCGTTAATAATAATGCTAACTAGCTGCGTTTCCTTCCTTCATATCGTTAAACGCCACTAATAGACTAGGGGTAATAAAATTTATCACTAGTGTACTAGGGGTCCTAAAACTATTGGACAAAAGACTAACAACCTGTCACTAATATTCTATATCATATGAATGCCATTATGACCCCCGATAGTTTTGCTAAAAGTAACCGAAGATATGTAATATTTACAAGATTCTTCCCACCCCGAAAGGGATTGAAGGCTATAATATATTTGTAAGTATACATATAGCATTCCGTATTAGAAAGCAGGCTGTGTAGAACATAAATATATTCGGATGGAGGCATTGTGTTGTCCCGTAAACAAGTTCGCCTTAGTAATAAATTATATCTCATATTTTGTAAAGAGTCAACGGCGTAAGTAATCGTATTGTTTGATACGCGAACGGGATCACAATACACATTACGTATATTAGGTATTTGTGTACTTATATACGTGTACGTGTATATTCACGGCCTTTAGTCCCTTTAGAGTGGATAGAACCGCGGAGATATAACTGGAACCTTGGAAATATAATAATTTTTAGTTAACTAAGTATATTAGTTATACATATGTTTACTTCTATAAGTATATTTTCAACTCCTTTGGTCCCTTTTGATGTGGATAGAAGGTTGGAAACATATTATTTTAGGGTTTAGTTATACGGTTAAGTATAAAAATATTATCGCTATAATTGGCATTGATATAGAATATTGGTGACACGTTGTAGAAACCTCAGAGATGTAAAATCTACTTACTTATATTGTGGTTCTCATTTTTTAGGTTAATAGCCTATCTATAGAAATGTTGAGATGAAAGGTAGCTAGTTAGCTATTTACGTTCTAAACTAGCACGAGATATTAGATCTACATATATAAGTCATAGAAGAGAGACATTTTATTATTCTCTATCTGTTTTCATCGTGTCCCCATTTTCTTTCGATGTTTTTCTTCCGATCATATTGGAAAAATTCTGCTGAAGGGTGTGCGTAGCGTGAAGAACAGAAGAGCATGTATGAGATGGTTAATGGGTGTGTGAAGCAAGAGAGATTTGTTACGATCGTTTCAGATGGCGATCGATAGCCTGACTATCTAGTTAGTTGGGAACGTGAAGGCGTACATATTACATACATTTGTTCTGTACTAAGTTTTGTTTGATGACTTTAAGGGACGTTACTCTGAAAGACTTGCTGCTCTGAAACTGGGTAAATGGCTAATCTTTTCCTCTTTCTCAAAATTGGAGTTATTAGTATCTTATTTTAGTAGTTAAATGTTGTTATCACCTCTCTTATTGAGTGTTAATAAACCCTACATAGTTATTATATAATATGAATTATCTAATATAATTTATATATATTAAATGCTAATAGAAATTTATTATAAAGAACCTAATTATAGAGATATTTCAATTACAGTAAGTAAAACAAAAATATTATTAGTTTAATATAAAACTATTTTAATAACATAAACAAGGTTTATTATTGTTAGTGATATAAAACCATTCACGTTTATGGTTATAATAGATATCACGTTTATTTATTATTCTTATGATAGAATTTTCTATTGTGTTATGATTTATGACTATTATAGGTATATGAAAAGCTATGATGGTTCAGGGTTGGTGAACATCAATGATAGAGAGTTAATTGGATTGCGGGAATGGGCTTGCTGTCAGGTTATTGATCGATAGAGCCCACATTGTTTTAAAATATACAAACATACATACCACGCCTCTATGTCCCCGATGGGATAGACAGAGACTATCGATCGCCACCTGGAACGATCAAGACAAATCTCTGTCGATTATCATTACCCATTAATCATTAAAATATACATATACAAGAACAGAAACCACAATATATATTCATGACATAAAAATCTATGTTAGTACTGTTTGACCGAAGAGAACAAAACCTATTTATTTCTCTGAATTGAATAGTATGTGCTTGTAAACAGCGACCGGGATTACCACCTGTAACGTTAGGTGCAGATTATCATTTTAACATGTAGGTTCGCAAATACTTGAACCTAGTGACAACCCCGCAAGATCGAAATCATTTTAGTTCAAAAATGGATTAAAAGATATAGTTGTGAATGTGTATGTTTCAAGCACCATCCATATACATATAGAGAAAAAAGTGTAAGTGTTACGGCCGAGTGTATATGAATTGATTCGTCAGGATCGAGAGAAATGGGGACTGTTATCTCTGCCTATAATCCTATGTAGATGCCTGAATAGGAGTGAAAATGGAATGAAAAGTGAAATGAAATGAAAATGTTTTTATTCAACATAAGGATATTAAAATCACTTATTGAACGTCCAAAAAAAAACATTTCTCATAAAAAATGTCATTAACATAAAACTTATTCTTAAAATAAATCAGTCATGTGTATATTTATATGTACACATAGATATATAGATGCCAAAGAGTACTAGTACATACAGGTACAAGCTCCATAGATATTTATACGTTTAGAAGTTCCCGAACCGAGGCGAAGTTTGCGGTAGTTATGTGTATAGTAGTTTGCGGCTAGGACCAATAAACGGGGCCCAAGTTGCCGCATGAATTTTCTTTTACTGTGACCTTGTTTCCAAACTTAGCTTCGGGTATCGTGATAAACATTGCTCGGTTTATGTCCACGGGTAAACCGGAATCTGTACTCGAGAGTGGTTAAGAATATGGACTTATTAAACGTGGATTGAATAGAGTAGTCGCCATTTAAAATCACTAACTATTACCTGTTCGACGAACAGATAGGTTTCCTCACGATGTTTTCCCTCACCGTATAATTCGATGCATTTCGTAAATGTGTTTTTATTACGAAAATGTACATTGAGATTCATTAAACATCATTTCTATTGGTACATGCTCAAGCGGGATTTAAACCCTGTACCCACTGATACAGAGGCAAGCCCCAAACAACTGAGCTACGTCGAAGTGTAAAAGTATATACATATACGCGGCTTATATGCTAAAAATGGGTATTCGTGATCTGTGTCAATTCCTCTGTAGGGAAACGAGCGTGATGTGTAACTTTGTATGTGTGTTAAGTCATTCAATACATTTAAAGGTGAACAAAACGTCAGGGATAGGATTTCCTCAGTCAGTTTGAGTAAAACTATTGGTATTGTGATAACAAAGATAAAGATATTGGTGTGAGGTATCTAGCTTATCGCCTAGTTGATTCCATTGACCCCTACTCCTTAGTTAACCTTTTACGACATGCCCGTTTTTTCGACAACTAGTTTGCATTCTATTTATGTTCCAGTAGCACGATCAAATGAGAAAACTATATACTATGTAAAGTTCTACGATAAAACGTTAAACGTACTGCTACTTGTACGTATATAATACGTAGTGTCAGTGTTATCATTTATCAAAGAAAACAATATTTATTGCGTGGTTACTTGAGATTGCGCGTCAACCGATTGGAAAAGTGCGTCGTTCGATGTTGACGCCCCTTTAAAGAGTCAATGGAGGAGAAATATCTATCTATTAGCATATAGGTGATATCGGTATGATAGTTCGGTGTAGTTCAATCGCTGAGGTAGATTATGAATCAGTGCATTCAGAGTTCAAATCCCCCTTGATCAATTTAATAATAACATTATACTATATTATAGTTTTAAGAGATTCGCGATTTATACTCATGATTAATAACAAACGGGACTTATCGCGTATGTTTTTAAATAATAAAGTTACCTTTATTAAAACGTCGGGTTAATAAAGGTAACTTTATTATTTAAAAACATATTAAAACGTCGGGTTAATAAAGGTAACTTTATTATTTAAAAACATACGCGATAAGTCCCGTTTGTTATTAATCATGATTATACTATATATTTTTTTTCAATATAATGAAAATGGGGTTGTGATTTTCTATGCACATTATCGAAATAATACTTTTGCAAAATGTACCTACTGACGTTGGTTAAACGTCGTGAGGAAATCTACTTATTCTTCGGAACAGGTAGTCAATGTTCGTATATAGCGATACTGTTTACAACCTGTCACATTAGGTACTATCTGGTCAATACGTGTGTTCTAGGTAGCCATAGAATCACTATCATCTCAATTGCAGAGATGGACACTTGAACCTTTGACGCGAAGGTTAATGGCCGTGAAACTATTTAGTTAAGGTACATTTCGTTGCACTTGTACTATTATCACCTAACTCCATCTCTGAGCGGATAAGGGGACTAAATCGTCTGCAATCCGATCGACCATCGTCTGGCAACTTGGGAATCGCGTCGTAAAGCCAAAATATTGTTATTTATTCCAACTAAACGCTATTCTATCTCACAGAATAGCTTTCGATATATTCAAAGCGAAGTTGTAGGTACTTTGGCCAGACCAATACTGAGTTTTGCATTGTGAGTATGCATTTCGAAAATGTTTGAGAATGTATTGCCTCTCCAAGTTTTGTAAGTAAAGATAAAATATCAAAAGTTAAATACGAGGACGAATGATCGGTTTGGCAAAATAAACGTATAAGATATCTTTTTGATACAAACTGGGCTTTTCCATTTCTTGTTATTTCATTGTATGTTAATTTACTTAAACAATTGTTTATTTTTATGCGTTTAAAATATCTCTCAAATGTAGAATTTTAATTGATTAACATGAAAAGAGAGATCTTACTTCTCAATTAGGAGCACTACAATAAGAACGATCTACCAATAATTCACTACTATTCCAACCTTAAGAGAGTAGAAAATAGCTAACTACAGTAATATAACGTTGTACAAAGTATAATTCACTACTTTTCCGACCTTAATATAGTAGAAAATCGCTAAAATTATTTTCAATTAAGAATCGAAGTCACTGTGAAATTAATCCTTATACATATTACAATTTCTGTGTTAAGTGTACCTCATGTGATTTGTCGACATACTTGGTCCATTTGTAATTCGTTATTTATAATTTCACGCCGTTCTAATGTCAAATGTTGCATACAATGTCGTAGAATTCGCAACTGCGATTAGCCGATCTAAATATGAATTTTGTTTACGTTTAGAATGTGTTAGTTTGTGCAGTTACTGTAAGGTAAATGATGCATTTTGAATTTGGCTATTAAATTACTATTTACAGAGTAATAGCTAGATGATTTTTTTTTAGTTTACGTATTGTTGTTTTTATTGTCGACACGGCTTATCATCTGTCAGCATGTCACATTGAGTACTGACTATCTGGTCAACACGTAGTTTCGAGGTGGATTAAGATTTACTACTTTCGCAATTGCGGAGATGGACGCTTCAACCTTTGACTATCCCACAAGGGTTAATGGTCGTGACAGCGTTTATCTTTTTTTATTGGCAGGACCTTGTGTATTTTGTCTAGATTTTTAGCATAATCGGGGAAGCAAAAGCGATCCAGGCTATCAGGTATTGACCTAAGAATTCGTTTTAATATTACCTACATACATTCTAACATTTATCAAGCTGCTTTTTCTCGCTCTTGTTACTGACGAAAAGCCAATGGAGTCTAATCGAAAGTTTTACATACATATATTCCTCCTTTAATCCCTTTCGAGGTGGATAGAACCTCGGAGACACGATATCACCTAGGTAACAATTTAGCTTGAATATAGGGGTTGTGATGTCATAGTAGAACATTGGTGACAGGTGGCTAGCCCATCGCCCATGCCTCTTTACGTTCCTAGGACATGAATATTCAAAGTTTTACTATCGTATATTCTTTATTATTAATATCCCTACATAATGTAAACAGAATACTATAAAAACCATATATTTTAACAAAATTCACAGTCTTCATAAAAACAAAGAAGTTTTCAGTGAATCCATCAATCGATCGATAATAAATGAGATTCCTAATGAGACTCGACTATCCTTTGCCGGTGGGTACTGGCTTTTCTAGAAAGGGCAAACAAAACAAGGCTATCTCGGGTTTATCAGATAAATTATTACCTAAGTTCAATCAGACAGAACCTTTAGCTGACAAGTGTACAGTCTACTTAACATACATACATACACATCACGCCTGATTCTCTGTAGAGGGGCAGGCAGAGATCACGGACCCCATTTGTCCCGATGCTGACAGATCGCTTTCACTTCATTGACACTTATACACACTCGGCATTTATATGTACTTCTAACGTCACCCTTTTTCAACATGGCGTCTATCTGACTGTCATATGTCTTATTGGGCCGGCCCCTACGTAACCGCCCTTCTACATAACTTTTACCCATTTAGTGTGGGTTTAGTATAATAAAATATAAAACATTGGTCTGCTTTATACAGATGTTGCTTAAACAAACCTCTTTAACATTTTGAAACTACGAATAATAAACCGATATAATAAACTCGCACATGTTAGAGACATTGTATATTATGACATAGTATTTCTATCATTATTTTCTTTTTTTCTTCTTCCGGACAAAGTTTTATGTTCTAAAGATCTTCCCGTATTTTTTAAAACAACAGCGTTTGTACTCATACCATATGACCTTTATATAGTCAGCTACATTGATGTGTAAGTGTATGAATACTTTATAGCTAGTACTTAGACTTACTAGACTTTCTCGTGAGCTGCGGCAATAAATATACGAGTTTACAACCATGCATGCTCACGCTATGTACATAGGGCTGTGGTGTGTTATTATTTCTATTAACTGTTATAGAACTTCACTGTATAATTCTGTGTATAATATAATTACAACAAAACATCCGGTTTACCACCTATCTCGTCTAATAAAACGCTGGCTTTGAGTGGCTCATGCCTCCATACCTAACATGTCTCCGAAGATGTATTCCCGAGATGGGCACTCAAGCCTCTGATTTCCCCGCCAAACTAAAAAAGGGAGTGTGTATACACAAATCTTGAAGCTTATAATATGTTTTAAGACAAAACATATGTGTTTATGTATACTTCTAGTCGAATTTCACTTATGTTCAGAGTTTCATTCATTCATTTCATTTCATTTCAATAACAATATCTTCAATTATTATAAAGTTAGACAAACATGAGTTATTCTTAAATACTACAAACTTCTATGTTATAAGGTACTATATGGCAACTTGCTAGTAAAATAAATGTGATAATCTTTTTATTGTCCCCTGAAATATATTTGATTTGAGGTCACATACGTATAGAATTAAATAAAGGATTACTATGTATATATTTTCAAAATATAACATGTTACACCTGTTTCCCAGTAGACAGAAATTCCGGTCCTTTTTCCCTTTCCATCCTCATATGTACAAGCTGATTAAGGGAACCATGATCAATAGTTTTACTATTGCATGAAGCTCCACCCGTCCGTCACCTCTTCTATCGTGAGCACGATACTATACCAAAACGTCTCCAATCCAAAAGGGATTAAATAACTTGAATGTGTTTTTAAATTTTAGCTCCTATTTTCAATTTGTCTTGGTTTGAATTATAAGTTTCTTCGTAATTTTCTTCCAGGTGGATTGCCCGTTCATAGTTTGTATGACATACGCATTCCATACGCCGGATAAGTTGTGCTTTATTCTGGACCTGATGAACGGCGGTGACCTGCACTACCATTTGTCGCAGCACGGCGTCTTCAATGAAGCCGAGATGAAGTTCTATGCGGCTGAAGTTATATTGGGTAAGGATTTATTTGTTTATTTGTATACTAGTGACCCGCTCCGGTTTCGCACGGGTATAAAATATATATCCTATTCCACTATTTAATGGATGTTATTATACATATAAACCTTCCTCTTGAATCACTCTATCTATTAAAAAAAACCGCATCAAAATCCGCTGCGTAGTTTCAAAGATTTAAGCATACAAAGGGACATAGGGTCAGAGAAAGCGACTTTGTTTTATACTACGTAGTGATTAGTATCTATTTTCACTCATACAGATCATGCAAACATTCTTCTTAAGGCGGGTGTATGCAGAGTGAAGAACAAAAGAGCATGAATGGAATGATAAGTGTGAGTGAAGTAAGAGAGATTTGTTAGGATTGTTCCAAGTGCAGATTGATAGTCTCTGCCTAACCAGTTAGGGAGGTAGAGTTGTGATTATATGTATGTTATTTATAAGTACAGTCGTGTCGTTTTTCACTTATATTTGTGAATATGTTATGGTCTATCATTTATCTTTGGTGTGTTATTTAAATCGAATTTATGGTAGCATTTTTATTCCTAAATTAAATTAACGTCCATTGTGATGCAAAAGATTGTCCAACTCGTAGTGGATTATGGAAATGTGTATATATTTTGTAAGTGAATCTATAAATTTTACTGATTATAAGAATGAAATTTGCATAAAAACCTTAAACAAGTATTTCGATTTAAGCAATGACATTAATGTTTATTTTAGCACAACGAGATATACATACTTTTTTAAAAAGATATACGCATTTTCCGAGCTAGCCCTATGTCACTTACATACACGTTATAATAGACGACAATATATGATCAATTTATTTTTAGTATAGCAATTCCTTTTTATAAGTTATTTAAATTGTTGTGTTTACACTAGACATACAACAATAGGATTAATAAAAACATGTTTGTGACCTACGTCTTCAGTGTAATATAGTTATTTATGATATTATAGTTGTTGTATGTAATGATATGAATGGTTTTAATATGATATCTACTATGGCGAAGATCAGAGAGATTTTATTGTAAATGCAGATATTTCTCTTCTATATATCTAGATAAAAAGTTGATATAATATTATTATACGTATATTCATTATATAATATTATACGTATTTGCAACAAAACGTATTATAACCCTTTATTTAGAAGTACATATTAGAATTATAGTCATTCTTTTATTACTGTGTTTGTAATAAAGACTTTCCACTTAAAGTTCGTAATACCTCTAATGATTGATTTCATAGATATATTATAATGGTTCATAAACTATAAGAAAAAACTATTTCAAAACTGCTGACGCTGCAACCGCGAGCTATATAACTTGGGCGATAAAATTCCTATGAACTAAGCTGTTGGAAAGCGTCTTTTCCGGTTATGTCATAAAACGAAATATGTTTTGGATCAACTTTCCTGATTAGCGAAGCTTGAGTTGGTCTTCAGGACAAAATATTTTGACCTCCCTCTTTCGTCAATACACAAGTGAAAATAGATTCGTAACTTTTCTTGGTTTTGTATAAGCCAGCATATTATATACGTTTAAATCCACGTGCTTTAATACAAACGTGACAATGATTGAAGGATGTGAGTGAAGCAAGAAAGATTTGTCAGGATTGTTCCAGGTTGCGATCGATAGTCGCTGCCTATCCCCTTAGGGACTTATGAATGTAAGATATAACTTCAGCGATATAAAATCTCTTTTCTAGGTAATTTTAGCAATGCATTGGGGTTCATTTTCAATAAAGCCATATTTATGTGACTTAAAAAAATAATTCTTACTAGCTGATATAAGCAAAAGCCTAGAAATTCAGTTAGAAAGATTGAAGTAGGTGTGTTCAAAACAACAGTTATAATAATATTTCTAGTTACGTCATCAATACATAAGGAATAATATATTATTATACGGTCTGACGTAATGGTAAAACTAGTAACACTAGTGTTTTCTTTGTGTCATTGTTATAACGGTATATTATTGATATAATAGGAAAATACCTTTATAAGTTATCTCGAGTTTTTAATTACGCTGGTTTGGCTAGAAATTTAATTTTATGTTATTGTTAATTTTCTTCTTATATTTTATTTTAATGTCATGTGTAATCTTTTTGACTATACTGATATGTTTTATATAACGTCTTAAACCTTTTTGAGGTGGACAGATCATCGGATTATCCGCTCAGTTACTTTTAACAAATATTTCAGGGCCGTTTGGTATTTGACCTGATGACTACTAGTCCCTTAGTCCCTTATGCTGGGATAAAAAGCTAATCAGCAATATATTTCTTACTTCATTATCAGTCATATAGACGATATATTGAAAAAGAGAGACGTTATAAGTACCTATATCTGATTATTATGATTATTTTATTTTGACATATTAATTTTATACATATAATTGCAAATTTTTAAGATGATCATTGTAATCTTTGGACATGTATTAATTGTATTTTGTTTTTATGTGGAAATTGTTACAGTGTAATAAATAAATCTAAATCTGTAACCGTCGAGTGTGTATGAGATGAAGGCCTAACAATGCAGCGAAAGTGTTTTGGGGGGATTTGTGATCTCTGTGTATGAATGTATGTTCATTATAAAGACAAAAGTAAATAGAGTACTGCCTGTGTATCAATAGAAAGTAAACGTTTTTTTGTCCTGTATACGCGGTACTAGAATGTTTGTTCGCTGCATACGTCTGCATACAAATGGACTGTCTGGGTTATGTGTAGTATGGTTTATAGGATCGACCTTGTACTGGAGAGAGTTCTAACATGATTATGTGCTCTTGTCTCTTATGTTGTTGCCTATAGTTATTTATAATAAAGGAGTAGTTTCTAGATATTAGGGGAGGTTGCTAGTATATTTTAAATTTGCATTTGTATATATTATAAACCTATGACTATGAAGAGAATTAATAACTATTGAAAACTTGAACAGAATAATAAAAATAATTATCGCTACGTTATCTGATTATTTCGTGAAATTGGTAAAGCGTCGATAAACCTCAGTGGTCTCGTTACTTAGTCTTTAAATCTTTCGTATAAAGATTCAATACCAGCCTGACATATACCATTAGAAATGAACTTTTCTCATAATTTTCGTGCAATTTCTTGTGTCTATTAATTAACTTGTTATTATCTTTTAAAGATCATTTTTGCTTATAGCATAACATAGATCTATGTTATGTCATAAGCAAAAATGATCTTTTATAAACAAATAATATTACGAGGTATTATATTTCTCTACCTCGTAATATAACTTCTATACACTACATACAATATAAAAACATATGATTCTTTGTTCCTTGCAGGCCTGGAGCACATGCACAAGAGGCACATAGTGTACAGGGACCTGAAGCCGGCGAATATCCTGCTGGACGAGCACGGCCACGTCAGGATATCGGACCTGGGCCTCGCCTGCGACTTCTCCAAGAAAAAGCCGCATGCTAGCGTGTAAGTGCAGTCTTATTTCGATACTACACTAATAATAATAGTATTGTAGGACGTTATTACACCAATTGAACTAGCCCCTTGGTAAGTACATTTAAGACTTGTGTTAAGGGTACTAGTCAACGTATATTTAAGAAATGTATACTTATTATATATAGATAAATACATATATAGCATATATAATCAACGACCAGACTGGAAAGCAGAAGAAAAGCGTAGTTCTTAACTCTGCCTCCACCGGGAATCGAACCCGGGACCTCACTAACACTAGTGTTTAAGATTGGGTTTTATATAATATATTGATTCATAACTACAAAATACATTTATGAAATGCATCGAATATTACGGTTAGGGAAAACATCGTGAGGAAATCTACCTGTTCCCCGAACAGATAATATTCAGTGCTTGTAAATGGCGACATGGCTTACCACCTGTTACATTGAGTACTGCCTATCTGGTCAACACGTGGGTTCGAGGTGGCCATAGAATTACTTCCTTCGCAATTGCGGAGATGGACACCTCAACCTCTGAACGGGTAACAAAGGCAACACTATTTATCCAATAACCTATATTCCAGTGGCACCCACGGCTACATGGCCCCAGAGGTCCTGTCCAAAGGCACTGGCTACGATTCGTCAGCTGACTGGTTCAGTTTCGGCTGCATGCTGTACAAACTACTGAAAGGGCACTCGCCCTTCCGTCAGCATAAGACTAAGGATAAACATGAGATTGATAAGATGACGCTTACTATGGTGAGTCTATAGGATTTAGTACTAAGGTATTGGAGAGAAGTGGGGGTTTTATTCAGTAGAATGTAGTAGGAAAGGGAGCGTAGTAGTATGTTTGAAAGTAAAGTGAGTTTTACAGTTAATTGTGTTTTACAAAATGTAAAGTATGGTTTATGGTAAGATACGTCTTGAGTACCTACAGATGGTGTTTTGGGTCACTTATTACAGGAACCAAAAGTGAATTTTATATTTTATAGTTACAAAAATCTAGAATATTTTAATGTTAGAAAGTCTGTGTATAGTATTTATAGTAAATAGTTATCTAGTGCTAGTATATAACGTAAATAGAATGCTAACTAGTTACCCTTTATCCCGGTCTGTCGTAAGAGGCGACTAAAGTACTTGGGGTCTTCAGAATATATTGGGCAATGGACAACAACTCATCCGATATTTATGCTAAGTAGAAAGTAGTAGTAGTAATTCGTTTTAGTTCTTAGTCGGTACAGTATTATAGTCTAAAGAACGTAGTAAGATTATATATTTAGATTACACAAACCTTTAAAAAATAATGATAAGCATGAGTGCATAGTGTATTAGATTAGTTAAGTAGCTAGTAGTTGGCTTGAAGTATATCAATAATGGTAAAAAAAGGATTTGAAAACCTTCCAGAATGTAGAACTGCCTGACTCGTTCAGCCCCAGCCTGAAGAGTTTGCTCGAGGGGCTTCTACAGAGGGATATCAATAAGCGGCTGGGTTGCAAAGGGCGAGGGTAAGTGTTGTTTGTTGTACTGGTTCAATCATCAATCAATCAGCCTATTTCATTCCACTGCAAGGCGTAGGCCTCCCCAAGGGTACGCTACAAAATAGGATTATTCGAGGCCCTCAGCCAGCCACTACCAGGGACCTTTTAGATATTGGTTTTGTTATATGAAAATTTATTAGTTACAAATAAATGATGAAGTGATTTGTATAAATGATAGGATAATTCTCGTGTTCGTGGCATAAGCATGTTGTTAAACGCGTCATAGGAAGTCTGTGATTACCTCACCATGTTAATGCCTTTATACCCATAATAGATATGCTAAAAGTGACACTGGAGATATTTTATTCATGGTTCTGTTCAGTTCCTAAAGTTAAAGTTGAGTAGTATGAGATCTATTTGCATGTAGATCTCATACAGTGGATCTTACTATATATTCTGTCTATTTATTTTAATTGGTTACTTACACAGGTTTTAGTTGGAACTGTGTTATTTTATAGTATGTTTGATGTGCTATTCCAAATACAATCTTACAGTATCAAAGTGAGTATACTATTCCACTATTAGTCCACTTTTGATGTTACGTACGTGTCTTATGTCTAATAGTCGATAGCGTAAAATCTCACTTCTTCATGTCAGTTTTGCACATCCGATTGATGTTGGATATACTAGGTAAAAACCCTCATCTTGATAATACTACATACTTTTCACATCCTAATACATTCTCTTTCACTCCAGCGCCGACGAACTGAAAGAGCACGTGTTCTTCGCGGGCATAGACTGGCAGCAGGTGTACCACCAGAAGTACACGCCGCCCCTCATCCCCCCAAGGGGGGAGGTCAACGCCGCAGACGCCTTTGATATTGGCAGTTTCGACGAGGAGGATACTAAGGGGATCAAGGTATGGGGTTAAATGTAGGAAAGGGTATATATTGGTGGTCATAAACGTGTATAGGTTGTAGTATATAAGGTGGATACTAAGGGGTAGGTATGGGGTTGAAATATAGAGTAGGGTGTACATTGGTGGTCATAAACGGCTGTAGGTTGTAGTATATAAGGAGGATACTAAGGGGATCAAGGTATGGGGTTAAATATAGGAAAGGGTATATATTGGTGGTCATAAACGTGTATAGGTTGTAGTATATAAGGTGGATACTAAGGGGTAGGTATGGGGTTGAAATATAGAGTAGGGTGTACATTGGTGGTCATAAACGGCTGTAGGTTGTAGTATATAAGGAGGATACTAAGGGGATCAAGGTATGGGGTTAAATGTAGGAAAGGGTATATATTGGTGGTCATAAACGTGTATAGGTTGTAGTATATAAGGTGGATACTAAGGGGTAGGTATGGGGTTGAAATATAGAGTAGGGTGTACATTGGTGGTCATAAACGGCTGTAGGTTGTAGTATATAAGGAGGATACTAAGGGGATCAAGGTATGGGGTTAAATATAGGAAAGGGTGTACATTGGTGGTCATAAACGTGTATAGGTTGTAGTATATAAGGAGGATACTAAGTGGATCAAGGTATGGGGTTAAATATAGGAAAGGGTGTACATTGGTGGTCATAAACGTGTATAGGTTGTAGTATATAAGGAGGATACTAAGGGGATCAAGGTATGGGGTTAAATATAGGGTAGGGTGTACATTGGTGGTCATAAACGTGTATAGGTTGTAGTATATAAGGAGGATACTAAGTGGATCAAGGTATGGGGTTAAATATAGGGTAGGGTGTACATTGGTGGTCATAAACGGGTGTAGGTTGTAGTATATAAGGAGGATACTAAGGGGATCAAGGTATGGGGTTAAATATAGGGTAGGGTGTACATTGGTGGTCATAAACGTGTATAGGTTGTAGTATATAAGGAGGATACTAAGTGGATCAAGGTATGGGGTTAAATATAGGAAAGGGTGTACATTGGTGGTCATAAACGTGTATAGGTTGTAGTATATAAGGAGGATACTAAGTGGATCAAGGTATGGGGTTAAATATAGGAAAGGGTGTACATTGGTGGTCATAAACGTGTATAGGTTGTAGTATATAAGGAGGATACTAAGGGGATCAAGGTATGGGGTTAAATATAGGGTAGGGTGTACATTGGTGGTCATAAACGTGTATAGGTTGTAGTATATAAGGAGGATACTAAGGGGATCAAGGTATGGGGTTAAATGTAGGGTAGGGTGTACATTGGTGGTCATAAACGTGTATAGGTTGTAGTATATAAGGAGGATACTAAGTGGATCAAGGTATGGGGTTAAATATAGGAAAGGGTGTACATTGGTGGTCATAAACGTGTATAGGTTGTAGTATATAAGGAGGATACTAAGGGGATCAAGGTATGGGGTTAAATATAGGAAAGGGTGTACATTGGTGGTCATAAACGTGTATAGGTTGTAGTATATAAGGAGGATACTAAGGGGATCAAGGTATGGGGTTAAATATAGGAAAGGGTGTTAATTGGTGGTCATAAACGTGTATAGGTTGTAGTATATAAGGAGGATACTAAGGGGATCAAGGTATGGGGTTAAATATAGGAAAGGGTGTTAATTGGTGGTCATAAACGTGTATAGGTTGTAGTATATAAGGAGGATACTAAGGGGATCAAGGTATGGGGTTAAATATAGGAAAGGGTGTACATTGGTGGTCATAAACGTGTATAGGTTGTAGTATATAAGGAGGATACTAAGGGGATCAAGGTATGGGGTTGAAATATAGGAAAGGGTGTTAATTGGTGGTCATAAACGTGTATAGGTTGTAGTATATAAGGAGGATACTAAGGGGATCAAGGTATGGGGTTAAATGTAGAGTAGGGTGTTAATTGATGGTAATAAACGTGTATAGGTTGTAGTATATAAGGAGGATACTAAGGGGATCAAGGTATGGGATTAAATATAGGAAAGGGTGTTAATTGGTGGTCATAAACGTGTATAGGTTGTAGTATATAAGGAGGATACTAAGGGGATCAAGGTATGGGGTTGAAATATAGGAAAGGGTGTTAATTGGTGGTCATAAACGTGTATAGGTTGTAGTATATAAGGAGGATACTAAGGGGATCAAGGTATGGGGTTAAATGTAGAGTAGGGTGTTAATTGATGGTAATAAACGTGTATAGGTTGTAGTATATAAGGAGGATACTAAGGGGATCAAGGTATGGGATTAAATATAGGAAAGGGTGTTAATTGGTGGTCATAAACGTGTATAGGTTGTAGTATATAAGGAGGATACTAAGGGGATCAAGGTATGGGGTTAAATATAGGAAAGGGTGTACATTGGTGGTCATAAACGTGTATAGGTTGTAGTATATAAGGAGGATACTAAGGGGATCAAGGTATGGGATTAAATATAGGAAAGGGTGTACATTGGTGGTCATAAACGTGTATAGGTTGTAGTATATAAGGAGGATACTAAGGGGATCAAGGTATGGGATTAAATATAGGAAAGGGTGTACATTGGTGGTCATAAACGTGTATAGGTTGTAGTATATAAGGAGGATACTAAGGGGATCAAGGTATGGGGTTGAAATATAGGAAAGGGTGTTAATTGGTGGTCATAAACGTGTATAGGTTGTAGTATATAAGGAGGATACTAAGGGGTAGGTATGGGGTTGAAATATAGAGTAGGGTGTACATTGGTGGTCATAAACGGCTGTAGGTTGTAGTATATAAGGAGGATACTAAGGGGATCAAGGTATGGGATTAAATATAGGAAAGGGTGTACATTGGTGGTCATAAACGTGTATAGGTTGTAGTATATAAGGAGGATACTAAGGGGATCAAGGTATGGGATTAAATATAGGAAAGGGTGTACATTGGTGGTCATAAACGTGTATAGGTTGTAGTATATAAGGAGGATACTAAGGGGATCAAGGTATGGGGTTGAAATATAGGAAAGGGTGTTAATTGGTGGTCATAAACGTGTATAGGTTGTAGTATATAAGGAGGATACTAAGGGGATCAAGGTATGGGGTTGAAATATAGGAAAGGGTGTTAATTGGTGGTCATAAACGTGTATAGGTTGTAGTATATAAGGAGGATACTAAGGGGATCAAGGTATGGGGTTGAAATATAGGAAAGGGTGTACATTGGTGGTCATAAACGTGTATAGGTTGTAGTATATAAGGAGGATACTAAGGGGATCAAGGTATGGGATTAAATATAGGAAAGGGTGTACATTGGTGGTCATAAACGTGTATAGGTTGTAGTATATAAGGAGGATACTAAGGGGATCAAGGTATGGGGTTGAAATATAGGAAAGGGTGTTAATTGGTGGTCATAAACGTGTATAGGTTGTAGTATATGAGGAGGATACTAAAGGGATCAAGGTATGGGGTTAAATGTAGAGTAGGGTGTTAATTGATGGTAATAAACGTGTATAGGTTGTAGTATATAAGGAGGATACTAAGGGGATCAAGGTATGGGATTAAATATAGGAAAGGGTGTACATTGGTGGTCATAAACGTGTATAGGTTGTAGTATATAAGGAGGATACTAAGGGGATCAAGGTATGGGGTTGAAATATAGGAAAGGGTGTACATTGGTGGTCATAAACGTGTATAGGTTGTAGTATATGAGGAGGATACTAAAGGGATCAAGGTATGGGGTTAAATGTAGAGTAGGGTGTTAATTGATGGTAATAAACGTGTATAGGTTGTAGTATATAAGGAGGATACTAAGGGGATCAAGGTATGGGGTTAAATGTAGAGTAGGGTTTTAATTGATGGTAATAAACGTGTATAGGTTGTAGTATATAAGGAGGATACTAAGGGGATCAAGGTATGGGGTTAAATATAGGGTAGGGTGTACATTGGTGGTCATAAACGTGTATAGGTTGTAGTATATAAGGAGGATACTAAGGGGATCAAGGTATGGGATTAAATATAGGAAAGGGTGTACATTGGTGGTCATAAACGTGTATAGGTTGTAGTATATAAGGAGGATACTAAGGGGATCAAGGTATGTGGTTAAATGTAGGAAAGGGTGTTAATTGGTGGTCAAAAACGTGTATAGGTTGTAGTATATAAGGAGGATACTAAGGGGATCAAGGTATGGGGTTAAATATAGAGTAGGGTGTACATTGGTGGTCATAAACGTGTATAGGTTGTAGTATATAAGGAGGATACTAAGGGGATCAAGGTATGTGGTTAAATGTAGGAAAGGGTGTTAATTGGTGGTCATAAACGTGTATAGGTTGTAGTATATAAGGAGGATACTAAGGGGATCAAGGTATGGGGTTAAATATAGAGTAGGGTGTACATTGGTGGTCATAAACGTGTATAGGTTGTAGTATATAAGGAGGATACTAAGGGGATCAAGGTATGGGGTTAAATATAGAGTAGGGTGTACATTGGTGGTCATAAACGGCTGTAGGTTGTAGTATATAAGGAGGATACTAAGGGGATCAAGGTATGTGGTTAAATGTAGGAAAGGGTGTTAATTGGTGGTCAAAAACGTGTATAGGTTGTAGTATATAAGGAGGATACTAAGGGGATCAAGGTATGGGGTTAAATATAGAGTAGGGTGTACATTGGTGGTCATAAACGTGTATAGGTTGTAGTATATAAGGAGGATACTAAGGGGATCAAGGTATGGGGTTAAATATAGAGTAGGGTGTACATTGGTGGTCATAAACGGCTGTAGGTTGTAGTATATAAGGAGGATACTAAGGGGATCAAGGTATGGGGTTCAATATAGGAAAGGGTGTACATTGGTGGTCATAAACGTATAGGATGTGGTAGTTAATATAGTAGTTATTTTTAAACGCGATTTATACTCATTTTATTAACCATAATAAAATGAGTATAAATATATATATATAATTATATATATAATTCGACGTGGCTCAGTTGTTTGGGGCTTGGCTCTGTATCAGTGGGTACCGAGTTCAAATCCCGCTTGAGCATGTACCAATGGCAATGAAGTTAAATGAATTAAATGTGCATTTTCGTTAAAAAAAAACATTTACGAAATGCATCGAATTATACGGTGAGGGAAAACATCATGAGGAAACTTACCTGTTCGTCGAACAGGTAATAGTTAGTGCTTGTAAATGGCGACATGACTGACAACCTGTCACATTGAGTACTGACTATCTGGTCAACACGTGGGTTCGAGGTGGCCATAGATTTACTACCTTCGCAATTGCGGAGATGGAAACCTGAATCTCTGATTACCCCGCAAGGGTTAATGGTCGTGAATGCGTTCTTGGATAGGGTAGTTTCATACATGTTCTCAATTTTTAAAACTATTTCGTTGTGGATAGGACAACAGAGATATAATAGGTTCATGGGCATTTGAAAAGTAGTGTGTGTTGATATGGAATATTAGTGATTAGTTATTAGCACATCGCCTAATAGATTGTATTAATGCATATTTCTTTAGTCGTGTTCTACTATATGCCGGGAACGGGACTATCTCTCATTGCTTTTGTTTTTTAGTTACATCCCATAGTAACGCGAACATTTTCAATAAAAATACTTAAAAATGCTGTCTCAATAAAGAAACAAGTTCTATTCAATATGCCACCTACACCCGATTTGCATAGGTAAAAAGAATACAAACGTAGCATTTATGGATAAATATGACCTGGGGGAGTACTTACGCAAATTGGGCACATAATAAATAATAATCATTGTGAATTAAAAAATTACGTCATTTTTTATGATGAAAATGGGGTCTATAAGTGATAAAATATTACCAGTGTTGAAAAATTTACCCTGTATAGTTCATGTTCGGAGATGTTTTCCTAGCCATAAATGCTACACTTATAACATTTTAACAAACTCTTAACAATACTTTTAACATTTTTTTTGTTAGTTTGTACGTTTTCTATCCTTACACTTCAATGTAGCATTTCCCATAACCGTTAGTATAGCCTAAACTCCATTCCAGCTAACCGAAGCCGACCAGATGCAGTACAAGGACTTCCCGCTGGTGATCTCGGAGCGGTGGCAATCAGAGGTGGCGGAGACGGTGTTCGAGACGGTCAACCAGGAGGCGGACAAGGTGGAGCTCAAGCGGAAGGCCAAACAGAAGCAGAGGTTCGACACTGATGAGAAAGGTTAGTAGTACATCGCTACTATAGTATATTCGTATTAAGAAAATAGTGACGTCATCATGTCCCCATGATTTAACAAATGAGATTGTATAAGGGTTATCTGTTATTGGTTAATGTGACTTGTTTTCTCGCTTACTCACGTCTCATTGGCCAGTTTAACTTCTGAATGTCATGACGTCACTATTTACTTAACGCGAACAGCCTATACATCTAAACATGATTACACAACACAACACAAACATTCTTATGTACCAACTGCTGTTTTACCTCACTAAAATTCCTTATAATTATGTGCATTTATTTGGGTTGAGCTTACCCATCCTAAGCTACAGGGCTTTGCCCTTTTTTAGCAGGTTTGTTCTTATGTAGAATGTTAAGGTTTTTTTCCAATAAACATTTATACTTTTTTTTACTATACTAGTTTTCTGGGTCGCAAGGTTCTGTGGATCCGAAACATGGGTTAAGTGAGATGAATGTGATCGTATGTAAGGTCAGTCACGTATTGGCTTGCATATGTAAGTGATAATATTTGACGCGGCTACGTAAATGATAATTTTATACTTCTTTGCTTATTACATCTACTGGAAAATAAATGTAACAAAATTATTTCGGAGTCATTGTTTCGTTGACTGCTCTAGGATTTCATGATACATGGGAGTCTCTGTTATGCATATTATACAAATATTGTTTAACATACATACATACATATATTCACGTCTACGTCCTCAGGGGGATAGGCAGACACTATCAATCGCCACCTGGAATGTACCTGACAAATCTGCCTTGCTTCACGCACACCCATTAACCTTTTTATACATGCTCTTCTATTCTTCACGCTGCGTGCACCCGCCTTGAGAAGAATGTTTCCAATTTAATCTGTATAAGTAATACGCGGCCGTATCATTCCTAGTTATTTTTTAACGTTATTTTCTAACATATTAAGTTAATATTTAATTTTATTATTATTTAGTTAATATTTTTCTATTTCAGAATCCGACTGCATCTTACACGGCTACATAAAGAAGCTGGGAGGCCCGTTCGCAAGCGCCTGGCAGACGCGGTACGCCAAACTCTACCCCAACCGGCTAGAGTTGCATTTGGAGAACTCAGCCAAGCCAGAAATGATACTTCTCGATACGGTAGAAGAGGTCTCTTCGGATCTCGTCTCGGTTAAAGGCGAGCAGTGTATTGTGCTGCGGACTAGGAACGATACGAAGATCGTTCTTACTAATACGGTACGTTGGTTTTGGTTGTTGGGTAAGAAGTTAGTTTAGTAGTAATACTAGTTTTAAAGCTCATAATGATTGCTACAATAGTAGATTAGATAAAGGTTTAGGTACTGATCTATCTATTTATCTACTACTGATCTATTCTAGAACGGAAAAAGAAGTAGAACAATATTCCATGTTAATGACATCACATACTCTATAGTAATCTAGTTTTTAGTTCTTTATGTCATTTATTTAGGTAGAGATCAAGAACCAGCTATATAAAGAGAGTAGATAGATAAAATGGACAGTCAATGTTTTATGTTACTTTTTATATGTCTTCTTAAATTTTCTCTTCCAATTTATCCCTCTTCCTTGACTCAACATATTACAAATTACAGGACGAAATCGGCTTAAAAGAATGGGCGATTTCCCTCCGTTCCGCGCACAAGTGCTCCCAAGAGCTACTGGCATCCATGGCGAAGAAAGCTGGCAAGATCTACGGCACAGATGGCGCTAAGGACGCCCTGGGACTCGCCCGGCCCATGCCGCCGGCCGCGCAGTCGCCGGCGCTGACGCGGGCGCCCAACGGGAACAACTAGCAGGAGCTCGCGCCCAACAAGGGCGCCAAGATGTTCAGACGCTCCAAGAGCGCTGCGCAGCTTATCAAGTGAGCTGGATGTGGGCCGTGGTGAGTTTTTTTAATTTATGTAGGATACAAACAAACACATAATAGAACTTAGAATAAATATATTATTAATACTAATTTAAACCTACAGTATCCATAAAAATAACAAAACTACTTTGCTACCAACACAATAATAAGTAACAATATACAAAACATAAGTACACAATCTTATAATGTTACACCTAATATTTCCTTGACTTCTCTTAAACACGGGGAGCGAAACGTCCCAAGTTATTTCAAATACACGTTAATTTACTTGCTTATAAAAACTGCACTGAATACTTTGGGGAGGGAAAATATAACAAACCTACAGTTACCCAAACAGGTATAGACAGTGCTTGTATAGGCGACATGGCTTACCACCAGACTCATTGATTACTGATTGAAAGAAAAACATTCATTATCTGCTTATATATATTTTGACATAACACACACCTTGACACGACAACAATATTAAGGATTGAATGCTGTTCCTTCAATTTCCGAATTCCTTGTCCCACCACGCTGGCTACATCAGCTCCATTTAAAAATTTATTCTTATACATACATACACATCACGCCTGATTCCCTGTAGAGGGGTAGGCAGAAATCACGGATCCCCATTTGTCTCGATCCTGACAGACCACTTTCGCTTCATTGACATTCATACATCCTCTCATACACTCTCGGCGGTTATAGGTACTCCTAACGTCACCTTTTTTCAATATAGCGTCTATCTGACTGTTATATGTCTTATTAGGCCGGCCCCTACGTAACCGCCCTTCCACTTCACTCATATATATTCCTTTTGTCAATCTGCTATCATTCATCCGCATAACATGTCCAAACCATCGAAGCATGCTCTTTTCAATCTTAGTCACTACATCTTCTTTCAAACCGCAACCTTCCCTTATCACACTATTTTTAATTCTATCATTCAATGTTACTCCTAACATGCATCTCAGTGACCGCATTTCGACGGCATTGATTCTACTTTCATGCTTCTTTTGCCATACCCAACTTTCACTACCATAAGTCAATGTTGGAACCAGCACAGCCCTATGAATAGCCATACGTGCCGATTGAGAAATCGACTGGCTACCCATAACACTATACATAGCCCCATTAATCTTATTACCTGCACACACTCTACGTTCAATATCTCCCTCACATTTTCCGTTACTAGTAAAAAGTGTTCCCAGATATACAAAATCATTCACTTGTTCGACTCTTTCATTATCTATGTCAATCTTGCACTCTGTCTTGCTAAGTCCCTCCATGACCATTACTTTCGTTTTATTTACATTAATTTTCATTCCTTTCCTCTTAAGGGACTCATTCATGCAAGTGACCATCTCCTGCAACTCACACGCCGATGACGCAAGAAGAACCTGATCGTCAGCGTACAAGAGGCATTTAATGATCAACTCGCCCATACGCAATCCTCTGTCACTTTCTTTCAAATCAGTCAAGCAACTATCCATGAACAGATTGAACAGCCACGGCGAAGCTACACAGCCCTGCCTCACACCCTTTCGGATACTGAACCAGTCTGAGTAGGCCCCATTAACCCTAACACAAGCTCCGGAATCCATATATAAAGACTTTAGAGCCCGTATTAAGGTACTGCCCAAACCAAACGCAGATAGCGCCCTCCACAAATCGTTCCGGGATACACGATCATACGCCTTTTCCAAATCCATAAAAGCACAGAAAACCTTTTGGTTCTTCGCCAAAAACTTTTCAGCCACCTGGCGTAAGGAAAAAACCTGATCTGTACATCCCATTCCCTTCCGAAAACCTGCCTGTACATCCCATATCTTGGTTTCAGTCTCACGAACAACTCTTTCAATCAATACTTTTGCATATATTTTTCCGACGATGCTCAGAAGGCTAATCCCCCGGTAGTTCTTGCAATCTTGCAAGGGTCCCTTCCCCTTGTACAAAGGAACGATAACGGCCCTGCACCAATCTTTAGGCACGCGTCCATACCGCCAACACGCATTAAAAAGTAAGTACAAGAGGTTGGCAACCACCGGGCCACCAGCCCTCAACATCTCCACGGAAATCCTATCATACCCTGCAGCTTTACCAGTTTTCATAGCTTTCAAAGCTTTGAAGATTTCTTCCATACTAATATCACTGCCATTATCATCCAAACTTAATTCAGATGTATCATCCTGAAATGATACATCCTCATTTTCAAACAACTCTTCAAAGTATTCCTTCCATCTTTTTAACGCCAAACACTCATCATTTATCAAATCCCCATTCTTATTCCTAACAGCACTCATTCTGGATCCTCCAGAGAGTCCCCTGGCCGTTTTGACCATTTTCCAAAATAGTTTGATATTTTGATGGAAACTCTCGGAGAACTTCCTTTCAGTCCTCTCTTTCACTTCTAACTTCTTTCGTTTCACGATCTCTTTCACTCTCTTTTTCAATTCTTTAAATAGTAACAATTTCCGTTCATAGTCTATAACATTCATATTGGTTGCTTTATTGTTGGCCTTACTTGCCAACAAATCCTGCCATGCTTTTCTCTTATCTTTTACAACCTTTCTTACTTCTTCATCCCACCATAGAGCTTGATTCTTTGGGGGAGCATTCGTCCTCTTACGTACTCCACATACTTCGATTGCAGATTCCACCATACCATCCTTCAACATCCTCCAAACATTCTCAATTTCGTCCTCCTTGACATCTTCATTCAATGTACTAATTTGTTCTTCCACTCTTTTTCTATATCTTTCATTTACACCATCATCTTTCAATTTTCCTACATTTATTCTTTCCAATCCTGTAGTGGACACAGGAGCACGATGACGCCAACATTGGAACAGACCTCTCAATCGGCTGACGACCAAATGATGATCCGTTCCCACATTAACGCCCCGATACACTCTGGCGTCCACCACATGCCTTCTCAATCGATCATCCACAATAATAAAATCTATCATACTTCTGTCTACACCCCTTTCCCAAGTATACATGTGGATCTTTTTATGACAAAACATTGTGTTTGCCACAAAAAGTCCCCTTTCCAAACATATCTCGAGAAGACTTTCTCCATTCTCGTTCACTTTTTCATCTCCATACTTACCTAAAACACATTCATAAGAATCTCTCTGTACACCTACTCGACCATTAAAGTCCCCAATCATAACAACATTTTCATTCTGCTTACATTCTTTTAGTACTTCCCTTACATTCTCCCAGAACTCCCTCCGCTCCTCAGTTGGCCTCGACATGTCAGGAGCATATGCTCCAACCACGAATAAAAGTTTGAGGCCAACCTTAAGTCTTAACCATAAGAGTCTGGGATTCACACATTTATGCTCTTTCACACATTTATTCATTCGCTCTGATAGGACAATACCAACCCCCTGGCACGCCCGCTTATCTTGTTGAACTCCAGTCCAATACGCGGTGTACGTGCCATGAAAAGTATTGCCTATTCCCTTTCGCTTCGTTTCATTCACACATAAAATATCTAATTTCTTACATTCCATCATCTTGCAAATTTCGTCTATCTTGCTCTCCACTGCTCCACAAACATTCAATGAAGCAAATCGGGTCTCCGTGACCCACGCTCCGCCTCTCCGGGGAGCCATACGTGACGGGTGGCGAACCTCGTCGCCGCTTTTCCCCCCGGAGATTATCTGCGCCCCTGCTCCATTTAAGGAGCGCCGGGGACTCGGGGCCATGTCACTATCGCCCATGCAGTTTTTATATTTTTTATTAATTTTTATTTACAAAATATATTATTGGTCTTAAACTTTTTGAAACACACAAACACAAAATAGCACAAATAAATTTCTTCATTATTTTGAAAATTTTCGGCATCCACATAACTTCAAATATTTCCTGATAAATCCATCTTCCGTATTGAAAGTAGGGTACTCCAACTGCAGTTTGACGGGCAAGATCCGCTTCTCTACCATAGTCATATCATAGGCTTGGACGTTCTCAAAAGACCAGCGTAGAAGATCATAGGTGGCCGCTTTAGCCTATTTCTTCGAAATATACTTGAAATTCGATAGAATAACAAATTGTTGGAAATTTATTCTTATTACGGTTATTTCCGTACAGAAGAGTATATAGATATTACGGATCTCTAAATGTCTCAATCCTGACAAATTACTTTCACTTTTTTTCGTACATACACATTCGGTGGTTAAGAGTAACCCAAAAAGTTACTAATTGGAATTTTCTCTTTCAGACTGATACCCTTGCCTGAGTATACTCGGACATTGAATTAAAAGTGCTGATGCATTTGAGACAGTTAGTGCTCGTCTAGTGATTTAGCAGTGACTTTGTGATGTGGAATCCTCTCCTTCACTTTCAGTATAATCGGAACTAATAACGTCACATAGCGATTAGATTGTAGAGATGCCAAATCGTCTGTCTATTTGATAATATAAAACCCTTTTAATAATTAGAGCTGTAATAATAGTAAACAGTTAGGACTGCCAATTATTAAACTATGATGATTGTTGATAAAGGGATGCTGTATGCATTTTAATTGTACGAATTATGTGATAGTGCAGATGGAATCGGGGTTAACATCTCTCAGGAACAGGTGACTTGATCTTGGTTAAAATGTGGTTTTGTAATTGTTTGCACCAATGAATTTTATAATTATTAATGTTGATGTTGTACCTATTTTGATTACTGTAGTCCGTATAATTGTAAAAACTATTAAAATATGATAATGATGAATCCAAGTAGGTATTTAAGGATAGTTACTGTGTGTTTGTGCAATAGAATGATTAAACATGCAATCTTTGTAAAAGTTTTGATCTATATTATTATTATAACTGTATATTCAACGTTCATAGGAAACTTTTACTCTATTCGAGTGCAATTTTTACTTTATGCTTCAAATTATAAATAAATTATTCCTACTGGTATTCTTATACAGGTTCGCCATATGATGTAGAAATCCTTATAAGGAATACAGGAGCCCAAGTCTATTAATTTAGCACAATCGTAGTTAAATATCACTTCAATAATAGTTTGAAGTTGATAGTTGATTAACAAGTGTCAAATTTCGTCTTAAATATGTCGAAATTGTCACTTTTGTTAATTCATTACCATTTTCACACTGCACTGTAACTGAAGTTATATTGAAATGTTATTGTGCAAAATGCATTAATGGACTTGGGTTCTTATATACCGTATGGCAACCCAACTGTATCATATATTCTGGCGCACAAGTCAATGTTAAATGATCAAATCCTACACAGGAATTAAATGTAAGACCTTTGCAAAGTACTTAATATTCAACTTATTGCCAACCTTTATACAAACTTCTTTCACAAGCCAATTTTTACATAGTCTAGCGAAGTATACCGACACACCTTGTATTGTATTGTAATAATAGGCAATACTTTTCTAACAGTTTAGATGTGAATAGTAAATTAACTATAGTAGAGAATAATGTAATTGTTAGATGTATATTTAAATGAAAATTGTATGATGTCTTTGTGTTATGAATTGTTAATTTTTTTTATTATTGTTTTACGTGAATTTCATTGTGAACCTAAAGAAGTACATTGTATGTTCCCAATCTGCGAAATGGCAGCGTATTTGTTTACACAATATCTTTCATAATAATTTATGTGACTTTGTATAAATTTTAAAAGTGTGATGTAGATTTAGTCACGACCTAGGGGCTGCAAGTCTTTAGTATTTAAGCTGGTAGTTTTAATTTAAACGTATTTTGTAAGAACAAATTTTATTATAATAGATTATTTATACATGATTTTCGAGCACGATACTTTGTGTTATTTTTAATAGTCTAAAATATAGTGGGATCCAGAGTACGGTTAACAATGTAGATGTGCTAGTCAACTTAGTTTCTCAGATGTTTCTATTTAGTAGGATGTATTGTGCATTGCGAAGGCTGTCTTTATTTACAGATACATTATTAAATCAACTATTAATTAACTGCTGTAGTTTCTTTTATATTTGCTATATTTATGTGGCAGTTATAATATAGTTATATACGTATCTAAAAATCCTTTATATTATTGCAAAAACAATTTTTTACACACAAACCTAAGTTGCTTGATCGGATATCAATACCGATTACATGAAGATATTTAAAAATCATTTAAAATGTAGATATATGAGATTAGTTTTATATTCCTAACAAATAAATACCTGCAACTCTGTCAACAAAGAAATTTAGGAATATTTACTACATTATTTTGTATTAAAAAACAAAAATTAACCTTATTCAAGCAGCTTTAGGTGTCATAAAATACCCTCATTTTTGGTGTGATAAACAACTTATACGAACAATAAATGAATAGATAAACTACGATGTACATACATGTATGTAAACATTGAATATGTTAGAAGTAATGAGCATATAGAAAAAGAACTAATATTGCATTGAAAATGAGAGTATACTTTTTTGTATGACTGAAAATAAAAGATTTCTTTCTGTAAATAGAAGAGTTATATGTAATTATTATTTAAGCAGTATTATAGGTTTCATTTGACTCCTTGTGATATTAATATTTTACTATTGTAACAGTTCTTGTTGATCGTTTCCAATCATGACATTGTGTTTCTTTGTAAAGTTCCTAAAAATAGTTTGCGATCCTAAAAAATTGTTAACACACATTTTTATAACATTCCTGTTAACTTACGATGTTTTACAATGAAGTTTTCTCATTTCTAACACTAAACACTTAAAAATATTGGTATTATTCGTTAAAAATATTGAAAAGGTTTGAATTTATATAAAATGTTATATGTAAACAACGGTTATTTCTTTCGTGTTATTGTAAATGTTTTTGTATACGTTCTCGTTTATATATTCGCCTTTGATATATTTTATTGCATATTTATCAATATAAGAATATAATTTGAAGTTAGCAGACCATTTCTTAAAGAAAAGATCTCTTCTAAACTATTCCTGTTAAATTTAAATTAATATCATATAATAGATATACTAATATTTTAACATACAAGACAACTATATATCACAATACACAAAGAATTTTAACACAATAGTTTTTTTCGTTACACTTTCACGACACTTTTCCATCCGCACAACCATTAGATTCTCTCTTATAAGGTACCATCAAAATATGTTTTATATATATGGATTGTCTGATTTTCAACTGTAGAAAAATCTTAGCTTGAAGTACATTATATAAATAGATATATATTATGTTGTATGTTCTTAGGATTTTGAGGCAAATTTGACAAAGCGTTCTTGTTACGTTGCGTCAATTTCGTTTCATAAATAGTTTTATTTTACGAATGATGTTATGTTGCAGGTGATTTAATTTAGTTTTGTAAGAATCTAAGTACTTAGGTTTGGACTAAATCTACACCAACTGGCAACAAAAGTTTGTAGGTAAAATTCTATTGTGAACCTACCTATTGAGTAGTAAAGAAAATTATTTAAACACGGTGTTTTATTTTCAACTTCCAATTTATTGAACAATTTATAAGTAATGATACAAAATTCTAAACAGTTACAAATACCGAACGAAAATGAACCTTAATACAAGTACCTAACATTCCATTATTAATTTATTAAACCGAACATAAAAGATATAACCCAATATATGCAAAACAAACCCTATCTAAATATCATAATAATTCTTTCCTCGATTGCTAAGATTCAAACTATTTACTAAGCTACGAACCTTTACTTAGCAGGAATTCTTTCCGAATAATTTTCAGACATTGGTTCAGCCTTCAATCGAACAGTAGTCCCGCTGTTTTCTCTAGCCTGTTTTTGCGAAGCCTCAGACGCTTGCCTGACTTCGCCTTCCATATCTTTTCCAGCATCTAAGGGTTTACCAAGAAACTCCATATTCGCTGGAGCCATTAAACCTTGCCCTTGGTCGGTCGTTTGGCCTATTTCCTGCGTAATGGGCTCATGAACTCGCAACGCCTTTTCCGAAGTCCTACCTAGGAAGTCGTGTCCGGAATCATCGAAGAAATTCTCGAAAAACTTTTGACCCTCCGTCATCAGTTTTTGCAAACTCTTGTTCAGTTGAGACGAGTGACTGTGGTAAACTTTGCCCAGGATTGAGGATTCCTTCGCCAATTCTGCAAGGCTGTGCTCAGAAACTGATAGGCGGAAGGGATCCAGGAGTTTTTGTTTAGAACTACGATCGATCAGTTCTTGCGATCCATACAATTCCTTGCGTCGTTGACGTAGATGGCGCTCCAGGTAAATTGGATCGTTGAGAGGATCTGACTCGGGTAAGCCTGTCGGGTCCATTAGTTGGTTCAAAGTACGCTCGGTTCGAGGCCAACGCTTCCTGAACATTTCTTCGAATTTCTGGAAAATAGGTATAGAAATGATCAGCTTAATTTTAATTACATATAAATACATTCACTGCTGGTGTTATAATATCTCCTAGGTCATATCATAATGGGATATTGGTGACAGGTTCTTAGCTCATCGCCCAATAAATTCTATTTACCACTAGTCCCTTAGTCGCCTCCTATGACATGCCGGGTAGAACGGCAGCTAGTTAGCTTTCGTTTTACGTCCCATTTTTGCACGAAAGAATAGTAATATTAATTTTTATAGTAAATCAGCAGCCGATGACAATAAATAAATAAATAATTGCACGTGTTAGAGCCGCGACGTTGATCATCTTTCACTTTAGTATACAGAAAAGGACAGTAAAAAGATATATGTATATGAGAGGTCTTTTATAACAAAAGCAAGCATGAAAGATAATATCTATATATATTATACATGTATGTATGTATATTACACTCACCGAATCCAACGAGAACAACGATCCATCGTCTCGCATGTTTTGCAATTTCTCAAAAGCTTCAGGCCCCATTTCTTGCAATTCCTCATCCCACTGTTTCCTGCGTCGTTTGGACATCAATCTCCTGAGCCTTATCTTCCTATTCATATCACGCTTATACGTCCTATAGTCATTGAACTTCAGCAACTGTTCTTCCCAATCTCCCGGCAACATAAAGTCACTCAACTGCTCCGGTAGAACCAAATCGCCTGACGTTATATCTTTCACGTCAATTTCGTCTAGAGGGTTCGGCATTGTAAACATGAATGGAGTAGGTTCTTTTCGCATTAATTGCTGGTAGGTTTTGATTGCCGATATCCCGTAAGGATAGGTTTCTATGGAGCTTGATTCCGGGGCTAATTTTTTAGTGTCCTTTACTAGTTTGGGGTCTGAATCTGAATCGTTGCTGGTTGATGGACCAGACATTTTGGAACTTGGTAAACTGCTTGTGGGCACTGGCATCTTTTCTAATGAAGCCTCCTCTGAGATTTCGCCCATTATGTCCGCGTCAGATTGGCTGGTGCCCTCTAAGATGCTAGCTGCCTCTTCCAAAACTGGCGCCACTGTTAGAGAAAAAGTCGTTAAAATTACAAAACAAATACACTTACAACCTTCCCTATCAGTTCCCTACGATATCAGTGTAGTGGAAATTGTTTAGCAAGATCGGGAATGAATGCCTGTATTCAGTTGGTAGGTGCCTATCCTTAGTATGTGTGTATTAGTTCTTATTTCAGTTGAATGTGTGTTAATCGCTCTTACATGGAATACCGTAGAGATAGAATAATTTCTATCGTTATGTACGAATAGCTCTAACCCATACAACGATCTTTCTAGAAAATGCCATCAATGTTTTCCCTGTTTACAATCACCTGCACGTGTACAATTTAAATAGTCACCCATTAAGACACTGACCTGCATTACCTAACTTTAATGCTCGAACACAGTTGCCATATTTATGTGCTTACCCAAATCGATCTCCTCTTCAGTCTCCGATTCAACAGATGGCGGCTTCGTCGATATTTCTTCTGCGGCTGCTGGCACCGGCTTCTGCTTCTTCATCCTCTCAACCATCTCCTGATACTCTTCCACCGTCATTTGTGGACGGCGTTTCGCGTACTCGACACTGGTTAAAGTCTTTTCGGGCTTGTAACGGGTGTCGTAAATGGTTTTCACGTAGTCCGTTGACATTTTTCTGTCCACTTTCTTGCCGTGCTAGCGTGAAAGAGTATTTAATAGTAAAGATATATATGAGACATACATGTTATTGACATATGTGGAGGCAGATATTGTTGATCGCGACCTCGAATTATTCCTACAAATCCCTCTTTCTGGTGGTCAATTCTTTTTCCCGTTTCTCCTCATATTCCTTCTTATGCACGTTTTTACTTATCACTAAATATATTTTTTACACGACTATTATATGGATGACAAGTTTATACTCCTTTGGAAAGAAATCCTAGTCTCAAGTTTGCTTTGGGAAATGCCGGGAAGAAAGCAAAAGCGACGTCTGCATCGGGCAGTACATGTTGATACAATAAAATATCGTAATATCACAAATGGGATTCAGCAAACTAATAGTTATTTTTAAACACTCGCGATTTATACTCATTTTATTTACTATGAGAGACCGGGTCATATCACGATAAATTATTATTATATTAGTCTTCCCGCGACCACGGCCTATGCAACTGGGTCGAAACGTCGGGCAAAATAAAGGTAATCAGATATCTTTATTAATTTATCGTGATATGACCCGGTCTCTCATAGTAAATAAAACTAATCCCTTGGTTAACTGCCATTTCTTGACATACACTGAACCAATAAATGACGATGGCAAAAGTACTAATTTGTTTATAAACTAAACGTGATCACGCCCGTTTTTCTTGTAATATGAATAAAAATCGCGAGTCTCTCAAAAATAATATACATAGAGACGTAAAATCTCTTGTTCCACGAACCTGTATGTTTAACAGACGATCGTAAGACTCGTTGGCGTCAGAGTACATATTCGATGGCCGAAACCTTATTGACTCTTCGTCCGTCTTCAAAAAAGTGTGATCCTTCGTGAACATCATTTTCTTCATTGAAATAGTCGCGGAACTGTGAAGTTTAGTCTAGCTTTAGTACTACTTATTGTGAGTAATTAGTATGTCGAGATACCTACCAAATAATATATCATAATGTTCAGATAAGGTGGATTCACAATCCCCGACTACCCTGAAAGGGTTTTACAGTCGTGATTCATGTAATTTATGCGTATATATGATGTAATGTTAGTAATAGTAGTAAGCACGAAACGCTGTACTTCTCTACGGCAAAGTAAAAACACCCTCAGAAAATATACCTACTCGTATAAACTTATGTATTCCGCGGAACACGTAATATAGTCAGCGCTTGTACATGGCGACACGATTTACCACCTCTCACATTATGTGCTGATTATTATCAGTGGTAAACACTTGGATTTGAGCAGGTTACAGAATGACAAACTGCAGTTTGATAGATGCACATTTTTGATCGCTAATTGCGAATATATTAGTTTGTATTTATGATAATATCTTATGCTATAGGATATTATGCTAATCAATTTTGTTTTACATTTTTTTTTTTTTAAATAATCTTGTAAGTTTTTTTCTATTTCTACATATATAAATTGGAAGCTGTCTGCTCACTTTTAAAATGTAGTACAGCCGTAATCCTACAATTATTGTTTGTATTGACTGCACCTGGTCGAAAGCATTTACTTTAAATAAATTAGATAAAAATAAATAAAGACTTAAATCCAGAAATGCTTTCATGTGCTTTTGTTTATATTTTTATAACCAGAAGAACTCTATATTCAAAAATAGAGTACCTATCAACTCCTCTCGGAGGCAAGAAGTCTAGCTGCTTCGCCACCTCTTTGAACAGCCGGTCCATTACGGTGAACGGTTCCGTGTTCTTAAACAGGATTTTCTTCTTAGGAGGAAGCCTCGGCTCCGGCACCAGTTCGCTGCTGTCCACTTCTAGAGACGAGTGGAGATGGACTCTCCTTTTAGAAAAAAAGAAAAAAGAAAGAAAGTTTTATTCACTGCATAAAAGACGACAAATATAAGTGAGTTTTAAGTGGCTTATATCTGACATGCCTTCAAAATTTCGGAGATGGACACTCAAGCCTCTGACTATACCGCCACAATAAAAAAGGGAGTGTTTTGGAGATGGGTGCTCAAGCCTCTGACTATACCGCCACAATAAAAAAGAGAGTGTATAGCGTGTTCTGAAGCGTATGTATGCAATTATGCTGGGATGTTAGTTAACTAGAAGTAAATATTAGCAGTATCTGTATAAGTACATAAATACTTCAGCATTCACGTTAGATATACGTCAGTCCTATTATGTTACATATGACAGACAGATCGGGACAAATGGGGGTCAGTCATGTCAGTCATACCCCTCTACAGGAAATCTAACGTAATGTGTATGTAGGTATTAATATGTTACTTACTTAGCCGACAGTCTCAGCCTTTTACTCATGGCCGATATTCTTCGTATAGTTGGACCAGCGAAGCTCAACTGGTCGTATTCATTCCTGAAATAATTCATTACAAACATAAAAACATACTTCTTTTACTCCCTTTTACAGTGGCAGTCTAGGAAATATAATTTCTTCGGCCACTATTATCAAAACTGGATCTTGGTATAGAATTTTGGTGACAGGTTGTTAGCACATTGTCCAATAGTTTCCTTTGAACTTAGTACCTTAGTCTCGACGTTATTGTAGAATTAAAGCCAGCTATTTAGTATACTATTTACGTTCCGTTCCCAAGTACAGCTCATTCATTATATGTAAAGGATAATCCTCGAAAGAATTAAATGTAGTGCTACTTAGTGTAAATATTGTGATGCTATGTATTTATTTCAGTATTTTACATACAAACACATCACACCTGATTCCCTGTAGAGGGGTAGGCAGAGATCACGGATCCCCATTTGTCCCGATCCTGACAGACCACTTTCGCTTCATTGACATTCATGCATCCTCTCATACACTCTCAAACTCAGTATTTTACTTACTTAAATATCATGTTGATAGTGTCCATATCTTCATCTTTGAGAGACACTGGAAAAAATTGGGAAGAAAAATTTCGACTTATAGCAGTGGTAACGACTTTTTCTGTTTTATTATTATACTAGTGACCCGCTCCGGCTTTGCACGGGTATAAAATATATAGCCTACTCCACTATTTAATGGATGTAATTATACATATAATCCTTCCCCTTGAATCACTTTATCTATTAAAAAAAACCGCATCAAAATCCGTTGCGTAGTTTCAAAGATTTAAGCATACAAAGGGACATAGGGACAAAGAAAGCGACTTTGTTTTATACTATGTAGTGATATCTATATGCATTTAAGTCAAGTCAAATCCATTACGTGGTACGGGTGGATGAAACCTCGGAGACACGATAAAATCGCCTAAGTCTCTTTCCCCGTACATCGTATGAAGGGAACGAGGTCACTCGAATCTATTAGTTGATGGGCTAGCAACCAGTCGTCACTCTTCCATATACTACAACCACAGTATTAAAGGTACGAGTGACTAAGGGTAATGTCTCAAATTTTTGACCTACCTAAAGGGATAAAAGGACGTCGATGTAAAATTGTAGGGGTCGGACTATCAGCCATAGTCAGATATACCGAATATTGAAAAAGGGTGACATTAGGAGTACGTATAGACAAAAGGACAAATGCGTTCACGATCATTAACTTTTGCGATGAGTCAGAGAGAGGAGGAGGAGACGTCCATCTCCGCAATTGCGTAGGTATTCTATGGCCACTTCGAACCCACGTGTTGACCAGATAGTCAGTACTCGATGTGACAGGTGGTAATCCATGTCGCCATTTACAAGCACTGACTAACCTGTTCGGGAAACAGGTAGGTTTCCTCACGATGTTTTCCCTCACCGTATAATTCGATGCATTTCGTAAATGTATTTTTATTACGAAAATGTACATAGAAATTCATTAAACTTCATTTCCATTGGTACATGCTCAAACGGGACTTGATCCCTGTACCCACTGATCAAAGTCAAGCTCCAAACAACTAAGCTCACTGAGTACGTATAACTGACGAAAGTTTATCATGAAGTGTATGAAGCAAAAGTGGTTTGATTTTTACAGGATCGAGACAAATGGGGATCTGTCATCTCTTACTCGTAGCTATTTAGTAGGCTAACAGCCGTGATGTATATGAATGTATGAACTTACAGCTGGACTGTGGTGACAAGTATCCTGTCAGTGTATTATCTGCTTCCTGCTCATCTTCTACGTGTTCTTTTTTCTGGTCCAAGTCGTTTGGCAAACAATAGTCGCCTTCCAAGAATCTGGAAGATAGAGCAATGAAAGACAAAGCTTTGTAATTGCGTGAATATATTAAATCAATCAGCTTATTTATGTGTCAGTTCACGGCTGGACGCACGCAGCCTGACGGATACACCATAAAACACGATTGTGAATTCTGCCTTTCACTTTGGCTCTATCAATTCTTTTCCTAATCGTAATTGTCAATCGTATTTACTATCTCAGCACTAATGAATACACACCCAAACCTCTGAATACCCAAAAGGATTCATGAACGTACAGGGGCCTTACTGCACTAATGCATTGTAGGCACAGTATTACTTATCATCACATCAGTATCGATACAGTAATACTTCTGTGGCCGTAATTTGATACTTTAGCACATAGGAGTAAGGCATATACAAATTAATAAAGGTTATTCTAACATCACCATTTTCCTCACCTTCGCAAATTGAACGTAGAGTCTATTTCCGTCGGATACAGAACATCAGTCAGTGGCAAGTAATAAGGCTTTTCAGGCACTGGCAACACGAACGAATATACAGTCGACTCTTTGCCATCGAATTCACCTTGCTCTGGATTCACTTCTGGCTCATGCATGCTGTAAATTAACCAATGGATATTTTAGTAAAATGCCTCACGTGCTTATCTTAGACGTAGCAAGAATAGCTGCTAACTAGCTGCCACTCTTTCCGGCTTGTCGAAGGCGACTACGGGACTAACGACAAATGGAATCTATTTGGCGATAGGGTAGAAACCTATCACCATTGTTGCATATAACATTGCGACCCCATCGAGGGAATATGCTATTCTAGAAAGCGCCCTAGGAAATATTACCATGTCTCCGAAGTTGTGTTAGTATCCCGAAAGGAATTGACATGAATGCATATACGTAGTAAATAATTATATCATGTGTAATAAAAATACACTTTGGTTGGAATTGACGCCTTATACACATATGCATTAAACACCACACAACTTTTGTGTGTCCTTTGTGATTTGGTCCTAACATGGAACAAAAAGACATTCATTTCATTCAATCCTTTCGGGGTACTCAAAGATTGAGTGTCCACTACCAACTCAGCATTGAGATTGTGCTTGGTCACTCGAAACCTAGTATTTATTCTAAGATAATGATAGGAGAGTAATCTATTACTCTTTTGTGCATGGTAAATCAAGGATATTGAAACTTTATTCTTAATAGTAGCGCTATGCAATATGCGATTTTTCTATGGCGATTGAAGACTGGTCTAGGTAGCTTATTTGAAGTAAATTTAGAGTAACTGATATAATTAAAGTCTATTCTATACCTTTTTTCACTATAGCTGGTGTGTTCAGAATGTTCGCCCATTAAGCCTTCTCTCAGATGAAGTTGAAAATCAAAGTGTCCCATAATGAGCTGAAATGAGTATTACATAAGATAATAGTTATAGAATAAGATTATAATATAATAATAATAATATTTGGACATTATTACACCAATTGAGCTAGCCCCTTGGTAAGTTCATTTAAGACTTGCGTTAAGGGTACTAGTCAACGTATATTTAAGAAATACATACATATTATACATAGATAAATACATATATATCATATATAATTAACGACCAGACTGGAAAGCAGTAGAAAAGCGTAGTTCTTAACTCTGCCTCCACCGGGAATCGAACCCGGGACCTCACGATTAGCGTTCCGGCGGCTAACCGATCGCGCCACGGAGGTCGTCAAAAATATGTAATTTTAAAATTATGAGTACCTATAACGTGAATGTGAATGAAACAGTATTATATGTGATGTTAAACGTATGAGTACCTATAACGTGAATGTCAATAAAGCTAAGTGTATGTCAGTATCGGGACAAATGAGAATCCGTGATCTCTAACTGTCCCCATATAGGAAAACAGGCGTGATGTGTATGTAAAATATGTCATGAATTAATCACTAACGATACAACTATTAAAATCATTCAGTCAATTCAATTCTAAAGCATTCCACAGTTAGACATAGGCGTCCCCAAGGTTACGCAAGAAAACACAAAGTGTTGCGGTCCTTATCCATCCTTTACCAGAAACCTACTTCACGTCATCGTTCCACCTGGCAGGAGGATCCTACACTAAGTTTATAGTCTATAACAAAAGTTCATAAACTTCAATTCTCGATTGTTATCAACAATAAGAACATATTATAATGGAGATACCTCTTGAATATATTTTTCCAATGAATTGATATCCTCAATGTGCTGTTGTATATACGAATTAGTTCCAGGGTTCACAACTAAACCATCATTGTAAAAGTTCAGGATTCCCGCTTTGAATATTATTACTTTTGGCTTCGGTGATTCGTAGAATGTTGGTACAGCTTCGATTTTCTTCAGGGTTTCCTCGCCGTCGATTAATTGGCCAAACGCCACATATTTACCTTCCATCCAATCGGCAGGTTGCAGGAGAATGAAAAACTGAGTAGAACATTCTTTGTGACTGAAATCAGTTTATGATAAACATAACATACATTTCAGGACTTGTACATACACACTTTTTTTTGTTTGGCGTGGTAGTCAGAAACTTGAGTGCCCATCTCGGAAATTTCGAAGGCATGTTAGGTATGGCTCACTAAATAGACAGCACCTAAGGAGATAGGTAGTGAAACGTATTACCTTATATAGGCAATGACCTAACTAACCGAGGGATAGGCAGGTTTCCTTTCGATGTTGTTTTTCCCTCATCGTTAGCGACTGTATAATGTATGTATTTGTTATTATTGGACTTACTTAGAAAAACTATATTTTTATTAACTCCCACCATGAAAGCTATATTCATTTATATACACTGTAGCATCACCTAAAACCATCTGTAACGTCTATTTGGTGAAACTGGTTGTTTTATTTTGTCAAAAAACTTCGTAAATACCATTCAAACCCTCAAGATTCACGCATTATTTCGTCCCGACATTTAAATAACTACCAGTCTAGATTTTTTCTTTAGCCATCATAGTATATAGTAATGACTGTTAGTTTTGCCATTTTAGTTCAGTATGTATAGACAGAGGGCAATATAAGATAAACATGGACAGGTTATCAGTCCTGAAGCGTACATTACATTACATAACTCTTACCGTCCATCATTAGCCATAGCCAGAACACCCCTCTTATCAAAGGGCACTCGGAAGTTCTCACAGCCCAGATCCGTATCCTTCAACCCAAAGCCTCCACATTGTATCCAGCAGTCTTTGACCACTCTGTGAACGGGAGTGCCACTGTATCCGCCTTTCCTTGTATTGCAAAGCCGCAGGAAATTCTCGCAAGTATTTGGTACCAAATCGGCGTACAACTATAGATTTAAGAGATTCGCGAATTAAACTCATGAGTATTATTAAAAAGTTACCTTTATTATTAACCCGACGTTCTGACGTTTGCCCGTGACCATGGCTACTGCAACGTGGCCAAAACGTCGGGTTAATAATAAAGTTAACTTTATTATATAAAAACAAACGCGATAAGTCTCATTAGTTATTAATCGGCGTACAACTGTGGATGTAGTTAAATATGTATATAGATAGTTTATGATATAGTTGATGGAATAACGTAAGTTAACGTGGGATGTGAAGATGAGATATTATTTGTAGTTGTGTTCAATAAAACATTTGAGTGGCTGACTGTTTTGTGCCTAAACGAAATTAAAAAAAAACATTTGAGTTAGATACATACATACACATCACACCTGATTCCCTGTAGAGGGGTAGGAAGAGATCACGGATCCCCATTTGTCTCCATATTAAGTACGAGATAGATTAATAAGACGTATGATGATCAATTTGGCGATACTGAAAAGGGGTAACATTAGAAGTAGGTGTTATCGCCGTGTATATGCGGAGGTCTATAGATGTCAAAGCAGAACAGTAACTTGTGGTAGGTATGATTAATAATTAACGGGACTTATCGCGTAAGTTTATGTATATAATAAAATTACCTTTATTAACCCGACGTTTCGGCTACGTTGCAGTAGTCTGCCCGTGACCATAACTACTGCAACGTAGCCGAAACGTCGAGTTATTAAAGGTAATTTTATTATTTATAAACTTACGCGATAAGTCCCGTTAATTATTAATCATGAGTATAAATGGTAGGTATACGATGAAGCAAAACTAGTTTTCCAGAAACTATGTTGAACTTGCCCTCTGCCTGCCCCCTGTGAGAGAAAGGCGTGATATGTATGTAAATATATTACTTGGTTCGCAAGTGTGATAATATATGTAGAAGGTATGAGGAAGTAGAAAATATTTGTTCATTATAGCTAGTAATAAGGCCGTATACTTACCGAAAAGATCAGTGATCCAGCCATTGCGCCATCTATCGTAATTTGCATGTAAGCGACGGGTCTCTACAAAAACAATATAATGATAGTACTTTATGTTGTAATAAAATTTTCTAGAAATTGTCAAAGAATTTTACCTACTGGGTGTGCGAAAGTTTGTCTAATCATACATACATTTATATCTATGTATGTTTATAATCCCTCAACATGATGTGACGTTGTGCTAAATATTCTTATTATTCATATGTACAATATGACTTGACATAAAATATAAGAATATCCATTACTACAGATAGATGCTCAGTCATATTTGACGACTTTCGTGGCGCGATCGGTTAGACACCTGAACGCTAATTGTGGGGTCCCGGGTTCGATTCCCGGTGAAGGCAGGGTTAAGAACTACGCTTTTCTTCTGCTTTCCAGTCTGGTCGTTGATTATATATGCTATTTATATGTATTTATCTATGTATAATAATAGGTATACATTTCTTAAATATACGTTGACTAGTACCCTTAACACAAGTCTTAAATGTACTTACCAAGGGGCTAGTACAATTCGTGTAATAATGTCCAAATATTGTTATTATTATATAAAAACTCAAACATAATAAAACAAAACTCACCTTTGTAGACTTGACATACGAGACGAAGTTATCGATAGCCGTCTTGCAATAATCCAGCGTGATAGCGTACGTGTACCTCTCGTTACAAAAGTCTATTAGTTCAGGGAAACCGCCTAATAACTCTCCATCTTTTAAAACCACTACTGGGCTCTCTATGCAGTAGATCTCTCCACCAAACTCCGTTTTTAAATCCCTCAACTTTTTCTCCCATTCTATGTCTGTCGCCGCTAAAATACAAAACAACGTATGTAAATTTTGTGGGTATAACTTCATAGATACATACGGGAATTATTCCTTACAGTGTGATTATAGGTTTGCTTTGTCTTTCTCCGCAATTGCGGTGTCAGCACCTAATGCAAGTTATAAAACGTGTCGTGTGTAATTTACTATTAGTTCAATGAGGTTTTATTAGAAGTAGTATTACCTACTGGTTCCTATGAATATGTAAGTATCCTCATGCATATCCCATATATTTCGCTTTTTTTTCTCTATTTGATAAGATACATAATATACGATGATATCATACATACACAACACGCCTGATTCCCAGTAGAGGGGTAGGCAGAGATCACGGATTCCCATTTGTCTCAAGCCTGACAGACCACTTTCGCGATGATAAGTATAGATCCATATATTACATGCTTGACCATGATCAAATCAAGATCTCTATCAGAACCTATTGATTCAAAAACCTCTTCACTACAATCCCTTAATTGCCATCACGTCATGCCGAGAAGAACGGCAGCTAGTTTGCATTTTATTTACGTTCCAGAGCACGGACGTGTGTGAAATTTATATATTACTAGTGACCCGCTCCAGCTTTGCACGGGTATAAAATATATAGCCTACTCCACTATTTAATGGATGTTATTATACATATAAACCTTCCTCTTGAATCACTCTATCTATTAAAAAAACCGCATCAAAATCCATTGCGTAGTTTCAAAGATTTAAGCATACAAAGGGACATAAGGACAGAGAAAGCGACTTTGTTTTATACTATGTAGTGATTTGAGACTCACCTATAATATCGGGTTCAGAAAATTGATAACGCCGATACTTGTGCAACATTGTAACTAGATGTGAAGCATACAGAAAGTTAGGATGCATCCTATGTCCATATACCGTTAGCTTTATTTTAATACCCTCCTTATGTTTTTCCTTTTTCTGCTTCCTTGGACAATGAGGGTTGTTGTAAGAGTTGTGTGTATATATGATCTTATCTTTGTATTTTGCGACGACATTGTTTTGTAGTGGATGCCTTTTTAAAGGGGGTTTTAAGGGCTCATATTTTATAACACGATTATTGGCGAAGGTCTTTTCTTTTTGTCTTATTTTAGGCCCTGAGTACACATGGCATTGCGTTGTCCACATCGAAATGTATTTAAAGTTTTACAACAAATCTGAGAACATGTTGTTGATAATAATATAGGTTTTGAATTGTTGTGACAATGTCTTGTCACGTTGAAAGATCATTAGTGACTTTTTCTAGCATGTAGATCTTAACATTATAGTTTTTTATGTTTCATCAATATTTTATATTATTTGTCAGATTTTGAAATAATAGGATAGTTAAAAAAGTTATTTCCAACAACTTGTCTTATTGTTATCAGTCTTTTGCGAACATTAACAACCTTTGATGTAATTAAAGCTAGAGATCCCGCCACATAAGGTGGCAGTTGGAGGCGTCGCCACAGTCGCGTAATTCAGTGTTACCAGTAAACACGCCAAAACTAGCACTCACTGTGCCATACGGCTCGATACATTATAGGTTTCATTTGTAACGGTCTTTGGTTGCAGAGCTATAAACTCAAATAAAACAAATTAATATATCAAAGTCAAAATATGTTTATTAAACTATTTCAAACATGATTAATAATTAACGGGACTTATCCTTCTTATTATATATTACATATATTATGTGTTCCTTCACTCTGTCCGCAATAGACCGTTTAGTGTGTTCGACGTAGGATTTCCCACAGCTGCAATCAATCTTATACACACCCTTATATCTTATATCATGAGTATAAATCGCGAATCTCTTAAAACTATTATTTCAAACATGGCACTGAGCATTGTCTTTACATATTTTTTACCGAGGTTAGATCAGCGGAGACCCTAGCTTGGAGAAGAACTAACAAGAAACTCCGGAAATCAATTTATTATAATCACCCTTAACAAACATAAAAATTACAAAGAGTGGGCAAAAAACACAACGCTGGTAATACTAAATTTACCTTTCATACAAAATAACACGCAATGGCGGTAACGTCAAATTTAGTTCCAAGTTTGGCTACTGCCACCTTATGTGGCGGGATCTCTAAACTAATATAATAAAAAATTTGCTAACAGTATGGGGGAAGGATCTATATTCTTTGATTTTAATACAGATAGGGGCTTTATTTTGATTACGTAATGAATGTGCGTACGTAGTTAAGAACTGTTATTCAAATGCAATTTATTAAATATAAAATCATCAACTATTGCGTTAAAACATATAAAGTAAATTTATAATTTAAACGTTACTTGAAACGTGTCTCTGGTAAAATTATTGTATATTTTTGACACATAAAACGGTTGAACCGTTCTATACGTTAGTCACAAGTTGATTGAGCCGTTTGTTTCTTGCAAGTTACTTTCAATATCGTAAAGTTTTGCACGTTTTAAGCATTTCTATCATATTTTATAACTTATTTATGTTATAATTACATGTAAAACTCTGTGTAAATAGAAATAGTCACTGTAATATTACCATATGTTTCAAAGAAGTGTTCTAATATACGAGTCGGCTTTGAATGACGAACAGCTGTTGTTGCTGTATCTTTAAATCTATTACGTTATTAACTTTATAAGTGAAAATTATTCTCTTTTAATATGGAAATCAAAGAAGCCAACTTTTCAAGAACGTGTTCTGAATTGAGCAATCTTCTTTATGGAAAAGAATTCGATAAATCAAAAGTAAATTCGGTCATCGACGAACTAAATTCAAAGCCTTATCATGCTGAAGTTTTTGTTCGAAGAACTGTAAGTATAAAATTGAATAAGCATAGTTTAAACGGACTTTCATTTAGACTCTAATGGAATAAAAAAAATCTATAATAAATCATTGTAAATCTGCAAAACTTAGTGCATTAACATTCTAATGTATGTATTCTGAAACTACTCTGTTTTACTCTTTTCCCACATTTTCAGGAAGCTACCGCTATAATAACTGGATTATGCTTGAACATAAAACCAACAGAAGAGGTACTGGCGGTTAAATCATCACATTTAATAAACAGTTTAGTAACAAAACAGAATTTGAAGTTCACAGACGCTTACTTTGGGCATATAATAGAATGGCATATTAAGTGTTTGAGGAAATGTTCCAATTTGGTGATGCCAGATCTGCTACATAACTTGCATTGTATTTTGCAATTTGGAAAGATTGCTGCTATTAAGGTAATTCATAAAATAATTCAAGATAAATTAAGCATCCATTTGAAAGCTAAACACACACGCTTCACTACGTGTGTTTACACACTGCCTTTTAATTAACCAATTAGTAAAAATATGGAGAAAATTGACAGGATTGTTCAAGGTGGAGATTAATAATCTTTGCCTATCCCATTAGAAAAGTACAGGAGTGAAATATTAAATGAATAAGTGAGACATTTATGAAATTATTGTTTATCCTAAAGTACATACATATATTCACGCCTGTAAGTCCCCAACAGGATAGGCAAAGACAATCGATTGCCACCTGGAACGTTCTAGACAAATCTCTCTTGCCCTGAGAAGAATGTCTCCAATTTGATTTGTAGCAGTTCTATGCGGCCTAGCCCATCCAACTCTACAGTAAAAGTGCAGTCCCAGTAACTTTTTGTAAGGTTTACGTCACAAACCAAAAATAAAGAGGAACTGGCGAAAGGAGTGGTCCCCATTACGCGCTGCGGAGTCCAAAAGGCGTGTTTTAATTGGTTATAATATCTCTCCTCCAACCTGCTTACCTCCTTTCACCCTGCATAATGTCACACTAGTTTTCATACAAATATTGCTTAAGGCCCACTCCTCTTATTAATTACTCCTTGGTTTATGTTTATAAGAACAAAAGACATTTCTTCAATAAGTCATTCAAGACATTTTTAATTTCAAAGCACGCGAACGTATAGTGGCCATGACAATGCATAGTTGCACCAGTTTTAAAATGTAAAATATTGTCTTTTGTTCTTTTAAACTTAAACCTTATAAAAAGTTACTGGGACTGCACTTTAAGCGCAGACTGTATGTAAACGTTAAAAGACAGCATGCACAAGCATTACCCATTGTTTAAGACCCTTTTTACTATGTATCATTGTCAACTCAGTTCACAGATGATCTAATAGGCAGCAACGGCCTGCTTATCAAATTTATTGACCGGGAACAAACCTCTTTAGAGTCACCGCACAATCCCCTACAAATAACGCTCCTAAGCCTAAAATGTATCAGCTGTTTGATCTTTGATACTTCAGAAGTTGATGTGGAACAACCACCATTGAATGACGAAGCTAAAGATCGGATCTCAGAAGTCTTGATAGAATTGTTGATGAAAGGGCAAAACGGGAAGGATGATGAGTTCTTGTATTTCAAGGTAATATGTATTGCTGTTTTTGTAATATCGTAATATTGTGCTGTTTTTGTAATATGGTAATATTGCTGTTTTTGTAATATTCTATAATTGTATAAAGCTGGTTTTAAAATGTGAGGAGTAGTTAAGTTACTTACAATTTGAAGTTGTTTAAGTATTTAGCAGATATAATTTAATTTTACATAATATTTGATAAGTTAGCTGATGTGATTTATTTATGTACATAACAAAACAATTATCTCTTATAAGATAATTTAATACTTGTGTGAAATAATCAATTTCTAATATATTCTAGTATTATATATTACATAAGATAGTATAGTCACCACTTACACATATTTACTTGTTGTAAAACTAAAGCCATCAAGTAACATGTCAAACCAATACCCTAATTTCCCATTCCAAACATTTTCAGGTAGTCATAGCAGCTCTGAAAGTGCTGACTCAGCTATACCTGCAAGGGTACACAAAGATCCCTTTACCAGATGTTATAGGCATCTGTAGGTATTACATGCTGTTTGGTTTAATAGAACAAGGGGCTAAGCCGGAGAAAATAATGCCAGCGCAACAGGCTATTGCGCCAGTGCCTAGTAAGGTTAATGCTCGTGGTGGTAAGGTAAGTGAGTGTGTATTTGTAAGCAAATTAAGTATGAATAAGTTTTTGTTTAAGGACTATGTTTCGTTCAGAAGTTATAAAAGATTGTGAAAATTTATGTTCTTTGACACATCTGACAAGTAAGAGCCATAATTTGTGACTTAAGTACAAGTACACACTATTTTACGACGGGTATATTGGTTGTGTTGAAGTTAATATAATAATAACAATAGTGACAAGGCCAATCTCAATGTGGATCACTGTATTCAATTGTGAATAGATTTTATTGAAAGTTCAAGTACAATATTGGATTTATTTCACAGTGTAACTTTGTTTACTATACAGTGTTTTTTACTTAGGGTCAATACCTGTAAACTTCAGGTGTAAAATGATATATATCTTATATCATAAAGATGAGGCTCCATAGTCTCTGTCTAACCGTCAAGGGAAATGGGCCTGATGTATATGTATGTATCCATAAACCATCTAAATTAACCTCTATTCACAGAAACAAAAAGTAAGAAAACAAAGGAACAACGCAATAGACAGTTTGAAAAAGGAACTGCCCGATAAAAGTTTCACAAAAGAGGTTATTGAAGAAGATTCTGCATACAAACCAGCCAGTAACAATTACTTAGAGGCACAGAACAAAAGGAGTGTTTGGACTTGGACAAGTGACTCGGATATGTCTGACACTGAAAGTGGGAGGGAGACGAAAGTTAACGGGCTGAAGGCCAGAGTGAGACAGAATGCTGCCAGTTTGCTATTGGTTGTTGTGAAGGTAAATATAAATTTAATTTAAAAATGTAGTTTTTATGTACTTAGATAAGTTTATAAGTTGTACCGTGGATACTAAAATTGATGTCTTTTATTTATTTGTTTGTTGAGGTGAGAATGTAGGGGTATGAAATACATATTATTTTTTTCCTATGAGCGTTAGAAAATGATTTTAAAAGGTATATCTAGCAAACAACTTTATATTATCATATTTGTTACTTATATTATAAAATTCGGAAATAGTGCTTAATGCATATAACCCTAATGATACCTACCGATTCTTCTAGATTTGTAATCTTTTAGTTCTGGCTATCTGATGAATGTGGATTTTTATATCCAAATAATAATTATCAAAATCATTTTTATACCAAAGTATTAACTTAATAATCTTAAATTTCCTACTCCCTAGATGACAGAAAAACGCGACATTTTCGGCTTTTGGTGGGCTTTGCTTCCTGATTCGACAGACGTGACCAAATGGGACCTTGCCGAGAGCGCTAAGAAGACGCTCGCTTATTGCGCTACAAGAGATCCCTTGTCGAGTAATAGGGCGGGCGCTTTGAGCGTCATCTTAGCGCTCCTCGCCGGCTCTAAGATGTATTTGGCGCAGGCTGAGACGAGGTAAATAAAAAAATATAAACAAGATGGCGGGTTATTTTTTCTTTTTGTTTTGTTGAAGTAGTATGTGGTTTTTTAGTATTCATTTAGTAATGTTTAGTTAGTAAGCTTTTATATATTATGTATATTTAATGAAGATTATTACTATTTGGTAAAGTCAGAAATAGTACACGATATTTTTGTCATATTTATCTAAATTACATATCTCACGCAATACCTCAAGTTAAGTATGTACTTTAGTTTATTTTAAATGAATTGAATTAAAACTACAATTAATCTAAACTCGGACATAACCTCAATTAAAACTCATCTGATCCTTATCTAAACTTTATATTAACATGATCTAATTATCTAGAACTTACCTACTACTTAACATGAAATAACCTAAACTTAAATTCCAGAACAACAACATATAAATAATTAATTATTTACATCCCTTTATTTTGTTTACAGCAAAAAGGACACAGCATCCTTCATACCGTTCTCAGTAACACTGGGCTTCACTATCAAATGCATGCACGGCGTACTAGTACAAATATTAGAGACTGAACGGATTCAATCAGTAGTACTGATTGCCTTGAAATGTTGCGCGGCGTTACTACAAGCTACGCCGTACTATAAAATGAATCAAGGACTGGTTACTGACTTAGTCAGGGCCGCTAGAAAGTTTCTTGTGCATAGAGGTATGATAGTGTGATATTTACTTTATTTTTAACTAGTGACCCGCTCCGGCTTCGCACTGGTATGAAATATATAGCCTACTCCACTATTTAATGGATGTTATTATGCATATAAACCTTCCTCTTGAATCACTCTATCTATTAAAAAAAATCGCAACAAAATCCGTTGCGTAGTTTCAAAGATTTAAGCATTTAAAGGGACATAGGGACAGAAAAAGAGACTTTGTTTTATACTATGAGTGAAGACAAACCCGTTTACAACCATTAACCCATGCGGGAAAGTCAGATGTTCAGGTTCACGTTCAATTGGGGAGGTAGTCATTCTATGGGCAACTCGAACCCACGTGTTGACCAGCTAGTCAGTACTCAATGTTACAGGTGGTAAGCCATGACGCCATTTACAAGCAATAACTGTTCGGGGAACAGGTAGGTTTCCTCACGATGTTTTCCCTCACCGTAGTATTTGACGCATTTCGTTAATGTATTTTTATTACGAAAATGTACATAGAAATTCATTAAACTTCATTTCCTTTGGTACATGCTCAAGCGGGATTTGAACACTGCACCCAATGATACAGAGTCAAGCCCCAAACAACTGAGCTTCGTAAATGTATTTTTATTACTTTATTTTATTTAACTAAAACTTCACGTTACGTACATCTTTGAAGACGGAAGTTGTACTTAGCATGAAGTTGTAAATATCTTGGGCCCTCAATCCACTAATTAACTATAACGGCGATACTACTGCGTCACTACTACGTCATTACTGCGTCTCTGCAGTAAAAGTAGTGCTAAAATTTTGATTTACATTTTTTCTATACTTAAATGTCTTTTTGCATACAATAAATTAATAAAAATATTAGCTTCCTTTTATTATTTATTAATAGCATTTACAAATACTTTTTAGATGTAACTCTACAAGTCGGAGCTCTAATAGTGATGGGCTGTGTCCTATCGATAGAACCGAAAACGCCCGAAATTTTGAGAGCAGTTCAAAAGGACGCCCAAGAAATTCAAATAGTCGACCAACAAGTCAAAATAGTCAACGAATGTGAGGATTTTGAAGAAGGTTATTCTGACGATGAGATGTTTGTGATGAAACGAGAGGATGAAGAACAAATTGTGGAGTTTAAGAGTTGGATTCTGGATGTTTGCTTCAAAAATATGGGCTGGGTTGTGCGCGGTAAAGAATTTAAGGTGAGTTTAGAGGAAGATAATAATTTGTTTGATATTTATGATTATTTTTATGTAGTTAGACTAAATAATATTTAGTCTGTAAATAATAATTATGGGTTGTAAGTTTATGAACCTACATATAAATTCACGTCCTTTAATATCTTTCGGGATGAACAGAACCTTTAAAACAACAATTATATCTCCTAGGTCATTAATAGCAGGAACATTGGGCTTGTGATGTCATGTGGAACATTTGTAACAGGTTGCTAGTTCATCGTCTAATAGATCTACGTCATGCTGAGTAGAACGCCAGCTAATTAGCACTTTTTTACATCTCATTAGCACGCGAATAAATTATTTCTAATACATATAAATATTTTTCCAGAAATCAGATACCAAAGTGGCCATCCCAGTGATACTAGAGTCTCTGCAACTGTTCTCAGCGTTGTCATTCCATCACTTCTCGGATCTCCTAAAACCCCACCTGGGTTTAGTCACCGATGTCCTGTCTGCCCTTTTGGAGCATGAGTATCAGGACGTTATATCGCAAGCGGCTCGTGTTGTTAGCGTTATAGGGGACGCTATACAAAAGTTAGGTAAGTTTTTGTCTCAATATATATGTATACGTGTATGTATTTATGTAACTAAGTAATATTCTAAAATCTAATCCCTTTTGTGGTGAACAAAAACTTGGTAACTATACATCTGTTTGGCAATGTAGCTAACATAGTAATAGGAACATACATATATGTATGTAAATAGGTTTTGATCGCTTCACTATACGAGAGTATGTTTTTAAATCAATAGTCCGATTCATGTAGTTTAAGTATCTTGTGTAATGACTTTTTATTAAGGCAATTAATCTATTGAGACCCAATGCTTCCCACAATTTTACTTCGTCTTTGTGTCCCGGGCTAAAATTTTGTGAAGGTATATTGTATCTACTAGAGACTCTCAGAATAGTGGTTCTCGAATAGAGGCCGCACCTCGGCAAATGTAGTGTAGTACCCTTTGCCAGGTGGACCGATGACCTTAAGAAGGTCGCTGGTAGTGGTTGGCTAAGGATCACGAATGATCGTGTTTTGTGGCGTACCCTTGGGGAGGCCTACGTCCAGCAGTGTACTAGTATAGGCTGATTGATTGATATTGTATTTCAATAATTGCTCCATATTATGAGTAAATAAAGCAAATGTTTATTTAGGTTTATAAGTTTAGTTATAATTTTTTTAGTTTTAATAATACTTTTAATTTTTAGGTTTAGTAATAGTTTTAATTTTTGTTATTATAAATATTGTTGTTTGTTTAAATCATACATAATAGTAAAAAAAAAACATTTCCGATTAAAAGCAAATGTTAATTATACTTTCAGAAGCAGAAGATCAAGCGCCATCATTAAGCCAATGCGTGTATATGTGGGAGAAATTCTTGAAGCCTCTCTCTTTAATGCTGCAAGCGTCTGACAATCCCGGTTTGAAAGTGCTGGCGTGTGATTGCCTGGCCAATATAGGGGAGAAATCTTTCAAGGGATTGCCGGTTGGTATTACATACATATATTCATGTCCTCTAATTCCCTGACTGCATATGGATGTACTATAGATCTTCTTTTTCTTAGGTTGAATTTCACCGAATGCATAGCAAAGTCTGATTAGTAAAACAGAATTCAGCTTGATCCCAATCAATTTTCGTAGTTGATTGTGATTATCGCAAAATGGATTTGAAATGGATGGTGCTGTACATAATCGTGGTTAAGAAATCGCCACTTTTCGTTTTGTTTACGCGATTTGACATTGGCAAATGTCAACAAACGCATAAAAAAAAATAGTACTTTAAAAAAAGCCGTTTATTTTAATCTATTCGCCCAAGATTTTGACAGCTGCCCTAACCCGGTATAGTCACTTTAATTGACGAAAATCGGCCAATCAAGCCGTAACCACGATTATGCCTAAACATGATTATTTTTGCAACGGTGAAATCAGAAACCGTGATCAAGCTCTTTAACCCACATTAGCGTGTCTTGATCGTGTTTAGTAAGTGTGGTGAAAACCGCCCTTAATCGAAAGCCCAAGTACACTAATGCATTTTGCAAAATTTTATTACAATATCACTTCAAAAGTGACAAGAACAGACAAGACAAAAAAGATTTGTCCGCCTTACAAGATACACCTATATATACATTCACGCCTTTAAGTCCACAACGGGATAGGAAGAGACTATCACTCGCCACCTGGCACGATCCTGACAAATCTCTCATGCTTTACTCAAACCCTTAATTTTACCCAACCCAAATTAACCTTCTCATACATGGTCTTCTGTTCTTTACGCTGCATACACCCGCCTTGAGAAAAATGTTTCAACATAAATAAATGTTTGTATTATGATCTGATATTAACTTGTACCTTAATTATTGGTGTGCTGGGTATTAGTATGAAAATTTGTAACACATTAACTAATCACCCAATAAATTCCCTTGACACAGGTCTCTCCGAAATAGGTAATACATATTTAGTATCTGTATATTGAAATAAAAAAAAAAAAATTTGTTTTATTATGCCACATACCATATAAACATCGCAATGATTTAACAAACACGAATGCGGGTAGTCCATCAAAACAATGCGATTCATTCTGAACAGCGTAGACCTACTCGAGGCGAACCTGTGTAGGCCACGCCCACGTAACTTCTTCAAACATATTTATCTATGGCGACATTGTATGTTCTACGTGGCCTACCCCGTCCAACTCTACCTTCTACTTTGGCTCTATCAATTCCTTAAGTAACCCTCCTTTCATCCATTCGCTTCATGTGCCCAAACCACCTCAACATATATATTATTACACAAATTGAACTAGCCCCTTGGTAAGTACATTTAAGACTTGTGTTAAGGGTACTAGTCAACGCATATTTAAGAAACGTATACATATTATATAAAGATCAATACATATATATCATATATAATCAACGACCAGACTGGAAAGCAGTAGAAAAGCGTAGTTCTTAACTCTGCCTCCACCGGGAATCGAACCCGGGACTTCACGATTAGCGTTCAGGTCTCTAACCGATCGCGCCACGGAGGTTGACAAACAACATACCTTTTTCTATTTTCGTTAGGAATCTCATGATATTATTATAATTTCAGGACCGTACGCAGTTGATGTGTTGTACCATACTGATGGGATCATGCAGCGACGAAGATGCCCAGGTGAGGGCGGCAGCGGTGCGGGCTCTAGCCATGATGGTCATGTATAGAAGCTTGAGAGAGGTTGGTATAACATAACATACGCTTCACGACTTGTGTATACACATCCTTTTTTATTATGGCGGGGTAGTGAGAGGCTTGAATGCCCATCTCCGAAATTTCGAAGGCATGTTAGGTATGTGTCATTCGAAGCCCGCGTATCACTAGATAGACAGCACCCAACGTGATAGGTAGTGAACCGTATCGCCGTATAAAGGCACTAACTATTACCTATCCTGAGGGATAGGCAGGTTTCCTCACGATGTTGTCCCTCACCGTTAGCGACTGTAAATTATGTACGTAAATGGTTGGTATACTATATAAATATATTAAGTGTTCATTGTTTATAACTACTCGAGTATCCTTATACCCGGCTTCGATCGTCCAGTAGGCGATTATGATGATTGTCGGTATCAAAGCGAGTCGATTCCTTTTTGGTTTTATGGAGATGGTATCTCTGACTTAAAGTGTGTGTTTAATGGTTATTTTTGGCTTTTGTTGCGAGCTGTCTGTGTGGCCAAATAAATGAGTTCTGTCTATCTGTTAAAGTCATATACAAACGTCTAAAGACGATAAGCCATTAGAAAAAATAGAAATACATTAGATTTTAACGATATACTCGCTAGATTATACTAGACTTTTTTTGTTTTATTATTCAAGTAACAGTAACAATTAACATAAAATTATTAATATAGATATAATCACATATCGTATGTCAAAAATGACAAACACATTTTCGACTATTAACCTTTGCGGTGTTGTAGGGGTTCATGTGTCCATCTCCGCACTTGCGAAGGTAGTAATTCTATGGCCACCTCAAACACACGTGATGACCAGATATTCAGTACTCAATGTGATAGGTGGTAAGCCATGTCGCCATTTACAAGCACTTCATATTACCAGTTCAGGGAACAGGTAGGTTTCCTCACGACGTTTTCCCTCACCGTAGTATTCGTTGTATTATGCAAATGTATTTTTTTTCTGTTTCACTTTTTCAATATGGCGTCTAAACATTCTTGTTACAGGACATATCTTTCGTTACTGATTGCGGTGAGAATATTCTTCGCGCATTAGCCGAGCCCTCTCTCATAGTGAGGGCCAAAGCTTCGTGGGCCCTTGCTAATCTAAGCGAGGCTTTAGTGCTGAACAGGTTAGTGTAACACTACCTTAATTACTGAAAAGGGGGGTCAGATATGACCCTAATTTCTGAAATAGATGTTAGATATGTCATGTAGTAAGTGTTTTGGTATAATAGGTTTATTGAAAAACATATGTACTCATCACGCTTAATTCCCTGTTGAGGTGTAGGCAGAGATCACGTCGCTGCTTTAAAACTAAACTGAAGAAACTCAAAAAACACTATTTTGCAAAAAAACGTTGTTTTATAATATAGTTGATATATTTTTTACATAAATTGCATATAATTTAAAAAAATGATTAAATATAAATACATTTTTTATCTTTTTATTAACTTAATATGTTTTATGTACTTATTATTTCATCTTTTTGAGATTAAATGTTTTTCGAGATTCTTCAGTTTAGTTCTAAAGCAGCGACGTATCCCCATCTGTCCCGATTCTCACAAACCGCTTTCGCTAAATTGACGCACACACTCGGCGGTTATAGGTACTTCTAAAGTCACCCTACCTCAATATGGCGTCAATATGACTGCCATATGTCTTTTTGGGCCTGCCCCTATGTAACCAATGGAAACAATGGTTGATGTAACCTTTTGGTGGGCTAGTAACCTGTCACCAATGTTCTATATGATATCACAACAGTAATATTCATGCTAATAGTGGCCAAAGAGATGTCTACGAGGTTCTGTCCACCCCGAAAGGGATTGAAAAGACGTGAATATGTGTCAGTATCTGAATACGGCGCTATAATTCACTACCTGTTACGTTGGATTAGGTAAAAAGTGGATTTCGAGTGCCCAAACTCTCCAAATATCTGACTACCCCTAAGTATGATACAAACGTTTTTTGACTCGAACTAAAGGGGTGTAGTGATACTGCCAACCCCCTTTGAAGGGTTGACTGAATAAACTAAAAACTACTAAAAGTAAAACAATACTGTAGGGTATTTCATTTCAAACGTTTTGTAGATACGTAATTACAGTCGCTAACTGTGAGGGAAAATATCGTGAGGAAACCTGCCAATCGCTCGGGATAGGTAAAAGCCACTCGTGGCTCATACCTAACATGCCTTCGAAATTTCGGATATGGGCACTTAATCCTCTAAGTACATCTAAAATAGGGGAGTGTGTTTACACACGTCGTGAAGCGCATGTTGTTACATAGTTTTTTACTGATTTCTTTAATAGTATTTTTTAAGAACGAATGTATTGTTACTTTATATTGGTTAAAAAAATAGAAACAAACGCGTTCACGACCATTATTACCCTTGCGGGCTAGTCAGAGGTTCAAGTGTTCATCTTCGCAATTGCGAAGGTAGTAATTCTATGGCCACCTCGAATCCAAGTGTTTCCGAGTCAGTACACAATGTGACAGGTGGTAAGCCATATCGCCATTTACAAGCACTAATTATTACCTATTCGGGGACCAGATAGGTTTCACTCACGATTTTTATTTGACGCCTGTACATAGAAATTAGATATTTTTAATTAAAAAATTACATATTTTTTTAATTCTAAACTATTATTATTGTTACAGAAACGATCCTGATTTGGAAGATATTGATGATAATCTCATGTATAGACTATTGGAGCTGGCTATTAAGTGTGCTGATGACAATGATAAGGTAAGTTGACGTTCACGACGATGGGCTAGCAATCTGTCATCAATATTCCATGTTCACAACCCATTATTTATGCTATAAAATGACCTAGAATATATAGAATAATTCGACGTAGCTCAGTTGTTTGGGGCTTGACTCTGTATCAGTGGCTACAGGGTTAAAATCCCCCTTGAGCATGTACCAATGGAAATGAAGTTTAATGAATTTCTATGTACATTTTCGTAATAAAAATACATTTACGAAATGCGTTGAATACTACGGTGAGGGAAAACATCGTGAGGAAACCTACCTGTTCCCCGAACAGGTAATAGTTAGTGCTTGTAAATGGCGACATGGCTGACCACCTTTGACATGGAGTACTGACTATCTGGTCAACACGTGGGTTTGAGGTTGCCATAGAAATACTACCTTCGCAATCGTGGAGATGGACACCTGAACCACTGACTACCTCGCAAGGGTTAATGGTCGTGAATGCATTTGCGTTTGTTGTAGAACATATTATCGTGTCGTCAAGTTTCTATTCACCCCGAAAGGGATTCAAGGAAGTGAATTTATTTGTTATATGAGGAAGATTACTATCAAATTGAAAGAAGATGTAGTGACTAAGATTGAAAAGAGCATGCTTCGATGGTTTGGACATGTTATGCGGGTGAATGATAGCAGATTGACCAAAGGAATATATATGAGTGATGTGGAAGGTTGGTTACGTAGGGGCCGGCCTAATAAGACATATAACAGTCAGATAGACGCTATATTGAAAAAAGGTGACGTTAGGTGTACCTATAACCGCTGAGAGTGAATCAGGCGTGATGTGTATGTATGTATTACTATCAATAGTCTCTCGTACTCATTAAAATAATATATGATTGCATGATAAGGCATTACGCTAAAGATAACATTGACACAGTGTTAATGACTTACATTCGCTAACTGGGTCGTCTTACTACTTTCTTATCTTTTACGATTGTGAGACAGTTATTGCATTGTAAATAAATTGATTGCAAAGTCTATACTTGTATAAGTGTGTGAAGTATATATATATCCATTTTGGAGTGGATAAAACCCCGCAGATACAATATTCCGTAGGTCACTTTAGCATGCATATTAGGGTTGTGATTTCAAATAGAATTTTGGTGACTATTGTCCATTGTCTAATATATTCTATTGCTTCAGTCCGTTAGTAGCCTTCTACGTCATACCGGTAAGAACGGCAGCTAGTTAGCATTATTACGTCCCAAACTAGCACAGAAATAATGCCTAAATCATCACTATTTTTAATGGTTTACAATTTTATACTTGACAAAATCTTAATCTACAAAGGTATATATAGGTATCTTGTGTGAGCCTCGGACGCAAAACCAATGCTAACTAACTTCTGTTTGTCCCGACATGTCTTAGGAGGCGACTAAGGAACTAGTGAAAGGAATCTATGATGGGCTAGTAACCTGTCTCCAATGATCCTTATAACGTCACAACCCTCATTTTCATGCTAAATAGTGACCTTGGTGATATTGATATTATCGTGTCTCCGAGGTTTTGTCTTTTTATAAACTATATATATATATATACACACACACACATACCTATCTTAAATCTGTAAGCTTCAATCATGATTTTACTTTTAGGTGAAAATGAACATAACAAGAGGGTTAGGTAACCTGCTCCGACTGGTAACAGAAGAAATCTTAGACAGACAGTCGCGTATTAAGTCGTCGTGTGAGGTGGCCATACAAAAGCTAGTCGATTGTGCGTGTAAAGGCACCAATATGAAGGTACGATGGAATTCCTGCCATGCTATAGGAAATGCTATGAAAAACGACTGTTTGTTCAAAAGCTTCAGTGGATGGCAGGTAAGAGAGATCATATTTACATACATACATATACATTACGCCTGATTCCTTGTAATAAAATATGTCCATTTAAGAAATGCGTCGAATACTACGGTGAGGGAAAACATCGTGAGGAAACCTACCTGTTGTAAATGGCGACATGGCTGACCACCTGTCACATTGAGTACTGACTATCTGGTTAACACGTAGGTTCGAGATGGGCATAGAATTACTACCTTCGCAATTGCGGAGATGGAAACCAGAACCTCTGACTACCCCGCGTCCCTGAGGTCGTGAACGCGTTTGTCTTTGTCCCTGTAGAGGGGTAGGCAGAGATCACGGATACCCATTTGTCCCGATCCTGACAGATCACTATCACTTCATTGACACTCATACACCTTCTCATATACACTCGGCAGTTATAGGTACGTCTAACGAAAAAATAACGTGAATGTATTATATTTAGTTACCTATGTACATAATTTACAGCGCCAAGTCTTCACAAGTCTATGCAAGTTGGCGTCCGAATGCAAGAACCTCAAAGTCCGTATCAACGCCACAGTAGCACTGAGGTCAGTCGCCTCAAGGGACCAGTACGGAGAACATTTCCCAAGCGTGTGGCAAGGGGTAATGCTTGCCCTGGAATGCGCGGCCAATGTAGATGATTATACTGAGTATAAGCACAAGGATAATTTGATTGAACAGGTAATTTATTTATTATTTTATAATGTTTATTTATTTATTAGTAAATTTTTCACAATATCTTTACAGGTCAGAACCCTAATGCGACAAAGGAAATCATTAGTTGAACAAATTGCATTTGTAAATCTAAATAACTAAAAATAGCTAAAATACAATTACATTTATAAATAAACAGGTCAAATTAATAGAAATAAAACATGTCAATGATGTCAGTAGTCAGCCACACGCGGGCCATAACAAAAGTATAGACTAGCTATACGGTCAAACTAAATAAATTATGATGTTATGTTGACGACCTCCGTGGCGCGATCAGTTAGACACCTGAACGCTAATCGTGAGGTCCCGGGCCCGATTCCCGGTGGAGGCAGAGTTAAGAACTACGCTTTTCTACTGCTTTCCAGTCTGGTCGTTGATTATATATGCAATATATGTATTTATCTATATATAATATGTATACATTTCTTCAATATACGTTGACTAGTACCCTTAACACAAGTCTTAAATGAACTTACCAAGGGGCTAGTTCAATTGGTGTAATGTCCAAATATTATTATTATTATGTGAGTTACATGTTACAAGAAAACGGGACTTATCGCGTATATTTTAGATACAAAGGCATGTTAAGCGAGGTTTCGGGTGTGTTGCAATGCCGTGGTCGCGGATCAACTATGAAAATACCTATATGAAGTGATAAGTCCCGTTTTCTTGTAAAATGAATAATAATAATGAGTCTCTCAAAAGTATTGAGTTACATGATTCTGTAATCAAGCGTGGAACGTAAGTTCAAATATTTTTTTTCTAATTTTCGTCTAAGTTTGGAACGCAAAAAGAATGCTAATTAGCTGTCGTTCTTTCCGACATGTCGTTAGAAGCGACGTATTAGGGGTATATGAAGCCTAATGGGCAATGAGCTAGCAACCAGTCACCAATTTACCCTAAACATCACGACTCCAATATTCATGCTAATAAGTGACCAAGGAGATGTTTCCTTGTTTAAAACCTGCGCAAAGGCGTAGATGTACACCTGAACCTCCGACTACCCCGCAAGGGTTAATGGTCGTGAATGCGTTTGTATTTTTTTGTCCTTTGAGATGTTTTCATGTCTCCAAGGTTCTATCCACTTCTAAAGGTATTAACAGTCTTGAACGTATATGTATTTTACTTTTTTAATTGCAGCTTTGCGTGACACTATCCCACTTATGTCTGCAACTCAAGCAAAGTGATCTGCCAGAAATCCTGGATCCGTTGACTTTCCACTATGACACTGCAAAGACAGTTTTCTCCCAGCTCCACCACAGATTGCCTCCAGAGAACACCTCGTGTCTCCGCATTTTGGAAGCTGCGAAGTATATAACGATGGATCTTGTTGCGTCTTCTGAAAGTCAACAACAAACTATGGGAATGTTGCAAGAGCTGTTTATATGGGATGTGTGAAGCGTTTCTCTTGTAGTTTTAAGAGATTCGCGATTTATACTCATGATTAATAATTAACGGGACTTATCGCGTAAGTTTTTATATAATAAAATTACCTTTATTAACCCGACGTTTCGGCTACGTTGCAGTAGCCATGGTCATATAAAGGTAATTTTATTATATAAAAACTTACGCGATAAGTCCCGTTAATTATTAATCGTGTTTCTCTTGTCTTATGTAAAGAGAATAAAAAATAATTAATATTGTTTTTAGGTTATAGTTGTTGTAAGTATCGATTACTTTAAAGTGGTTTTATTGTAAGATGAGTTAGAACTATTTATATAAGTTTGTGATCTCTCTAATAAATCAAACATGATTGAAAGAATTGAAATGTAATCGGAATTTGGTTAACGTAGTTTTACGTGCAAAATTAAATTCATTAGAATCATATACCATACTTTTCATAAAAGAAAATCTATATTATAGTTTTATAAGTAAAAATAGAGATCATTTTTAATTACACACTTATACATTCACGTCCTTTAATCTCTTTCGGGGTGGGATAGAACCTTGGAGAAATGTTCTTGGTCACTTATTAGCATGTTGGGGTTTTGATATCATATGTAATATTGGTGACAGGTTGTCATCCTATCACCCAAGAGATTCCATATACCCCAAGTCCCTTAGTCGCCTCGTACGACATATCAGGAAGAACGGTAACTAGTTAGTATTCTTTTACGTCTCAGAACATCACTGGATTTTAGTATTCTTTTTACGTTCTAAAATATCACGGGACTTTTTAATATACGTCAATATACAAAATTTTCCTTGAAGGAAAGTCGATAAATATGTTTGCTTATCAAAGTTTATTCAGTGTTTCATGGCAAAAGCAGACTTCAATCAGATCGAAGTTCAATATAGTTTTACTTGCGTCATTGCCGTCAATATCTCGGCGCAATTATTTTTATTTAAATGTAAACACTGCGGTTTGAACGTAGTAGAACTTGTTCGACGTAGCTCAGTTGTTTGTGGCTTGGCTCTGTATCAGTGGGTACAGGGTTCAAATCCCGCTTGAGCATGTACCAAAGGAAATGAATTTTAATGAATTTCTATGTACATTTTCGTAATAAAAAACACATTTCGTAAATGTGTTTATACGGTAATTTATTAAAAATGAAAATTATACGGTGATGGAAAACACACCGTGAGGAAACCTACCTGTTCATCGAACAGGTAATAGTTAGTGTTTGTAAATGACGACATGGCTTACCACCTGTCACATTGAGTACTGACTATCTGGTCAACACGTGGTTTCGAGGTGTCCATAGTACCTGAAGTGAAACATGGTGTCGAAAATAATGTTTCATAGAGACATTTACAGCTTAAGACCTACACAATCGATATTTAAAAAGAAAAAGTGAAAAGGGCAATTTATTTTTTCAAAGCAACCGGGTTCGATTCCCGTACATGATACAGTTATTTTTTCAAAGAAAGTATGAATGCAATTTTTATTTTTATCAAAATCTGTGACATGGTTCCTAAGAACAAATCTTCGTATTTCTTATAGTTTCAGACTTTCCCTTACTGACCGTTTTGAATGCGCCACCCTGTATAGTTTAGCGTTATAATAATGCTAACCTTACTACGCGCTTAATGTTTGATTTGTTAAGGTTTTTATAATTACTAGTATTTAGTAAAAAAAAAGAAAGCTGATTTACTTTCAAGATTTCTTTCGTAGTTCTTACGACATACCAACTAAAACTATGGCGATTAGATTACTATAATCTAAATAAGTATGTTTTTAGTATTAATTTACTAACAGTTGTCATACTCCACTGGTATTTTATTACATCTGGCTAAGCTTGGGTAATATGTCTTTATGTATGTTTATGTCATAGGTATATCTTAGGATGATCTGATTATTTATTAGTAACCATGCAAAGTTTTTAGGAGGCGTATAAGTGTCAATGAAGCGAAAATAGGGGACCCGTGATCTCTGCCTTCCCCTCTACAGGGAATCGGGTGTGATGTTTATTTATGTTATGGAATATAACAATATTGTTTTCATTACATGTAAAATATGTTTTTTATTAACAGTATAATAGTTACTTTAGTTATTTGCCGATAAGTTTAATGCAATACAGAAGTGCCTTATGAAATCAATTAAATTTCTAAATTATATTTTTCTTTTATGTAAATTGGCTATTAATGCTTACTTACGTATGTTTAATATTTATGTGTTAATTTAATTTAGGAATAGGAATTATTGCATTTTTTATTACCATTTAAGTTAAGATTTCTAAAAGTTACTAACTTGATATTGATTTCTCTAATGTACTGTTGTTATTTAATTATTTATCGAATAGTTGAACGCTTTGTATTTTCTATTGAATTTCTGCACATTTTCCGAAAAATAAACATTGATTATATTAACATTTATTATACTCTTAAGTATAAGTCATATTTTAGGAACATTTGTTACAATTATTCTTGTATTGTTCTACTTTATTTATTAATATGATGATGGAATTGTAAAAGTCATAATCAAATTGTGATTAATGGAATAAATTTATATTTTTCTATTCGAAAGTTTCATTTTGTCCTTTATAAAGTAATACATATTACATAAAAAACAGCTTATTTTAAAATACACTTGACGTCTAACTTTAGCCATTACATTTACAACCATTAATAATCCCTTACGATTTTGTTAGAGATTTAAGTATCCATCTCCTTAACTGCAATTAGATATTCTATGCCACCTTAAACTTTGTAAACCAGAAAGAAAAAACGTCTAATATTACAGGTAATCCGTGTCGCCATTTATTACAAGTACTACATGCATATACTCGTACTCGTATATTCTATTTAGACATGTTTATGTATAATATAGTGTGAGTGTATAAAGATATTATATTATTTAAGATTTTTAGAATTATAAGTACTAGCAAGTGTGTATTAGTACTTCACAGAAAGATTTCCTGTTAGGGTGACTTACATAATACATGAATAAATACATATTACAAGTACTGACTATTTACCTATTCTGAAGAAAAGTAGGTTTTCTCGATATTTACGCTGAAAAGGAAGTACCTACGCTCGCTTATTTTTAAATATCGATTTATCACTTCTCCAAGTAAGATGTAGGCAATCAAAGTGCTGAATAATAACTATTATCACTGAATTACAACCTAGTTACTACAAAAAACACATTTATTCCACTTAATTCCAGTTCACTCCAGAATAAGCGAAGATTAAATGTGTGAAAGTTACAATTATCGGGTTTATACTATAAAAATCCAGTTTTGATTTATCTATTAGTAGGTGGAAAGATAATTTATCAGTTATTATTGTTTGTAAACATAATAAGTGTCTAGGTAATAATTAATTTTTAAATAAATGTGTTGTAAGTACCTATGAACTAATTAAAATACGCAGAGAGGAAAAGTCCTATCTTTAAGTCGTATATTAAATAAACATATCCCGTGCTATCTTGGGACGATGAATAATGATAACTAGCTGCCGTTCTTCCCCCAATTTCGTAACAGGCGACTAAGAAAATAGGGGTTAATGGAATCTGTTGCGCAATGGGCTAGATTTCACCAATGTTCCATTTGTGATCAAAGCCCTAATATTCATGCTAAAATAGGGCTAGATTTCACCAATATTCCATTTGACATCAAAGCCCTAATATTCATGCTAAAATAGCATATGGAGATATTATCGTCAACAAACAAACCGTAGAAATGCGTGTTCAGTCATGTGAGAATCGGCCTGTAATGCTCAACGGTGCCCCACTAGAATCTGTCGCAAAGTTCACTTATCTCGGCAGCATGGTGACTGAAAGTGGTGGAGCTAGTGACGACGTTGACGCCAGAATAAGGAAAGCGAAAGGCGCCTTTGCCCAGCTAAAACCGGTCTGGGACTCTAATGTGCTTACCAGGCGGATCAAGATTTCCCTCTTCAATTCCATTGTGAAGTCTGTTTTGCTCTTCGGCAGCGAGACGTGGAAGGAGACAAAGGGACTGACGAACAAGCTGCAAGTGTTCGTCAACAAATGCCTGAAGTTCATACTTCGCATATTCTGGCCGAACACTATCAGAAACGAGGATCTATGGAAGCAATGCCACCAAGTCCCAATCAAGCGTGAAATCGCTCAACGTAAATGGAAGTGGATAGGTCACACACTCCGAAGACCGGAAGACAACATCGCCAGGGCAGCATACACATGGAGGCCGCACGGGAGCAGACGCCCAGGCCGGCCGGCGCACACCTGGCAGCGCACAGTCGACGCTGAGTTGAGGGCGGCTGGGTTGAGTTGGAGGGACGCGGAAAGCAAGGCACAGGATAGGAGTGGTTGGCGACTTCTCACGAAGGCCCTTTGTACCACTGGGGTACCATAAGATGATGATGATCGTCAACAAGCTTTTGTCCACCCCGCAAGGGATTAACGGACTTCAACGTATGTTTATTAAATTGGACTGGCCTATGTTCAGCAGTGAAAGTCGGTAAGGTTGAAATGATGATTATGAAATTATATGTTAGCATAATAAATACATGATGTTTAATTTGGACATGTCAAGTCTTTTTACAACATAAAATTTCATTGAAACTGCCAAACTGGCTAAATATATTCGCTTAAGAAATTATATTTAGATCTTCAATTAGAACGAACCGAAGAACAAGGAACTCGGTCGAGACCTGGGCAGTCATGGAATCCTTGCAGCGATCTCAAGTCGACTGGCGATACGTGAGTGTGCTGAGACATATTTATGATTCCGCCATGATGACCGTTCAACTCCAAAGCCACGGCACGAAACCTATCCAGTTGCAGAGAGGTGTCAGACAGGGGGATGTTATGTCCCCGAAACTGTTCTCGAGTGCACTGGAAGATGTCTTCAAAACGTTGGATTGGGTTGAACGGGGAATAAATATAAATGGGGAATACATCTCGCACCTCCGCTTTGCTGACGATATCGTCCTGGTGGCAGAGTCGCTGCAGGATCTGGAGGAAATGCTGTCCGAACTAGATGCTGCTTCTCGACGCATCGGACTCGGGATGAATTTAGAAAAAACCAAAATCATGTCTAATGATTTGGTGTTCCCGAGACCGGTTGCCCTTGGGGGCACTCCCGTAGAAGTTGTTTCCCAATACGCTTACTTAGGCCAAATTATACAGCTTGGCAGAAACAACTTCGAAAGGGAGGCGGACAGAAGAATACAGCTGGGATGGGCAGCATTTGGAAGGCTAAGGCATGCTCTCACGTCGTCTTTACCACAATGCCTGAAAACTAAGGTTTTCAATCAGTGTGTGCTCCCCGTTATGACGTACGGATCTGAGACGTGGACACTCACTGCGGGACTAGCCCACAAATTCAAGGTCGCTCAGCGTGCTATGGAGCGGAAGATGCTCGGGGTTTCTCTGGTAGATCGCATCAGAAATGAGGTGATACGCCAGAGAACTAAAGTCACCGACATTATGAAAAGAATTAGCACGCTGAAGTGGAGTTGGGCTGGTCACGTATGCAGAAGGACTGATGGTCGCTGGAGCAAAAAAGTCCTAGAGTGGAGACCGCGTCTCAGTAAACGTAGTGTGGGGCGCCCCCCGGCAAGGTGGGAAGACGACCTGCGCAGGTTGGCTGGCATCGAATGGATGCGAACGGCCACTGACAGGGAGAAGTGGCGTCATTTGGGGGAGGCCTATGTCCAACAGTGGATTGATACAGGTTGATGATGATGAAGAACAAGGAAAAGAACTTCAACTTTAACGGATGTCGGCGTCACCATGACGACGGAATAACAAGTGCAAGCGCCATGGCATCAGTGTTTGTACTTGTGCCGACATAATTATAATAAAAAAATAATGGCGTCATGATGTATTACGCCATTATTTTTGTTTCTTATATCTCATTACGACAACGATTAACCACTTCTTATCGTGAGGTTCCGGGTACGGTTCCCGGTGGATAAGGACTTAAGAATAACATTTTTTTGCTTTCTAGTTCGTTCGCTGATTAATTATATGAATATATACGTGCCATAATTGTATACATAAAATAAATGCACATATATATCTTAAATATACGATGATGAGTAAAGGGTTTACTTCAATTGATGTTTTAAAACTATTTTTAGCTCTACAATATAAAGAATTTACCTTTTTATATACTTGTTTTTAGGTTACCTTTAAATAATTACACTCAAGCAATCAATCGAATGTTTGTTTACTCTTAGTGTAGTATTATATTAATTGTGCTCTTAGTTTAAATTTAGATAATGTGGACTTTAGATAACATTCTTAAGCTGACCTATGGGTCTTAGCTAATTAGGTTCACCTTAAAGATAGACCCGCGCATTGACGTAAATAGTCTTTTGATAAAAGTCATGTCGCAGTTTGGTGATTGATGACTATTCACCCTCTGTATGATTCTGAGGAAAATGTATTAAAGACAAGCAAAAGTCAAACATTTTTACGAACAATAACCCTTGCGGGAAAGTTATGGGTTCTGGTGCCAGTCTTCACAAATGTAAATGTAGTAAGTTAATGTAGTGGTAAACAGTGTCGTCATTTATAAGGATCAACTATTATCTGTTCAGTTTTTGTATATGTTTTCAATCAACGTGAAATGTATTAATTACTCGTATATTTAATCCTGTAAGAACCTTGGAAGTGTTAATGTAATATGCAGATACTATGTGTAAAAAGATATGTAAAAACTTTACTCGACCATATTTATTAGTAATAGCTAAAACGTAGTTTACTATTCATCATTTATTAATAGTACTTTTAAAAACAAACACCCAAACTTCAACATATTGTTAATGACGATACCACGTCTGAACAAATCTATGTCGTTTAATTTTCCTGATCAGCAACAGAAATGCATAAAGCAATGCCTCCGCAGTCGGTGGACAACCCGGCACGTAGACATCCACTGGGACTAGTCTATCACAGCCCCTCACCACTGCATAGGAATAGTGGTAGTACCCACCACCAACCGCACAAGAACCCATGGCTAACACAAACCTCGGTTCTGGCATCAAATCGTACGTTTTACGGAACGCCGGCGCCATTTTATTAGTTACTGTCCCCGCCACGATGATAGCATCAATCTGCCGGGGCGACCCTCTGAAAACCATGCCGTATCGATCCATATCGTATCTTGGCATAGCATAGTGCATCATTTCTAAAGCACAGCAGGCTAAGCCGAAAGTCAGGGGCCAGACCGAGTTGCGTCGCGACCAATTCAGTAGATCGTCAACCCTGGCGATTGCCCATTCCATTGTAGATTGCCCTTTGTAGTGAAATGGAGATGTGTCTCGTTTTGTGTCAGGAGGGAAGCTTTTCCAGCCGTGAGGGAATACGATAGGTACAGGTAATTTCTTGTCCACTTCGGGTTCTTCGTAATATTCGTAGCCAGGAGTCCCTGGACATGTCAGCTTGGCTTCCTTTTTTTCATTCTTCTTTTTGACTACACTTTTGGAACTGCTAGAAAGAGGAACGCAGCGGATGATATTTCTTAAGTTCAAAGTATTTTGTAAGGTCCAACACTTTAACATTGCTAAGATGTAAGAATACTTTTGCTACAGAAGTGTTTAATAAATATACAGTTACAGAATCTCTAAAAATAGCTTTTGCAACTACGGTTGTGTTGACAATTTCTTTTTAATTTGACATAAAATCAACAGTTTTCAAAATATGGAATTGTATGTTTATAAAACGGGGCATTCTTACTAGCGAGATGAATAATCAATAAAAATAGAAAACTTTGTCGATGATATTACTATTTTATTGACGGTCAACAAGCTATATATTAGAGATCCCGCCACATAAGGTGGCAGTTGGAGGCGTCGCCACAGTCGCGTAATTCAGTGTTACCAGTAAACACGCCAAAACTAGCACTCACTGTGCCATACGGCTCGATACATTATAGGTTTCATTTGTAACGGTCTTTGGTTGCAGAGCTATAAACTCAAATAAAACAAATTAATATATCAAAGTCAAAATATGTTTATTAAACTATTTCAAACATGATTAATAATTAACGGGACTTATCCTTCTTATTATATATTACATATATTATGTGTTCCTTCACTCTGTCCGCAATAGACCGTTTAGTGTGTTCGACGTAGGATTTCCCACAGCTGCAATCAATCTTATACACACCCTTATATCTTATATCATGAGTATAAATCGCGAATCTCTTAAAACTATTATTTCAAACATGGCACTGAGCATTGTCTTTACATATTTTTACCGAGGTTAGTTCACCAACCATTTCGGCTGCTCAAGATGCCACGTCATGAAGACCACGACCGCTCTGATAAGAGCGTAACGATTGAGAAGAAGAAGTTCAGCGGAGACCCTTGGAGAAGAACTAACAAGAAACTCCAGAAATCAATTTATTATAATCACCCTTAACAAACATAAAAATTACAAAGAGTGGGCAAAAAACACAACGCTGGTAATACTAAATTTACCTTTCATACAAAATAACACGCAATGGCGGAAACGTCAAATTTAGTTCCAAGTTTGGCTACTGCCACCTTATGTGGCGGGTACTCTATTAGCTTTCAAATGAAAGAAAGATAGCATCCATAGTGCAATCATGACTGTGTTTTATCTATTAATAAAAAGTTATTTAAAAATCTTGTTTTGCAGTCTTCATATGATTAAGAAACAAACGTACAGCCGCTAGAGATTTAGAAAATCATTTTCTATTTTAACCCATTTGTCACGATAACAGTAAATGAAAAAGTCCTGAAAAATCCCTGAAACTACACTGAAAGGATTTGACGATTAAGTAATAAAAGACATAACTTGTGTAACAACTACATTATAATTAAAATTATATGTATGTAAGTGATTGACAAAGAAACATAAAAAATGTGTTAGTTATACGTATCTACATACATACGTACATATATTTGAGCTTCTTATAGACTATCAATGTCCATCTAGAACGATTCTGACAAATCTCTCTAATCTCATATTTAATTTATTCATGCATGCTCTTCTGTTTTTCACACAGATTTCGACGATATCTGATTTAGTACACTACAATAAATGATACGTTAAATCTCCTTACTCTTTTACGTCGTTTTTAATCGCGTAAAAAATTGCTTGGAATGGAAATATTCAGGAGATATTAAAGGTTATCTCAATATTTATTTGTATTGTTTAAAAATACTCAACGATCATATTTTCGGTCGGAAAATTTGGGATTTAATTAGTTTTATCTTGTTTGATTATTAAAAATAGCAATAGGTTAAAAGTAACTGTATTTTTCCTTAATTTATTTATTTCTCTTATCCATCACGTGGTTTACTAATCATTTGGCATTATTGTTATGGTTTCATTTTGGTTAGGAATTAGCAATTTAAACATAACATTACTTATCGATTGTTATTCAGGATGCAACAACAAAAAGCATTAAAAATAGCATTATTGAATTTTGAGTCTCATTAATTTCGACGTAGCTTAGTTTTTTGGGGCTTTACTCTATATCAGTGGGTACAGGGTTCAAATCTCGCTTAGGCATGTGCCAATGGAAATGAAGTTTGATGAATTTCCATGTAAATTTTCGTAATAAAAATACGTGTACGATATCGCTTATGCATTGAATATTACGGCAAGGGAAAACATCGTGAGGAAACCTACCTGTTCCTCGAACAGACAATAGTCAGTGCTTGTAAATTGTGAAATGGCTTAAATCTGTCACATTGAGAACTGACTATCTGGTCAACACGTGGGTTCGGGGTGGTCATAAAATTATTACATTCGCAATTGTGGAGATGGACAACTGAACCTCTGACTATCCAGCAAGGGTTAATGGTGGTGAATGCGTTTGTTAATAGGCTTAGGAAACTTAAATGTGTTTTGTTTCAGAAACAAGGATTCAAATCTTTGCTCAATCAAAAGTAACCTGGAGATATTATACATCCGATATTGTGTCAAGCCTTAAAGTGATTAGGGCCGTGAATATCAAATTATAATCGTCTAATTTTTCCCGATCCATACAAATACTATACATTCAAAAGCTGCGAACCTTACATTATCGAGTTCAATCAAGTCATACTCGATTTTCATTTGAGTCACGTTGTATGGAAAATTTGTCTAATTCACTTACGACATTTAAGGCTTCACTTGATAAGGGACCAATGACTTTTCCCTCGGTCATCTACCTGCTGACATACATACACAGTCTATAACTATAAATTATCAGCTGGTTTCACCCTTTCCAAGTCTCGGTTTATCATGTAATATATTTTGACGACCTACGTGGCGCGATCTGTTAGACACCTGAATGCTAATCGTGGGGTCCCGGGTTCGATTCCCGGTGGAGGCAGGGTTGAGAACAACGCTTTTCTACTGCTGCTTTCCAGTCTGTTGATTATATATGCTATATATGTATTTATCTATGTATAATATGTATACATTTCTCCTTAACACAAGTCTTAAATGTACTTACCAAGGGGCTAGTTCAATTGGTGTAATAATATCCAAATATCATAATTATTATTATATTATAGATGAAAAGCTTCAGAGCACAGACACTTTAATTTCGGGAAAAATGGGGATACGTGATATATGCCTACCCCTCTGGAAAAAGACGCTTGATGTGTTGTATACGCATGTGGATTTACCTTCTTTAGTCCTTCTCGGGGTGGACAGAACCTCGGAGATATAATATCTAATATCTCTTTGGTCATTTTTAGCAGTAATATATGGGTTTTGATGGCATTTGTATAGAACATTGGTGAGAGGTTACTAACCCATCGGTCAATTGATTACACTGACCTCTAGTTCTTTACTCGCCTCTTACGAAATACCGGGAAGAACAGAAGCTGGTTAACATTCTTTATACCTACCATCTAGAACATAACATTATTATTCCCAAAATATATAAGAATAATACAAGAGTAATAATAATAATGCAAGAGTCCAGTGGGTATCGCAGAGCTGGTAGTTTCCTCCGCCAGAGAATTAGTCTGGCTATTCAGAGGGGGAATGCTGCCAGCATATTGAGCACTCTGCGCTCCAACGATAGTGACAAATTTTTAGATATGTATATTTAAATTATAGGTAAATTATTTCAATTAGTTTTAAGTTTGTAAATATTTTGTTAATTTATTGTAAAGATTTCATTGATAAATAAATGTTCATTTTACTCAGAACAATACTATGAAACTAAATCATATAAAAGTTTTAACCTAAATTGCTAAAGTTAACGTCAAGTGGTAACGAAGTGGTCAAACATCTCTTCAAAGGTTACTGACTCGGAGCGACCCTGTTTTAATAATAAATCTTGTTTAAGATAGATGCAGACTGACTCATGGCATTATTTATAGTTTCAGTTAAACGTCCTTGTTAACTATTTTCGAGTCTACAACGTTATCTCGTTTTACTCAGCTTGAAGGTTAGGTTGCGAATCAGGTTTAGTCAAACGGTATAGTTGAATTAACTTGCTTAGTGTTTTTAAATACAATGTCTAAAGATCTATTTGTAACGCGGCCGTAACCAAGTGGGCAAGACCTCTGACTTCTCATTAGAGGTCCTCGGTTCGAATCCCGGCGCTGACATGTACCACTGAATGATAATTAAAAGTGTCTTTTTCATTGGCGTACATCATTTACAGTCGCTAACGGCGAGGGATAACTCACTGAGGAAACCAGTCTGTCCTTCGGAATAGGTAATAGCGAGTGCCTGTATATGGCGAAGCGGTTCACTACCTATCACGTTAGGTGCTGTCTATCTAGCTTGAAGTCTATCATCTATGCCTGCGCTACTTCGGAGATCGGCACCAAGCCTCTGAAAACCCCCAAGAGTCAATAATCATGTAAACGTTTGTCTTTTTAAGGAAACCTACCTAATTCTCTGAACAGACAATATTCAGTGCTTGTAAATGGCAAAACGGCTTACCTGTCATATAGGTAAGACTCGTGGACACGTAGGTCCATGGTGACCATAAAATAAATAACTCCAAAATTACAAAGAGAGATACACTAACCTTAGGCTTTCCCCTAACGGTTGATGATCGTGAAACTGTTTGAATGTATATTGTGCGTATGTGTATTGTGTGAAATTCTTGTTTTCTGAAGTTATTACGTAATTATATTACTTACGTATATTTAACAAGGAAGTCTTTTCATATATTTTTGTAATACGGAAGCGTGTTGGTGATAATGTACACGAGAATCGAATGATAAAATGTTGTTTTAAGGAAAATTACTACAATTTTCAATGTTTACCTCAATAGTGTTGCTAAAAGTGATCGAGATGATATTGTATCTCCAAGGTTCTGTCCACTCCGAAAAGATTGAAATCAGTGAATGCATATTGAACATGCAATACTGCTTTAAAAGGTTTTTTCCTTATAAATCTCATATAAATGTTGGTAGTGACTGACTGAAAGCCACGAGTGATCGTGTTTTGTGTCGTACCCTTGGGGAGGCCTATGTATGCTGTATAGTCACTTAATATAACATAAAATAAAAATAGACATATGTATAAGTATACATTAAATAAAAAAGGAAGATAAATTAATTTCAAATAAAGACCTATTTATGATCGGCGAAAAATGGACGTACAAGTAACAATTTAAAAACATTCCCCTCCCTTCAATCTATCTATTTCCCTAAAACCTAAAGCCACTAATGTTTTGTACAAAATCACAGTTGTATCGCACTTCAACAATGTTGTGAATTTGACAGTGCAGTAGCAAAAGTGTCAAATTTCGCCATTGGAATGGTGAAATTTGACACTTTTGCTGTCATTATTGGTGCATTTTGACACTTCTGCTACGTAACTTTTAACTTGCACCATTACTGAAGTGTGCTTGAACTACAAAGACAAACACGTTCACGACCATTAACCTATACGAGGTAGTCAGACGTTCAGGTGTCCATCTTCACAATTGCGAAGGTAATAATTCTATGGCCACCTAGAACCCACGTGTTAACCATATAATCAGTACTTCCTGAATGAGACAGGTGGTAAGCCATGTCACCATTTAGAGATCCCGCCATATAAGGTGGCAGTTGGAGGCGTCGCCACAGTCGCGTAATTCAGTGTTACCAGTAAACACGCCAAAACTAGCACTCACTGTGCCATACGGCTCGATACATTATAGGTTTCATTTGTAACGGTCTTTGGTTGCAGTGCTATAAACTCAAATAAAACAAATTAATATATCAAAGTCAAAATATGTTTATTAAACTATTTCAAACATGATTAATAATTAACGGGACTTATCCTTCTTATTATATATTACATATATTATGTGTTCCTTCACTCTGTCCGCAATAGACCGTTTAGTGTGTTCGACTTAGGATTTCCCACAGCTGCAATCAATCTTATACACACCCTTATATCTTATATCATGAGTATAAATCGCGAATCTCTTAAAACTATTATTTCAAACATGGCACTGAGCATTGTCTTTACATATTTTTTACTGAGGTTAGATCAGCGGAGACCCTAGCTTGGAGAAGAACTAACAAGAAACTCCGGAAATCAATTTATTATAATCACCCTTAACAAACATAAAAATTACAAAGAGTGGGCAAAAAACACAACGCTGGTAATACTAAATTTACCTTTCATACAAAATAACACGCAATGGCGGTAACGTCAAATTTAGTTCCAAGTTTGGCTACTGCCACCTTATGTGGCGGGTACTCTACAAGCACTATCTATAACCTGTTCGGGGAACAGGTAGGTTTCCTCACGATATTTTCCCTCACCGTAGTAGTACATGTTCAAGCGGGATTCGAACCCTGTACCCACTAATACAGAGTCACTTAAACAACTGAGCTTCGTCGAATTGACCGAACTATGATTTTGCTAAAACGCATTGGTAGAATTGGGCTTAGTTTTTTTTTTGTTTCTTGAATAAGCCATTCATTCACCACTAAGGTTATGTCGGCTGAAGTAAAAATACTGATGCCACGGCATTTGAACTTCTTGCTATACCATCGTCATGGTTACACCAACGCTACCAGCCGCTACAACCGAAGAAAAACGAAATCGAAGCTCTAATTTCTTCTCTTCCTTGTTCTTCGGTTCGTTCCAGTTGATGATCCAAATATAATATTACAAAGCAAACATATTTAGCCAATTAGGCATCACAACTAACTAAATATTCAGCCGAAAATAATTATTTGTATTTTCAACTTTCACTGAGCTGCTGACTTTGTTGACGTACCATAGACGACGGGGCTCAGTTTTAACAGCTCAGCTGTGGTCGACTTGTCAGGTAGAGATCCCGCCATATAAATTGGCAGTTGGGGGCGTCGCCACAGTCGCGTAATTCAGTGTTACCAGTAAACACGCCAAAACTAGCCCTCACTGTGCCATACGGCTCGATACATTATAGGTTTCATTTGTAACGGTCTTTGGTTGCAGAGCTATAAACTCAAATAAAACAAATTAATATATCAAAGTCAAAATATGTTTATTAAACTATTTCAAACATGATTAATAATTAACGGGACTTATCCTTCTTATTATATATTACATATATTATGTGTTCCTTCACTCTGTCCGCAATAGACCGTTTAGTCTGTTCGACATAGGATTTCCCACAGCTGCAATCAATCTTATACACACCCTTATATCTTATATCATGAGTATAAATCGCGAATCTCTTAAAACTATTATTTCAAACATGGCACTGAGCATTGTCTTTTCATATTTTTTACCGAGGTTAGTTCAGCGGAGACCCTAGCTTGGAGAAGAACTAACAAGAAACTCCGGAAATCAATTTATTATAATCACCCTTAACAAACATAAAAATTACAAAGAGTGGGCAAAAAACACAACGCTGGTAATACTAAATTTACTTTTCATACAAAATAACACGCAATGGCGGAAACGTCAAATTTAGTTCCAAGTTTGGCTACTGCCACCGTATGTGGCGGGTACTCTACTGACTAAATGCTGAGAGTCGATGACTCCTGTCCTAATTTGAGTCATATTTTGAATCATTATTTTATTTATTTATTTTCTTACTGCCATACTTACAATCTTATAGATTATGTCGGCTATATTTTGAATCAAAGTGTAACGAAATGTAGTATACATTATAAGATACCCTTTAAACACAATATAATAATATATTTTTTTATTTACGGTATAAATTTTATTGACATGGCAATACATCAAATTAATAGCACTAAATAAATAAAGATTAAAATAAACTAGAGATCCCGCCACATAAGGTGGCAGTAGCCAAACTTGGAACTAAATTTGACGTTACCGCCATTGCGTGTTATTTTGTATGAAAGGTAAATTTAGTATTACCAGCGTTGTGTTTTTTGCCCACTCTTTGTAATTTTTATGTTTGTTAAGGGTGATTATAATAAATTGATTTCCGGAGTTTCTTGTTAGTTCTTCTCCAAGCTAGGGTCTCCGCTGATCTAACCTCGGTAAAAAATATGTAAAGACAATGCTCAGTGCCATGTTTGAAATAATAGTTTTAAGAGATTCGCGATTTATACTCATGATATAAGATATAAGGGTGTGTATAAGATTGATTGCAGCTGTGGGAAATCCTACGTCGAACACACTAAACGGTCTATTGCGGACAGAGTGAAGGAACACATAATATATGTAATATATAATAAGAAGGATAAGTCCCGTTAATTATTAATCATGTTTGAAATAGTTTAATAAACATATTTTGACTTTGATATATTAATTTGTTTTATTTGAGTTTATAGCTCTGCAACCAAAGATCGTTACAAATGAAACCTATAATGTTTCGAGCCGTATGGCACAGTGAGTGCTAGTTTTGGCGCGTTTACTGGTAACACTGAATTACGCGACTGTGGCGACGCCTCCAACTGCCACCTTATGTGGCGGGATCTCTAAGGGGAATTATAAAACGAGCGAACAAAAAAAAAACTGTGCGACTGATGATGACATACTGTTTTAATAACTTGAGCGGTATGAATTTGAGTAAGCGAAAAATTAACTAAACTGACGACGAATATTGATTTATAATAAAATCCAGAACGAGCTTACAAAAAGTAGATTGTGATAAATCAATTTGAGATATTAAAATTTTATCCGAGCGACTTCATTACTAAGTGAGCGACTGGAAATACAGAGAGGGCAACTTCAATATTAAGATAGATTCGATTTTTCTAAGTGAGGTTATACTTAGCGAACTACTAAAAAGTTCACTTTGAGCAAAGTTTAGGTTAGGTTAGGTTAGTTTAGAAATAAATGCATGCATATTACTTTATTTTTACGGAGTACATTGTTTTATTTAATTACCCTTATATTTCGATAATAAAATTTCTCAACTAATAGAATAGTGTTTCTTCAAATAGTTATTTCATATTATTTTTGTTTTTTAAATGTGAGCTCATTATACTCTGCTCATCAGTGTATTTTTCAAAGTAGTTTTTGTATTCGAAACACTTCATTTAAGATAAAATGCCGCTCAGTATAAAAAATACATTTGCCAAAAATTAAAAAAAATGCAGGACGTATCGTTGACCCGCAAACAAATATTAGGTCGCTCAAATATTATGAAGCTGCTCATTATGTATTTTAAGTAACTCAAATTAATGTTTGTAAGTTGCTGTTCTGTCGATTTCTCGTCACTCGCAATCAGTCGCTCACTTAGTAATTCTATAACCCAAATTAATTAATTTTGACACTTAGAACTGTAATTTACAGTCACTCGTTTTATTGCTATCCATAAACTAATTATAAAATAAAATCTTAAAACTTAATATATTTACAAATAAAACTTATCTCCAATAATTGTATTGTTATTGTTACATAATTTTAAATTTCATGCATTGGTATATACATGCCAGACCCGGGATTCGAACCTAGGACCTTTAATAAGAAGTCATAGGTTTTACCCTCTAGGCTACAGGCCGCTACTAATTGCTCTATTTGATCCTTGATCTATAACGTTCCTGCTTAATAAACGTACACACGTGTGTGTGTCTTGTCTGACACTGTACATATACATACATTCACGTCCTGTAATTTCTTTCAGGGCGGATAGAACCTTGTAGACATTAAATCATCTACTTGGTCACTTATTAGTATGTATGTATGTATGTATAAAGGCAACTTTATTATATAAAAACTTACGCGATAAGTCCCATTAGTTATTAATCATGAGTATAAATCGCGAATCTCTTAAATCTATAATGTATAATGACGTTTTGATATATTAAGGAATATTGGTGTCAGGTTGCTAGTCTATCGCCTAATAGGTATCATACACCCCTAGTACCTTAGTTGGCTACTGAGACAAGCCGGGAAGAACGGTAGCTAGTTAGTTTTCTTTTTAGTCCCAGATTAGCACGGGACACTGACACTTTAGTACCACTATAATTTCATTACTATATCAAATGTCATCTAGATCGCTTTGTCGCGACGGTAAAATGATACCAGCCGTTATTTTAACAATTCAAATATTTCATCAACATGCATTGTTCAGTTTTGTGGCATTCGGACAATATTAACACACCAATTGATGCTTTTTATAACATAATCGTTTTATGTTACAATAAGAAAACAAAACATGTATTTGAATGGTACATTTGCTTCTTTTAAGTAACTGATGTTAGTTGGGCATGACCTCTGACTTCTTTTTAATTGTCCTAAGTTCGAGTCAGGGTTCAGGCATACACCAATGAATGAAATTGATAATGTGTTTTGTACATGTAAACGGCGATACGTTTCACTACCTGTCACGTTGGGTGCTGTGTATCTAGAAACGCGGGCTTTGAAAGCTCATACGTAACATGTCTTTGAAATTTTGGAGATGGGCACTCCAAGCTTTGACGCTACAATAAATATATAAAGGGAGTGTGCATACATAAGTGGTGAAGCGTATGTTTTGCTTGTTTATATGAATAGTAAAGTAGCTACATAGGTACGATATCATTGTACATATACATACATTCACTTGGTAGGTGGTATAATACATACATACACATCATCCCTATGCAATTGCCCTTCCACTACACCCACATATATTCCTTTTGTCAATCTACTATCATTCATCCGTATAACATGTCCAAAATCGAAGCATGCACTTTTCAATCTTAGTCACTAGAAACATCACACTATTTTTATTTGTATAATACCTTAGTTACTTTAAGGAACGATATAGAATTTTGGCATCCTTCAACGTGTAGGGAGGAAAGGTAGCTAGTTAGCATTCAAATTACGTCCCCGACTTGCGAAGGCAGTAGTTGTAGTAATCAATAATATACCGCTAACCGCTAAGACCACGTGTATGTAATTGATATTTCCATAAACGTTCAATAATAATGAGATATTATTATAATTGTCATCATAATATTAAGACCTATGTTTGTCGTTTGGCAAATAAAGATTTTTATTATTATATCTGTTTTTTTTTTCAACCGTATTATCATTTAATCTGCAACTCTGTACTATCGTTTACCAATTCATTAGAAAATGTGTGTGTTTGCAGTGCTTTAAGAAAAGTACCTTAAAGCTTGTATAAGTCTGAAATGAAATTCTTCTTATGAATCACATTTTGAAAGTGAAAGAACTTTTTACTGTCTGAATAGTACTATATTATATTGAATATAAATATATTATTTCGCTTGCCTACAAATAATGCAGTAGTCTGTTTTACTCGTATATTTAACTCTTATATAAAATCAATTAAATTAATGTCAACAAAAGTAAATGTTCACATGTTCTTATATTAATTAAACGAGTATTCAATTCGTTCATTGACCTTTACAGAAGGCTTTATATCAGCTTAGGCTTTATACATTCACGTCGTTAATCCCTATAATGATGGACAGATCCTTGCAGACATAATATATTGGACACTTTTGGAATTCATGTTCGAATTGTGAAGACATACATACATACACATCACGCCTGATTCCCTGTAGAGGTAGTAATCGCGGATCCCCATCTGTCCCGATCCTGACAAACCACTTTTCATTAACACTCATACATCTTGTCATACATATTCGGCGGTTATAAGTACTTCTAACATCAACCTTTTCCAATATGGCGGCTCTCTGGCGTATGTCACCGCCTACGTAATTGTGAGGACATTTATGTAGAATATTGATGACAGGTTGTCAGTCCATTGCACAATATATTCCATGGATAAATTCTCGGGATGAAAGCCTCTTTTAGATTATCATACCTTTTGTCGGAACGAAAAGCAGATAGTTAGCTTTGTTTGTGCAGTCAACGCTAAAAGTGCAGTCCCAGTAATTTTTTATAAGGTTTAAGTTAATGAGAACAAAAGACAATATTATACATTTTAAAACTGGCGCCACTATGCATTGTCATAGTCATTATACGTTCGCGTGCTTCGAAATGAAAAATATTGTCTTTTGTTCTTATAAACGTAAACCTTATAAAAATTACTGGGACTGCACTTTTAGCGCTGACTGTACGTGAAAGACTTGCATGGGAATATTCAGTGCATAGGTAACCCTCTAATTTTTTACATATATACATATACATTCAAGTCCTTTAATCCCTTTCGAGGTGGACAGAACCTTGGAGATATAATATCTCCCAGGTCACTTTTTTAGTATTAATATTGTGCTTGTAAATGGCGACATGGCTTACCACCTGTGACATGTGGTGAACACGTGGGTTCGAGGTGGTTGCAGTGGGTCGCAATAGCGGAGATGGAAACCTGAACCTCTGACTACCCCGCAAGAGTATGGTCGTGAACACGTTTGTCTTTAGTTTTGTTGGAGTTGTGATGTCATATGGAACATTGGTGACGGGTTGATTGCCCGTATTTATAAATGTTTTATAGATGATTGCACACACTGTTGTAGACTAGGAGATTGAATAATGCCAAATAGCTGATGTTCTTCCCAGGATGTTGTAGGAGGCGACTAAGAGACTAAGGGTTATATGGAATCAATTGGGCAATGGGCTGCCAACCTGCAACCTATCACCAATGTTCCCTATGAAATTCCCAACTCAAATTTTCCTAACCTAACCCTAAAAGTGATCTAGGAGATCATGACTCTAAGATTCTGTACTGCCCGAAAGGGATTAAATGTCGGTGTAACCATATTGACTGTGTATATAGCGTCTCTCTGACTATTATATCGCACCTTTGGTAGAACATTGACGAAATTAACACTTTTTCCAAAAATGAGTTAAGTATGCCAAATTACGCGGAAAGTGGATTTCTATCGATAGAACATCGACAGTTTTTTGTTTCTGACGATTAACCGCGTGATGGCGCTGAATGTCGTTGTGTGTTTGCGCGCGAATCGGCTGATCTCCAAGAAACAACGACTGATTGGCCAGTTGAGCGGGGCGTCCCGCAGAGTGAAGTTGTATCCTGACACTACATCGACGAAATGGTAAATATGACAACCAGTTTTATTGTTTTTGGCGGAACATCGACGAATTATCAACAATAGCGTCACTGTTCCCGTGAAAATGGCTTGTAGTTAGCAGTACAACGACGAAATTTTTGATTTTGCGTCATTGTTACTTTGAACACGTTGGATTATTTGTGGAAACAATGACTTAACATCTTCTCGCAGATTCTGGACATCTGTATCAATAATGGCTGGCTGCTACGGCGTCGACATTACCAGCAATCCAACATCCGCAAAAAAGATGACCATCTGAAGCAATTTCGCTATGAAGTGTATGCAGCACTAACTAAGAAAAACCGTGCAGTGAAAGCTCCTACAGAAGACTCAGTCGGCGAACAGGAAAAGATAAAAAAACCAGCCACTGAGAGACCAGTAGATGCCGTCCGCTATGATGGTAAGGACCATTGGCCCGAGCACAAGGAATATCAGCGGTGCAAGTATTGTAAAAATGGCCAAGCCAGTACCTATTGTACTAAATGTAAGGTGCATCTTTGTTATGTTGCCAAAAGAAATTGTTTCGTAGCATTCCACAAGTTTTAATTTTTTTGTTTAAATTTTGTATGATTTGGTTACTTTTATTCTTAAGGAGAAGTTAGGTATAAGATGTACTTTGTATATTATACTATACGCCTCTTAAGTTAAATATTCTATTAGGTAACGCGCAATGTATAGTATAATATACGTTACGTATCTTCAATATTATTAAAATAGGATTTTTTTTAATATTTTTCTTAAGCCTTATGAATACCTAATAAATAGTTTTACTCGAAATTTTCAACTTTTGTTTCATTTACATCTCATGCGACCTTAAGGGTTAACATGGCCGATGGATTGCTATTTACTTAAAACCCCTCTGTCCAAACTGAATGGGTTTAGGGAGGATCCGGAGATCAGAATGGGTATAAGGAGGGAGGAGGATAGATCAAACTTCATCAAACAAGTAGCAATCCAACAAGTCAAGTTACCTTGACAAGGTTGTACTTACTTACCTACTTAAAGTTCATTAGTTTGCGAATTGTAGTACAACTTGCTAAGGCTTGGTTAAACCATGTCCTGGTTGTAATAACTGAGTTATTATGGAAATTATAATTATAAGTAAAGATGTTTCTATTTTCACAACTTCTAATAAGTATAAAAAAGGTCAATGCAGCATGTTAATAAACAAAAACCTTTATTGCGTATCTAAAAGTTATTTTATTTGTCACAAGTGTACTATTTTCTTTGATTTTTTAGTGTAAATTTAGCTGAATTCTAATGCAACAATGACGAAATTGAGGGTATGGGTGACATTTTCATTTTTTTATAATTTTTCTGTGAACTCCTGTGAAAATCTATTATCAACACTCTAAAATACACTAAATAAAGAACATTATGAACAAGAAATAAAAATATTTAAGTAGTTTTAAGTCCAATAATAAGGCGACTAAAACTTTATTTGCCTCTCCTGTAAAATACCGATTAGTGTAGTTACGACAATGTTCTACCAAATGAGCGATATGTCTTATTAGGCCGGGCCCTACGTGAACGCCCTTCCACAGACATATAACAGTCTAATAGACACCATATTGAAAAAGAGTGACTTTAGGAGTACCTATAACCGCCGAGTGTCTATGAGAAGATGTATGAGTGTTAATGAAGCGAAAGTGGTCTGTCAGGATCGTGACTAATAGGGATCAGAGATCTCTGCCTACCACTCTACAGGGAATCAGGCGTGAGGTGTATGTATGTAGGTATATATACCACCTATCCCCTAATCAATTAAGTGTCTGAAAGCACTGAACTTTGCTGAAACCTTTGATGACGTAAACACATGACCTCGTTTCTCTTGGACTGCGCATGCTCCGTGCCAGACGATCACGACCACACTGCGTGATCCTACTCCTATCTCTTTCCCACTGTCCTCTCTTTCACTCTCATTTCATGTCCTTATCACTTTAGTTGGTGGAGAAAAGGATGGGGGATCCTAAGCTACCTGCTTCTCCGGGGTTATATTTGACGGTGTCCGCCGCACCCCTCAGTTTGCTGCCAGCGTTGCTTGAGTGTGCTTGTGTCTCGTGTAATAAATACGATCGTGACTTCAGTCATATTTTAAAACAACTGTTGAGCAATACGTGGTATTGTTACCCAACTATCTGTCACAGAATTTGTCAGTTTTTTTAACGTTTGGTAAGTGGAATTTTCCGTTAATGAAAGGAGTTAAATTTTCTCTCAGGTTTCACTCTCATAGCTTAGTTACATGCTAGGTCTAGAGGCGAAGAAAATTCTAGACTTGAGTTTTCTTAACGGGGCCATAATCGGACATTTTGTTCCGGCTATACTACTTAACTTTCACCATAATACTTTCTACTAAGTTAAAAATAAGTTCCGTAGGTGTATAAATTATAAGTATGCGTATATTACTAATTTCATAAACTCTTTGGTTATTTTTATATAGGGGATAATTAGAAATAAGGTTAAGAAGAAAGATCCTTAAACAACGCTTACGACATTCTTAATTTAAAGGCTGCTGACAATCTTTTGAATTTCGAAGCATGTTCAAAGCCAGTTCTTTTTGTGTAACTGTAAATTTTAAAGTTGCTGCTTAAAGTGTCGTAAGGACTTCACACATATACATTCTTCACACATACAAATACATCATTTGATCCTTTTCGGGTGGACTAAACCTTGGAAAGACCATTATATCTCGTAGATCACTTTTTAGCTTGAATATTGGGATTGTGATGTTATATGGAACATTGGTAACAGGTTGTTAGCCCACAGCCCAATAGATTCCATTACCCCTAGTCCCTTAGTCGCCTTCTACACATGCTAGGAAGACAGCAGCTAGTTAACATCCTTTTGACGTCCCAATTGAATCGGGACTTCATATTATAATAAAATCGTAATGTAAATTACAAATGGATTGTGATTAAAAGTCTAGGCATAGTGTGTCGAATTTATCGCATACCTTAAAATAAATGCTTTAGGTAGTAATGCGATAAAGTTAGGAAGTACATTGGCTAAAGATTGAACCTTGATAATGAAACGTTTCCTTGTTAGTTTCGCTATAACTGATTTGAACATTTCACAAGGTTATTTCGTGACAAAATTTCGTCCATTGTAAATTTTTTTTTGTATCTTCACTTCCTTTTTTGAACATCGGTACCTATAATAATAATATTTGGACATTATTACACCAGTTGAACTAGCCCCTTGGTAAGTGCATTTAAGACTTGTGTTAAGGGTACTAGTCAACGTATATTTAAGAAACGTATACATATTATACATAGATAAATACATCTATAGCATACATAATCAACAACCAGACTGGTTGTTGTCAACTCTGCCTCCACCGGGAATCGAACCCGGGACCGGGACGGGTTCGAGCGTTCAGGTGTCTAACTGATCGCGCCACGGAGGTCGCCATACCTATATAACGTATATAATAATGGTTTATTGCTTCTGTACGTCTTTTTTGTACCTTAACTTTTTTATTGAGATAGGTAACTATAACAGTAATGTTTTAAGACCGGTTTTGTGGTTCAAAATTTTCCGTTAAGGATTTCGGATATTATCAGGTTCAGTTATAGTAGGGACCTTACTATTTAATGTTAGAAATAGTGTAAGGCCTTAGATAATTATTTATATCTATGTTAATTACTATTTTAGGAAGTTTGCAACTTATATATTCACGCCTCTACTTCCCTAACAAGATAAACAGTGACTATCGATTGCCATATTGAATGATCCTGACAAATCTTTTAAGTTTACAAATTACTACATCTATTAGCCTTTTTGCAACTTATGTATCTTTTTCAGATAAGTATAGATATTTTACTAGCTTCGGGATATAGCTTTGTAATCGTTCGATTCGATTATAAAAGACAATATTCAACTACCGGTTCTTAAAACTTAACTTAAACTTATAGGAAAAGTATGGCAGTTAGTTATTGCCTATATGATTGGAACTGTTTACGTCATTTATTTTGCACGTACATTATTTTTACACTTGTCTAAATAAATAATTAAACGTAACATACGCTTCACGACTTGTATAGACACACGCTCTTTTTTATTATGAAGGGGAAGTTACGGCTTGAGTGCCCATCTTCGAAATTACGAATACATTTAATAAATGACATATGAAGTGGTTACTCATTGCTAAGTTTGATCAAGTTATAAAAAAATTACTTTCGAATACATTTTAAATTTGTCCCGTCCTAGTCAAGGACATAAAAAGAAAGGCATGTCGTAGGAGGCGACTAAGGGACCAGGGGTAAATGAAATCTATTGGGCGATGGGCTAGCAATCTTTTTTCATTGTTCCAAATGACATCACAACCCAAATGTTCATGCTAAAAAGTGACCAAGGAGATGTTTTCAGTTCTCCAAGGTTCTGTTCACCCCGAAAAGGATTAAAGAACCTGAATGTTTATGTATGTGTACATTGAAACCTCTCGAATTTAAATTACTCAGGTTTAAAAATAACGAATGAGATGTCCTAATTTCATCTTCAGGTCATGTTCTTTTAGACGTCCTTGAATGCATCTTTAGTGTTGCAATGTTTCGTAATTTGGTAATAACAAAACGATATAATGACTAAATTGCATAATATTATTGTAAACATATAAATATATTACTTTTATTCTAACTGAAAGTATGTATGGATTTGTTCACGTCCCAAAGAGAACGGCAGAGACTATCGATCGCCATCTGGAACGTTCCTGATAAATCTCGCTTGCTTCACTCACACCCATTAACCTTCTCATACATGCTCTTCTGTTCTTCACGCTATGTACGCCCGCCCTTGACAAAAAATAATACTGAAATAATATATTATACTTTTACTTTAACTGTATTTTTGTATGGATGTGTTCTTTTTACAATTAATACTAAAAAAGAGCACGGAAATATTTTATCTTCGAAGTTCTGTCTTCTCTGAAATGGTTTAAAGGACGTAAATGCATACAGATTTGTATTTTGTACCTAATCTCCATTTAATGGCGCAATTAAGATATTTTGCAATTAACATGTATTTATGTTAATTCGAAACATTTAGTTCAATTATTGCAGAATTACTTAATGATATTTATAGTATCTATGAATAAAATCTGCAACGTGAGATAAGATGTCTTTGATGTTGGCAATAATATATTATTTTAAAGAATTTACACAGTTAATAAAGCTGTACGGAATTCATAATACATATATTTAAAAAAAGGTATTTAATGCTAAAGAGGTCATTAAAATCATTTTGAGGCAATATCACCAAAAATTAACACATGCTTTTCTCTAAAATTTATCAATAATGAGATGATTTCAATAATAAGATTATTAAGATGGTATATTCTATTTCCCATTAGGGAATGGATCATAATGAAATGCACATAAAAAATACTGAAATGTACACCAAAATATAGCTAAACGCACACCAAAGGTTAGGTTTGGGTTGGGACTGTTTTATTTCGGTATACAATTCACTATTTTTGGTGTGCATTTTAATATTATTTGATATTCGTTCTTATACTAGCCTTAGGGAATTAGCATTAACATATATGTAGTTTCATACACACACATATTATTACAACATTAAAATACATTTACTTACATATACTAACATTTATTTTTATTTACAGAATAACCAACAATGCTTGCCAACCCTACAATGGACCTTGAAGTTGAAGAGACCCCATTGGCTCTGCAGCGCCTGTGGAACCTTACCAGGGCCCGCCTTGCTGGCACCTCCACTGCCCTGGACGAGGAGCCAGAACTGGTCGAAAGCTTCCCCTCTGCTGAGGTGAGGATTTCAATTTTCAAGGTTTAGGACTCCTTGTTAGGGTTGTCGAATTTGATAATAGAAAATAGCTTTGTTAGGGTTGTCGAATTTGATTTAAATAAGTATGGTTTGATGAATATGGGGGTTTAGTGTTAGTTCATGTTAGTGATTAAAAGTAACTTAAATTTTTTGGATATAGTTAGTTGATGTTAATTTCGTAATAAGACAGTATTTTATTTTATTAGATTCGTTGATTTATTTGAATTCAGAGTCACTTTTACGTAAATGTTATATTTTTTTTAAATATTATATGTAGAATAGAAATTTATTACTTATTGTAATAAACAACCTATTAGCAATATTTTCTATTTATCCCGTTATAACCCCTACAGTTAAGCAAAATATGTATGTTTATCCGCGGACATGTTGCGACATGTTGTTGTTTCTATCAACCCTAAAAAAGTATTGTGTATGTATCTTTATACACATAGAATTTGCACAATGATTTACTGAGTCTTTACAGCTACTTAATAAGTTATTCATATTCCAATCACTACCACATAGCACATTTTCAATTAATTCTAAGAATGTGTTCAACTTAATCAATTTCGTCACGCAAGAATGCGTTTGTCACATTGTAGAAAGTTGTGACGTATGTACGCTCCACTTTAGTTATCGGCAAATGAATGGGCACCCGTGCGTAAAAAGATAATTTGAGACAGTGTATTTGTAGCTTTATTTATTATGTACAAGACTTATGGTTCATTGAATCAGTTCTTGGTAAAAAGTAATATTAACTTGCTAAACACATATTTTTGGTAAAACAATGCTAAAAAAGAGAGACAAAAAGAAAAAAATAATCAAGAGACAAAAAATTTAAAAAATATATACGATACTGCCGTAAATGGTCTTAGATACAATGTTTCCAAACCGATGTATTTAATGAAATAAATAGGTTAAGTAATCAATTTAAAGCTTTAACAAAAAATGTGTATTGAGAATCGAATTTCTAGATAGCTTTTAACGCAATTTCATACATATCCTTATATATTTATAAACCGGAAAGAACATACATTAATGACATGTCAATAGTCATTTCGTTAATTTAGTTAAATATATTAGTAATGAACGTGACTTTGCAGTACTTAGAAATTAGATAATGTATTTGCAATCATTATCTATACTATTGCTAACAATTACCGGAATTGTTAAATATTGATAAAAGATGTTTGAGCCACGTGTTTAGTTTAAATATTTATATTCTAATATTGAATTAACTAATTATGTAAACTTACTCGTATATGATACGATAGATAATAGCAGTTAATACATTTGAATGCGGTAGATTTTAACATACATACACATCACGTCTGATTCCCTGTAGAGGGGTAGGCAGAGATCACGGATCCCTATTAGTCCCGTTCCTGACAGACCACTTTCGCTTCATTGACACTCATACATCTTCTACTACTAACGTCACCCTTTTTCAATATAGCGTCTATTAATTAATATATTTTAACAAAATGGTCTTATATACTGATGATCACTTCCTGGTATTAGTTTTTGGGTTAGTCATAACCTAGTAGGTTCTTGTATCTATTTAGTCACCTATTATTCATTAAAATCGAGGTTTTTGGACACGAGGTAGCCATAGAATTACCACAGATAATATAATACTACAGGAATTACTATCTCCGCAATTCGGAGATAGACATCCTACTACCTACCATCCGACTACCCCGTAAGGGCAATGGTCGTGACAGCGTTTGTCTATCGAAGTTTTGATGGTATTCATAGTTTACTAGTCCATCTCCCAGTTAATTTAATAAACTGACTTGACTGACACTCATTCTTAATTAAGCGAATAAAGCTCGACTGACATTTGTAAGAAATTTGGCAAAAAGTTCTTACGTATTTATGTAGATATTATTACATTTTATGTCCTAATAGTTGTTTGTATCTGTTTGTAAGGTAAACACGGCGTGCGTTATATGTACGTATACTCGAATAGGTATATACTAGTACTTACTAAGCATTTTCATTCTTTCAGGAACAAGATGTCACTTCTAAACATCTTACCATTCCCAGTGATTACGAAAGTGAGATTGAAGACCATGATTTACTGCAACCGGTAAGTAATGAACATATTACAGTAGTAGAACTGTTATTCATACATACATACACATCACGCCTGATTCCCTATAGAGGGGTAGGTGGAGATCACGGATTTGTTCCGATCCTGACAGCTTCATTGACACTCATACATCTCCTCATACTCGGCGGTTATAGGTACTTCTAACGTCAATCTTTTTCAATATGGCGTATATGACTGTCATATGTCTTATTGCTCCATGGACAGGTGGAGGAGCTTTGTTCAATCATACATATTATAAATGCATTTATTATTAAAAAACTTAAATAACAGACAGAAGATTATGTATGAGATGCATCAAGGTTTCCATTTTATTGTTGTAATGTTTGTATTGTGTCCTAATGCAGTGAATAAACTATTTTTCTTTCTTTCTTTCTTAGATGCTTAATTGGTATGAGTGAGGCATGAGAGAATTGTCTGGATCGTTTACGGTGGCGATTGATAGTCTTTAAAGTACATATGTATGTGTTTCTCGTTTATAACATAATATGCTATATTATACGACGGTGTTTGGCTTTTCGAATCATTCTTTATCAGAGACCCAATTCCTCTAATGTTTTTTGGAAAATTTTAGTTCAATATCAGTAACCGTACTCCGTAACTTTACACCATTACTAAAGTGATATTGAGCTACGCTAGTGATAAAACGCAGTATTAGACTTGGACTCCAGATAGCCAGCACCCAACATAATATGCGGTGTTGAAAGTAGCCGAAAAGTGTTTTACTACACGGTTTAACAAGGTAATATGGTTTGGAGTTACATTGTATCTGGGTTTAAACTTACATCTTGTTTCACCAAAACATGCATTGTAATGAACAATTTGCTTACAAAAGAGAAAGTAAAGTTTAAAAGTTTGAACGAAAAATGCATTGAATTTGTGACTTTTACACTGACGTTTTGCAGGATGTTTAGTTAGTCAGGCATTCGTTTACACGTCCATACAATAAACTCGTGCAATTACGTATTGTTCAATTGACACCCGTTGTAAGATTTCTATACCAATGACTTTGTTTTGTTCTTTTATTGAAACAAATTGCCGTTTTGCGTCGCTGCCTGTCATTGTGAGGTTTCTACGTTCTTACTTTGATGAGCGAGACGTTTTCAATTGATTTCAATTGGAAGATTAGGTTTCAATCTCAATAAATGCTTGTTTACGACTAAGTCTGGAACTTTGGACTTCATACATACATATATTGTATTCACTCCTTTACTTACTTTACGGGATAGTCAGACTTTCGATCGCCACCTTAAACGATTTTGACAAATCTGTGTTGCTTCACTCACGCCCGTTTCACTCATTAAACTTCTCATACGAGTTTTTCAGTTCAGTGGTTATTACCACACATATGACAAACAATAATAGCCCTTGTGAGTTAATCAGATGTTTAAACACTATTTTCTTGTGTAAAATATTAGATTTTAATCAATACCCAACGTGACATATGGTGTTCGATATCACCGTGTCATATTTATCGCCGGTTCACGGAACTATAGGATAGATGTGTTTCCTTACGATGTTTTTCCTCATCGTAAATAGTAAAATATATTATATTGAGTTTACAATGATTTACATAACATATGCTTCACGCATATTAAAGGCACATCCAAATAAACTTGACGGCCTTTGCACAAGGTTTCCTTTAAGGTCATTTGAAAGAAATATCTAGAATTTGACAATAAGACAAGAGTGTTGAAGGTGACATTAGAGAAAATAGAGTATTGAAGAAATGACGTTAAAAAATACTTAGAATTTAACTGACTATACATACATTCACGTCTCTAATTCCCTAACGGTATAAGCAGAGACTATCGATCGCCATCTTGAATGATTCTGACAAATATATCTTGCCTCACTCACACTAAACCTTCTTATGCATGCTTTTCTGGGACCCAAATCTAATCATGCGTTTTAGCATGATCGTAGTTTAATATCACTTCAGTAATAGTGTAAGTTAGTATTGTATTAGCTAAAGTGTTGAATTTCATCATTAAAGGCAGTAAGTGTAAATTTTCGTCTTAAAAATAACGAAATTTGACACTTTCGCTATTCCATGAACAACTTGACACTGTTACAGAAGTGATATAGAACTGATATTTTTCATAAAGCCTTAGTAGACTTGGGCCCCAGTTCTCATGTGTTAAGGTATGCTAAGTATGTTACTATACAAGTGCAGTAATCGACTCTGAATGAGATCGCCCACGAAGACTAAAAATAGGTTCGTTCGGAAATAAGTCCGAGACTTCAGACGTTGGACTTTGGACAGAGTAAACAACGAGAGATTCAATTTAGATTTATGTATTCAACCTTGAACGGTTCGATCTTGCTAATTTACTGTTTGACGTATGGTGGAAAATATGTGAAAATGAGCTACTATTAGACTGTAAACACACAGTTACTTCAAAAATATCTATTTGAGAACATAAAATATGCTATAAATGTTTTGAGTAATGAAAATGGAATGCGATAATTAATCAATCTGAACACATGCATATATTTACATACACTTAACGCCCGTTTCTCTGCAAAGGTGTATAAATTACAGCATCTTTTTTCGCCATGGCAAACTACTTTCGCTTCATCGACATCCATTTCACATTCGCAAACATACTTAGCGGTTATAGGTACTTTTAACATTGTATTTTTTAGTAACCGCCTTTAAGTCATTTTTACTACATATCAATGTGATATTAAGTCATAAGACCACCTCTTACATTAATTTTATCTTATATTTAATAATATATTTAATATAATATATTTAAATGATACCTCATGGAACCATTGAGTTTATTTATCGGAGACCGATAATCTGAAGAAGGTCAATTTAGTGGCTGAAAGAGCCTATAAGTGATAGTTTTTTGTCATAAGGGAGGCTAATGTACTGCAGTGGACTACTATAGGCTGATTGTTTATGACGAGGGGTGGGCCGTGTGGGGTGGGGTGGTGTGGTAATCACGGATCCCCATCGGACCCGGTCCTGACAAACCACTTTCACTTCATTGACACTCATACACCTCCTCATACACACTTTGGTTATAATACTATATATTTATCATCATCTTCGTTTTCAGGAGCGCACCGACATCTCCCTAAAGAAACGGCGCAAAAGCAGCTTCGAGAAATCAGTCCTGCTTGATGCGGGGAAGCTTGGGGATGTTCCTGCGGTGTACAGGGTCCCACCCCCGGCCCCTCACGAGCTGCCAGTCATCGGGGTCTACGTTGACCCAAGAGTCCGCACCGGCTTTAGATACAAAGTTAGACCCATGCAGGTGAGATGAGTATAGAACTGAACTGTTTATGTATTCATTCTTGGTGGCTTCGCTTGGAAAGCAATTGTGATGATTTGGTGTACCTTTAGTTTTTATTGTCACATTTGCTTCACAAGTTGACTGTGATGTTGCTTCATCGTGAAACTCGACTGGGGTTTTGTTAAGCACGAACGAAAAGCTTCGAAGATCCATGAAACGGGCTAAATTGTACTGACCAACGATGTTTTAAAATTGGACCGCATTTGGATACAAGTTTTAATGTTCAAGAATTCTTCAAGCATTCTATTGCGCTAATTTTGTAATTTCATATTTGATATAAAGATTTTAAAGTATATTTTTCTTTACTTTAAGCAGTGAAATAAAAAGCAATAAATTCTTTTCAAAAACTGGTTGTAAGCTAACATTTTTGTAAGGTGATAAGGTTAATACTTTTCAGAATCGAATGGATGGTGAGTCCTAAATATCCTTACAATAATGTTGGTGTTACTGACAAAAACTCTCTCATCATATTTAATCCTCCAATACCATATCTCCATATTTACCTCATCAATTTTAACATAAGCAATATAACCTCTATTTATGTTAAGAGATAGTGAGTTTTTGTCAGAATTTAAGTGATGAACATTTATTTTAACGATTCTCCAGTTTTTAATTGATCAATTGTTTGATATTTCAATTCAAAATTATTTCTGATTGAGTAAATATTTGACTGATTGGTTGATAAATAATTAATTTAATTACCAGCGCAATAATCGCTAAGTTTGTCATCAGGAACTGTATTTTGGGTAAAAATCATCTGATAGAGTAGGTATTTTGACGCAGTCACGTCAATAAAAAGAAATTCAGATTAAGAAATGGGTTTAATTGAAAACATACTGGAACATATGTATTTAAATTTAGATTGATTGTAATGGCAACCTTACGATGCATGTTTGAAGAATTCCTGACGTAACTAAGTTTTATACAAATTTTACCGAACGCAATTTCGTTTTACTTGTATCCAAACTGAAGGTTGTTGGTTCAGTTAGTGAAGCTAGGGCCGGGTTTAAAGATAAGTGAGTAGCAGTGTCCGTTGCTGACATTTCCAGAGTGTTTGAAAATATCATCAACGCCAACACGGCTACCACTCGCGCGTCCTTGTTTCTCTGGCCGATGTAGGCGATGGTATGTGGATCGTCCAGTTTTTCAGACCCCCGCCCCTGCGGCGTTGATTACTCCAGACTCCCAGCGGACACAGGTCAAAGAGACTGGCTGACAGCATGTTATGTGCTCAATAGGTAAACCATAAGTATCATTCATAAGGCCTCGTGCCGGTTTGAACCATTACTAGTTAACGGGGAACGCATGCGATTTCGCCGTGGTTATTTTTTCATGTTCCATTTGCAGTGCAAAATATTCATCTACAGCATTTACCAACTTCAGAATTGGCTAAAGTTGAGCTAAATAGTCATTTCACATGATGGGATTGACATAATGCATGAGAAAGCAATCATTGGTGAGATCAATGCATTTGACCCAATGAAATAAAAAAGAAAAGGTTTTGTTTTGAAGAAAAATGTAAAATTCAAAGATATTACCGTTTATTATTTTTTATAAGTTCAACATCATATTTATTATATTATATTTATATAGCCTCAACAATTTATTATATTTAAAAGATAAATTAAACGATAATAATTGAGTCTTGTAAAACTAAACTATGACGTTCCTTACCGTCTTATTTCAACAGTGTGCTTATCTAGCGGTATGTTTTCAGGGTTTGAACGAAGCCCCTCTGTCGGTGAAGCCCAGATACCTATTTGGAGGAAAAGCGCTGACACTGCAATCCATTGGTCGCGGATTCGCTCGTCGTCTAACCTTTGAGCCCATTGGCTGTTCCCTGAATGATAATACTAATTACTTCTGGACGGACTCAAGGCCTGAAGGTTTTGCCTTTGAGATTGAAGCCGTGTCTGTCGGAGATAAATTCACCGTCTATGACGCTAACCATGAACCTCAAGGCACGCTTGAAGTTGTTCAACAACAGGTAATTAAAATAGCTTCATTTAATCAATTATTTTTTTGTCCAGCCTCTAGACTACCCCCAAAAGTTTAACGGTAGCTCTTTAATATTGGTAACAAAAGTACCAAATTAAATTTTAGATGAACTGGTTAACAAGTTCAAGTTAACAAGAAGCGAATGCAAAGTTAGACATGCGAACCACAATTATAAAGAAATGACTAACCTTAGGGTTTATCATAGAGAAGTATCTTGAATGTCGATGGTAAATATTAATCCTAAAACTTTTTATTTCCAGAAAAATCAAATCGAAATAGACCAGATCATATCCGAAGATGATACCATTGAAAAGAGAGTAAAGATCAGTACGTTATGTAAAGTAGAATGGTACGAAAACGACGGAGCTGTCAAATTAGTGCCCGTAACTGGAACGGCCATTTTGAAAAAGGGCAAAGGAAATGCCAAAGTCGTAAGAGTAATCAATGTAGCTATTGGTATCAAGCAATTGAGAAAGGGTTACGAATTGAAGCCTGGCATTCAATCTTCGTCTAGAAGAGTCACTGTTAGTGGAAGCGAGATTGGTGATATCCCTTGCCAATACTGCATAGTTGGACTGGAGAGATATGAACTGCCTGTTATTGGTAAGTAAGCATTTGTTATTAAGAAAACTAATATGATAGCAGATAGCAACATAAAAGCGTCGATGATTTCGTCATGAATTTGTAATTCCTAATTTGGACTCCGCGTACTACATCGTATGGGACAAATTCTGTCGGACTAAGAGTAACGTAAAGAATTTTGCTGCAAAATACAATTATATTAGTTTTTGTTTAAAGTATTCAATTTATTTACCTATAAATTAAATTATATTACTAGAATTTTATACTTATATAAAAATTAATTAAATTTGAGTATATCATCGTATCGGTACCTACTATATTATTAAACCCTTAAACAACCTACATCCTTTCAGGAGGCATATTCATTTTTTTAAAAGTAAAACACCGTCCATACCTTACAGTTTCACCTCATCAAGCTTCTGTACTAAAAGCCTCATTCCTTCCACAGGTACCTACGTAGACCCTCGAATCATTCCTGGGTTCTGTTACCGGGTGCGACCAGCTGGCAGTCGTCGTCACATGTTCGAAGGCAGGAGCCTTCTCCTCCAATCCGTGGGCATGGGTTACGGCAAACGCATCACCTTCAAGCCTGATACCCTGAATGCGCCAGAAAACTACTTCTGGTCTGACTCTCATCCTGAAGGGGTTGGCATGGAACCTAGGGCTATTAGCACGGATATGAAGTTCACGATTACTGGCAATGGGGTAGGTTGAAAATAATGACTATTTGATATTGTTAGATATGTAGGTTATAGTATCATGAAAGAAAGAAAGAAAACACTTTGAAAAGTTGTTTGGTGTGATTCTGTGATAGCAGGAACGTAAATGGAATGCTGAAAAGCCTTTTTGCCAATTGTCTTTGGAGTTGACTAAGGGACTAAGGGTATAGGGAATTAATTGATCAATTGCTTGCTGCCTCTTCTTAATATGGCATCACATTTATAATAGAAGGTTAATTAAATTTGTTGTGTGAATGGTGATAAAAAAATTGAAACGGACTTAGATCATATCCTTACAGAAGATTGTCAAATAACGTAAAATACAACTGAACTAATACCCAAATTTCTTTACAGGGAATCCATTTGGGTGAAGCCAGCGTGTTCAGAGCAGACCTACCTCAAGTGGAAGAGAAGACCGTATACGTTGACGTTCCAGGAAAACGTGGACAGGCCGTAGAAAAATACATTCACGTAGACGTCACGTGCCACGTCAAGCTATCTACCACTGGAGGCGGCTCAGCTGACTCCGAAGTCCATATTATGAAGGTCTCTGGAGTAGCCCTAGTCCGTAAAGAAGCCGGTGAAAGCGTTGCGAAGCTCGTAAAGGTCTTCAACGTTGGTTTGGACTCCCGTTTGAACCTGATGTTCGCTCACTCACAGACCGAACTGACATTCCATCCCCTCCCCTAAGCAACTGAATGAATGAATGGTAACCAGTGTTGCTATGCTCACGGTGTTACCATATACAATTAGGCGCGAAGGAGGATGTCTGCATATTGCCGAAAGGGTGACGTTTCAACCGATGATATGGCGTGTTGTCAAGTTGCAAGACTTGATGAATGCTTCGGTTGGAACCCTGACGGTTAAGGCTGCCCACCAAGCCAAGTATTAGGAATAATATACTATGCATTCTATACAGGAACTAGTAAATAAGTACAGCTGTAGAGATTGAAGATTGCAGATCAGTATTAGAACTGAGGCTAACGTGATAATACAACTGTGCTAAGAAAAATATAATTTATTAATGGTTATTTTTAAAATAAAAATACTTATGTCAAGTAACTTAATAAATTTGAATAAAGAAACATATCAGTTTAAGATAAATTATTGCAATTTTTCGCAAGTTTATTTCACTCTATTAGTCTGGACTGCACAAAAGTTTCAGTAAAAAGAAAATTAGTTCACAACAGTAAAGACCCATGGTATATTAGCTTTGTTATTTTTATTGCTTCTACAATATTGTTATAACTTATTTGTTGAGCAATTTTATTTTACGTTTTACATTAAATGCTTCTATGATTATTATCGGATTCAATAGAAATAAATAAATTAAAGAATATACAGCTTTTGTTTTATTTTATACGTAACAGGAAAAGTACCAATGGAGAAAGTTTAATGAATTACTATGTACGTACAACAAATGACAAAAATATATTTAGGAAACGCATCGAATATTACGGTGAGGGAAAACATCGTGAGAAACCAACTTGTTACCCGAACAGATAATAGTCTGTGCTTGTAAATGGCGATATGGCTTACCACCTGTCACATTGAGTACTAACTACCCCGGTCTGGTGGGTTCGAGGTGGCCATAGAATTACTACCTTCGCAATTGCCCAGATGAAAAACGTGAACGCTTTTGTATTTTGTCTTATAACAGAAGAATAATTGTTGGTCTATATTATAATTTCTATAAAACTGTTATTAAAAAAACCAAACTTCATAATCATGAACCGTGCTAGGAGTCGTCTATGGTTCGTCAACAAAGTCAGCAGCTCAGTGAATGTTGAAAATACAAATAATTATTTTCGGCGGAATATTTAGTCATTTGTGATGCCAAACTAGCTAAGTATGTTTGCTTTGGGATTATATTTGGATCCTCAACTGGAACGAACCTAAGAACAAGGAAGAGGAGAAGAATTGGACTGTGAGTTCTTTTTACTTCGGTTGTAGCGGCTGGCAGCGTTGCTGTAACCATGGCGACTAAATAACAAGTGCACACGCCGTGGCATGAGTATTTGTACTTGAGCCTACATAACTTAAGTGGTGAATGGCTTATTAAAGAATGAACCATGCTATCTGGGATGCTAATAAATTCAAACTAATTGCCTTTCTTCCTAAGATCTCTTTGAAGGTACCTACCTAGACTAGACGAATTGAGGTAATGTGCTAACAGCCTCTCACTAAATCTAATAACTACCATTATACTCATGATTAATAACTAACGGGACTTATCGCGTATGTTTTTATGTAATAAAGTTACCTTTATTAACCCGACGTTTCAACGTACCAAGGCTGCTGCAACGTAGCCGAAACGTCGGGTTAATAAAGATAACTTTATTATATAAAAACTTACGCGATAAGTCCCGTTAGTTATTAATCATGAGTATAAATCGCGAATCTCTTGAAACTATAATTACCATTATAGTAATGCTAAAGGTGGCCGAAAAGTAAGGTTTGATTATTCTTTTTATACCAAAATTGATGAACGTTGCGATTAAATGTGTTTTATATATATATATACTACTCAAAAGAAAATAAGGGCCAACTAAAGATTACGGTATTAGAGCCAAGTTATAAGCGCTAAACGATTTTTTTTAAGCAAATTAAATACTGGCACTATATCTTTTTTGTCTAAAAGAAAATACACACCTAAATTCTTAATTCAAATTTGAGAAATCACTTTTTTGCAACCACGATGATTTTATTGCATTCGAAGCCAAAGTTTGAGTTTGATGGGAAGCCTTTAATTTCCGATTATTGCTTTATTATTGGTAATTTCTTGTTTATTGCTGTACGTGTGGAAGATATGGCAGCTGTTCGACGGCATATGGACCTGGTTACAGTTACTAGAGCCATAACATTAGTTCAAGAAGGCTATTCGCAGCGAAACGTGGCTTTGCGGATTGGTGTCTCACGGAGAGCAATTCAAAATGCTTGGGATCGTTTTGTAGAAACCGGGAGGGTAACCAGGAGATGGGGATAGGGTAGAGTGAGGGCTATAACTGCATCAGAAGACCGTTTTATACGCTTGACTGCGACTAGGGAGCGCTTCATCACCGCCCGTTTGTTACAAAACTACCTACGCCGCACCACAGGGACCCGCGTCAGTGACCAAACCATAAGGAACAGGTTGCACGAGGATCAGCAGTTCTCCAGAAGACGCGTTGTTCATATTCCATTAACTCGCGTTCACCGTGCAAACAGATTAGCATTCGCAAGGCAACACTTGAACTGGACCATGAGGGATTGGAGCTCAGTTTTATTCACAGATGAATGTAAAGTCAAATTTTATAGTGACGATCGACGCATTAGGGTGTGGAGACGACAAGGAGAGAGTTTTTCGGATCCCTGTATACATGAAAGGGACAGATTTGGAGGCCCCAACGTAATGGTATGGGGAGGAATAAGTCTAACTGGCAGAACCGAGCTTGTCATCTTAGACGCAGGTGCAATAACAGCCCAGCGGTATATCCAGGAGGTGGTGACACCACATGTGGTGCCTTATGCACAGCGAATAGGTCCCAGATTTTGGTTGATGCAAGACAATGCACGCGCACACACAGCGAGGGCCACGCGTGATGCCTTGGAGGACGCTGGAATAAGAGTATTACCGTGGCCCGCAAACAGCCCGGATCTCAATCCTATTGAGCACACGTGGGATTTACTCAAGCGAAGCGTGCGGGGCAACATTCAGCCAGTGCACAACAACAGACAGCTGATAAACCTGTTGAAGATCAGCTGGGAACAGATTCCTCAGGAATCGGTTCAACACCTGGTCGAAAGTGTCCCTTCCAGGCTCCACGAGTGCAGGCGGAAACGGGGTGGACACACACGTTATTAATTTTAAAGTTATTTTCTTAATTTGTCATTATTGCAACTTTTTCTTTAACTTGTATTTTTTGACAAAAACGTCTAATTTTGAATAAATGTAGCTTAAATATTTATTTGTCATTATTTTACATAACTAATACTTCCAAACGCTTTTCATCTGTTTTATTTAATTAATTTAATCATTTGATGATAAAAAAAACACTTGGTTTTTTTTAAATATGAAAAAAATACAGTGGCCCTTATTTTCTTTTGAGTAGTATATATATATATATATTTACATAGTCCAGAAAAAGAGACCCCTTACTATACTCTACATACATACACATACATTCACGTCTTTATTTTTTTTCGGGATGGACAGAACTTCGGAGACAAGTAAAATATATCAGCGGTCACTTTTAGCATCAACATTGCTAACTCATCATCCAATAGATTCCATTGCCTGGAAAAACGTAAGCTAGATAGTATTCTTTTTACATCCCTGGGACGTCCCCGGGACATTTGGAAACTCTATGTATGTACGTGCACTCAATATAACTTTCAGTAGAAGTTAACGTTACTTAAATTTATATAAACGTTTCTATATAGATGGCGGCACTATTAATCTACAGCTGCAAACAAGAGATGGCCTAGTGGGAGTAAAAATCCAATTTTATGAGTTCAGTCGCCTCAGCACGAGCTAGTTTCGCGCCGGGCGTAAAGTTGGGTTATGCGAGAGTTATTCAGTGATCATTCCGTCACTAGACGGCGTCGTGGACGGTCGTGTGTACGAATTTCGTAACTCCATGTTTATACGGATATCGCGATGTGCTCAATAAATTTGCGGACATAGCAAGTTGTGGTCCTAAATGAGTTTGTTATCGTGCTAAGTCGTTGTTCACGCTAAAATGAAAATGAAGGAGAGTGTGGTTTTATTTTTGTGCTTTTTATGCAGTGCGACCAGTTTCAATCTGGAACCGAGAATTCCTGTGATAAAGTTTGGCAAGCCCGGATCATATTTTGGATTTTCCGTAGCTGAGCATGTCACCATTACGGAGAAAAATGCGAAACAGAGCTGGTAAGATTTTTATAACATAAGTCTTAACATAATGATGTCATGAACGAAGGTCGACTTGGTCTATCAGTACGATAAAAAGTTATTATGTTACGACACTAAAACCTCACGTCACACCAAGAAGGTTTTAATTGAGATTTTATTTTTAAATTTTATCATTGCTGATAAGAGGTTTACGACCAAAGAGTTTGCATATATATCAACAAACCACACACCTAGTATATATATGGCACTTTCTACATTTGTCAACTTACCTTTTTCACGGTTGAGGGCACTTTATCACTTAAGTAAACAATAGTTTATTGTTTTGTCACCTTTCGTGAACGTGGCCAGCTCGCTCCAAATGCTTTGTGTAGAATAATACGTTTTCAGTTCGTAGAGAGCTATTGTGCAATGGTTTTTCGGCTCTTGAGAGTCGAGACGATAGTGTAAAGGTTCTTTCTCTCTTTTTTCTCTCACAACCGACTCAGGTAGATTTGTAATGGGCATTATATCATTGCTTATTTAAAGGATCATCTTGAATGTGATTAAATTAAAGAAGTCTCTATCTTAAGTCATACCCTTAGACGTAAATTAGTCTGTGCTAGCTGGGACGTAAAAAGTGTGATAACTAGCTACCGTTCTTCCCGGGACTTGGTGTAAAGAGAATAAATTAGGTGATGGGCTAGCAACCTGTCACCAATGTTCCATTATGGCATCGCAACCTCTATATACATGCTAGAAAAATTACCTAGGAGATATTATATCTCCGAGGTTCTGTCCCCGAAAGGGATTATTAGACGTGAATTTATGTGTCTATTTTAATTCATTCTAATGAATGAAAGAAACTGGTTGTAACTACTCGTACTGCATAAATTTTGTTGTAAGTTACATAATTACGATAAGTCAATTGTATTATTCTGTAGTTAATAATAGTAGGAGTTGTATTGTGTAATTGTAGTGTTGATTCTACGATCTTAGATTTTATGGTACTACCTTGTTCTAAATCTTCTTCTTGTCAGCTTTTATCTTGTTCTTGTGCAGCTGGGCTGGGCAGCATTCGGGAAGTTGCGTCATATCTTCTCGTCGCCACTACCGCAGTGTCTTAAGACCAGGGTCTTCAATCAGTGCGTCCTACCTGTAATGACATACGGTGCCGAGACGTGGAACATGACAGTCGGGCTGGCTCACCGATTACATGTCGCTCAGCGGGCAATGGAACGTTCGATGCTGGGTATCTCGTTAAGGGACAGAGTCCGGAACGAGATTATCCGGCAGAGAACCAATGTCGTAGACATTGTCTATCGATGTTGCAAGCTGAAGTGGCAGTGGGCCGGTCACGTCTGTCGCAGAACCGACGACCGTTGGAGCAAAGCGGTTCTCGAATGGCGGCCGCGTCTCGGTAAACGTAGTGTAGGACGCCCCCCTGCCAGATGGACTGATGACCTGAAAAAGGTCGCTGGTAGTGGTTGGCTGAGGGCCACGAGTGATCGTGTTTTGTGGCGTTACCTTGGGGAGGCCTACGTCCAGCAGTGGACGGTCATAGGCTGATTGATTGATTGTTCTAAATTATATTCGTTCTCTAACTGTCTGAAATACATATTATTTTGGCATAAAAAACTTTAATCCAAATCAATTATTCATTGACTTAATAAGACTGAAGGTTCAATATTTGATTCTTGCATGTCATTGATGCAACACAGCTGTTATCATATTAGTTACCCGTCTATAGAATTGTGATATCTGGCGCCAGAATATCTTAAGATGACCTACTACGAGCTCATCGCTCTATCGCATTATTCTGATAGAGTTACATGCATACATGAGCATTCACGACCGTAAAACCCTTTAGATGTTGTCAGAGGTTGAATGTATATCATCAACTGAGCATTGTGATGGTTTTAAGCTACTCAAACCCATTTTTTACTTGATTATCAGTGTCCAACGTGACAGGTGGTAAACTAGACCGCCGTATACAGATACAGGCAATTCTATTTCTATAATAGGCAGGTTTCCGTACGAAGTTTGTTTTAAGTTAAGTACAACAAAATCAATGATACCATCAATCTCTTTAATTTATTGCACTTTGTGTTGTTTTTCTTAGAAATCAAAATGCGAAATGTTGAGTCATAGTAAAAATTCCAGTTAATACTATGAGATCATTATGATAAGGATTTATTGTAAATCTGATTCTTATGTTTATTAAGCATAATCTGTAAGTAATAACAAGAGATTTTATACAAAATCCTTTTTTACATATGTTTAAGAAGAGTTCAAAATGAGTCATTTTTATACAAGAAACACATGTTACTATTAGTGACTAAGCAAAATCTTTGTAACCATGATATCATAATGAATTCTAAGATATTCGCTTTACCTAGAAATACAGACTGCTAAATCGATACTCCAGACGATATTCTGTGTACGTAAACAGTCATACATACATATACATTAACATCCTTTATTCCCTTTCAAGGTGAACAGAACCTCTGAGATACAATAATATATGTATATTTGGTCACTTTTAGCATTACTATTAGGATTGTTAAGATATGGGACAATCGTGACAGGTTGCTAGCACATCTCCCAATATATTCAATTTACCCCTAGTCCTTTAATCGCCTCTTACGACACGTAAAGAACGGCAGCTAGTTAGAATTATTCTACGTCTCTTACTAGCATAAAAGTCATACTAGATGTGGTGTAGTTAGATAGAGATACAGAGTACAAAATCGATATTATAGAGCTGCACCAGTTTCGGGGAAAACTCTAAGATAAATATTCATTGTATCTCCTGAATCACTCCTTTTTGGCATAACGCCAACGTTCCATGAACCTTAGGGATGAGTGAACTATTGATGTAAGTGAATGAAGGAAAGAGAATGCTTTCACAAAAACAGCGGCTAAAACTCGTTCTATATTTAGAAGTGAGATTGTGTACGTTATGTCAGCTGATATTTTGACAACTAATTTTTGACAGCTGACATTTACGTTTTGTATCTATGAATGAATGTAGTTGGTATTAATTTAAGTCGTAACACGTTTTCATATGACAAAACAAAATGTGAGTGTTATTATTCTTTATTAAGCCATTCGCCACTAAGGTTATGTCGGCTAAATGTGAGTGTTGATGTAGAATGAAGTGAAATATCGACCAATTTATTTATTTACAGAAACGCGTGCCAAATTCATTATTGTTATATTAATACAATATGTTAAACAGATTCTAAATAATTTTTAGTTTTGTTTCGTTAACAAAACATATTGATATACATATTTTGATGTAATGAAATGTTAGATATGATATGTAATTAATTTCAATGTAAAGTAATTTTTGTGTTGTTTTAATTATAATTCAAATTTGTTATCATATTAATATTACATGACTATTGTACGAGTATATTATCATATTATATGTAATTTTATTTAATTATTTCAATTTAACTTAATAAAGATTTATTATTGTTATGTATTAATCACGAGTGTTGTAATTAAATATCAACATATATTTATCTATATATAAATCGTGTATATTATAAAATATCAACAAGCATTTACAAAACACTAAAGTATGCCTCACACTTAAGTTTTAGTGAAAAGCCCACGTTCTGAATTCAACCGTGTTACGTTCAGAGAATATTTTGACAATAAAGCTTCTGTGTACATTGTACATTAGAAAGCCCATAGACACCTCTAACTTCACTTTCGTAAAACAGAAAAAGTGTGGGTTTACTAAGATATACATTCTCGAAAGCGTTGGCGGAATACGGGACATTAATACTCCTCTGTCACAACTATCTGTAATGGATAAACCGCTCTGTGACAATATAAGTTGAGCTTTAGGTGATTATTATGCTATTACAGTGTTGATATGTATGAGTGTTTTTCAGATTATGAATTAAAAATATTTCTTAGGATTTTATTGCATGTTGATAAGAAAACCTATTATTATAAACTAATTGCTAGTAATACCCCGGGTATTTACATATTATAATATCTAATAGGTATATTCAACTAATATTAGTTCAAAATACCACCTTGACATTGCAAAGTTAACGCTGTAAAATCTTTAACTACAAGTAGCAAATTAAAACCAATAAAAATAACTATTATCATTATATTTATTTCCAATACTACAGTGACATCTATTGTTCGATGTCACATATCATAAATGTTCACACGTTATTTCACAGCGGGACATCATTTTGTTCAGAGTGAAAAACATCGGCATTTCCAATAACAGAAACATCGGGAAGACTAAAAACATTATTTATGACTGAGTACATTTTTTTCTATTAATTCCTATTGAATTTCTGCGGTTGGTAACAAAGGTGCTTTATTATTTATTTATGACGTCTCAAGAGGTGTAAGTTTATTTATTGATGCTTTAAAATTGATCTTTTTTGTCCTCGTATATTGGGAAATGTATTTTTATGTATGTTACAATGAAATAATAGAAAACAATTTAATCCCTTTTGTATAACTTTATTACTAGAGATACAACAAAGATATCTAGATTATAAGACCTTTTAAATTAATTGGGTGCTTATTAATTGATTAGAATGTCCTTTTAATATTATGTACTTAAAAGTTCCAGTACGCAAATATATAAAATACTAAACTAGACAAAAAATATCTCACAGTGTCTATTATTTGTCTAGTTTTAATTAATATTTTATCTTACCAATTCACCCCAGCAATTTTGTGCCTAGAACAAAACCAAGCACAACTTAACCACGACCCTAACAAAATAAAACATATTAGTGCATATACTCCTATATATTTATAACAAAATTGCTTCTCAAAAGAGCATTCAACAGTCGATTGGATTAAGTTAACCACTGCCCTGTCGGCATTCTACCAGTAGCAAATTGATGAGTCAATTAAATCGGGTTTGAATCGAAGAGAGTGACTGATTTACGACATGCTTATGTACAATAAAATGTGATATAAATAAGCTTAAAATTACGACTTTTTTGTTAATGAAAAGCTAGTTTTTTATTTGATCAGGTGTCATGTTTATATGGTATTAAAATGTCATACCTTAGCTTCTGGATCTTGATTCTAATTTTCTTTCCGATAGATATAAAAAATATATTTATAAGTCGTTATTAAGGATTATGTCTTTAGTATCTCTATTTTCGGTTAGCCATTCTAATGTTAAAGTTTTCCAACTACATTTTTCGTATTATTAAGTATATATGTATGTATTTTCATAAAGGCGTGTAACTCGTGTAACGTATACTATCTATATTGTAGATACATTTGATATGTCTTGAACTTAAGATACATTTTATATGTGTATTGAACCAACTATACCCCAAACACAGATCATAATAATCGACCTAAAACCTAGCAACAAAGCGCAATCCATCATTAATTCTCCCACATATTCCCGATTATCTCTAAGCTTAACTTAAACCGATACCCTGTCAGATAGCATTGAGATTTCATATTACGAACACTAAGATTTGTAGCTTTGGCCTATTAGAACATAAATTGCAGGCTATTCTGCTCACAATACGCCGTAGGCTATTATTATCCGACCTGAGTTCGTTTTTACGTGGGAATCAAGTGTTTGTGATTTTACATTCTGGTTCAGTATCATAAGGTATCCTGTTAACAAAGACTATCTGGTTGGAATATCTTGTGTGAAAGCTAGTTTCGAACTGTAGATATGCTATATCTTGGAAGAGGTCTAGGAGTCTTGTTTAGAGTACAGTTATTAGGCTAGATGGCTAAGGATATATCTATAACGGTTGTGCAAGAATAAAATTATAGTTGGCTTAAAAATATTTTTTAGGATTTGAGTAACGGTGATTATATTTCCGAAACATCAATAAAGTATTAAACACTAAGGAACTACGAGTACGAAGGTTTTATATGTTAAATAATATATTTATTTTATTTACAAATTAAATCTACTACTTATTAACGTAAAGTACTAAGGAGAGGTGAGATAAGACTTTTTAAACAAAAACATTCATTATGTACATCGTCCTATGCTAATTGGCCGAAATTATTTGTACCGAAGAGTATCTCTAGTTAATAGTTTGTGAAAAATGTTAAAAGCACTCACTCATTGAACGTATAATTCAAAGAAGGGCTAATATTAACTCAAACTTTCGACATAGCTAAGGCGGCAGATACCATGTTACCTCATTACACCTCAAGCAATACCCATGACATTTGACACGTTCTCTTTCGGGTCAATGACAAATTATGATTGCTTAAATATTGCTTAGAAAGTAGGTACATTTCTTATTGAAAAGCAAGTTTCAATGTTATATTTTTAATACATACTAACATTAGTACATATATTGTTTATAATAGAGAATAAACGACTTCCTAAAAAAGGGTGACATTAGAAGTATTTAGAACCATCGAGTATGTTTGAGAATTACAATAAAGTGAAAGTAATTTGCTAGGTTTAATAATAATGGGAATCCGTGCTTTTACCTCTCTATAACGAAACGGATGTCATGCATATTATGTAATTTAATTATCAATTATACTAAAACAATTCTTATATAAGTCTAAACCATAGATTTTTGAGCTACAACAACTGTATCTAAAAGATTCGTATACGCCATCTGTTTTTTTAACTACAAACTATATCCGTGCACATTATACTCTTATAACCCAGAGGTTTGTATAATAGGTACACCGCCCACAATAGTGCAGTGTAGGCGAGGTAAGCTTGGAAATCACCAACTAACCTGCCACCCAACAATAGCCTACATCAACGGTAGATTCGATTGAGCAAAGCACGCTCATTCATATTTATTACAGATTCCGAATAACGGGTTTTTAATTCTCTTTTTAAGCTGCTTGTGTTGGTACGTGTTAGTTAAGATATAGTTTAAGTATGTTGTTAAGTTTGTCACATTGAGTACTGACTGGTCAACTCGTGGATTCGGAATTGCGCAATTGCGGAGAAGGACACCTCTGACTACCTCACAAGGGTTAATGGTCGAGAACGCGTTTGTCTTTGTAACTAAGTTTGTAGGTTTATTTCTATGATGATATTATGGTCAATGATTATCGTACCCCACTGTAATATTGTTTCAAAACGTACAGTTCTTGTTCTTAATTGACGTAAAATCAATATTTTACCAAAATTAATTCGTAATATGCACCTGCATAACATCATGATGGAACCTGCCTTATTTGGGAAAAGGTACTAGTTAATCATTGCTTGTAAATGGCAACACGATTTAACAAGTATCTAAGTATGTATCTAGTTAACACATGGCTTCGAAAAGGCCATAGAATCAATAACATTGTAATTTTGGGCAAAGACACATGAACTTTTGACTATATTGTTGGATTATTGATGTATATGCATGTTTATGTATACAAAATGTGTGTATATAAAGAAGTGATTTTTATTTTTTATGATTTACTGAATTGTTAGTACAAGAAAGTATGTGTTTCGTACAGCAAAGATAAATAAATTAATAGTTAGTTGTAATGTAACGTTAAATTGTTGCGCTTAGACTTTATTGTATCTGAATATAAATCTACAGCCATAAACGTGGTTTAACTGCTTACAGATAATATTAATCTACTATAAATTGCTTAATCATACCACTCAGTTGTCATGTTTATAGCTTAATACTTATTTTGTAAAGGTCACTTTGTCTCTCATAAGCTATTTAAGAAAAATAGCGTCTGGTGATCTAGAAAATTGTAGGTTTTGCAAATAAATATTAGCCTGCAGCGTTTGTTACGATTTGGATTTTATTTGTATTATAATTAATACTAAATGATGTGCACGATGACGAAATCTGTCTCAATATTCAATAAATAATAAAAAAAGATACAAAAGTCCAAATACTTACTAAATAAACACAATAAAAAAGCTTTCAACCTTAAATTGATGTCAGTAACACAATATAGACTGTGCAGGATCTTTAAGGCTGCTAATCTATACTCTACCTATTACCCTGGAAAGAAAATGTTTTAATATGAATACATGTATTAATATTTGTCTACCCGATAAACCATACACACTGAACATACACAAGCGCCAGTTAATCCATATTATGAAATGCTACTGCTTATCTATCAACGTTGTTAGCGATTGGCATTCCTGACACGATCTCAATACATTTGCTTACTATAGAGTGATTACTTCGCACTATGAATCATACATACTTTGTTTCAACATATGAATTAGTATGCATTCGTGATAGAGATTGTTTGTAGGCTGTTGATTGAAGGTTTATCGAGTTTTGTTATTGGTTGTGTAGAGTATTATATGAGACGAGTTTGATTGATAAGACCTGAATTATTGAGAAGTATGAACTAAGAAAAGAACAGTTTTGTACACCATACATATCCATTTACGTTTGTTAATCCCTTTCGGGGTGGACAGAACCTTGGAAACATGAAAACATCTACTTGGTCACTTAGCATAATTTTGGAGTTGTGATTTCGAATGGAAAATTAGTGACTGATTGCTAACCCATCGCCCAATAGATTCATATACCCCTAGTACCTTAGTTGCCTCTTTCGACATGTCGAGAAGAACGGTAGCTAGTTAGCATTCTTTATCGTCCCAGTACGGGACAAGCAATACAAGGAATTTAGAAAATATATACTGTGTCTGCCCTGCCTCAAATGCATAAAAGTTTATGGCGGGTGTCTAATTAACTAGTTTCTGGAATAAAATATACTAATCATCATCTAGTATGTCTCATTTTGTAACTTTAATACAAGCATTAATTAACGAAGCATTACTTGTTTGCTTTAATAAATAATATAAAAATAAGTTAGCTAATATTTTCAGTGATTCTATTGGCATGTTACAATTTCGTCGTATTTGACTCTTATCTTATCACTAGCGCGTAATTTAACCTAGTTCATACACATCTGCACTATAACAGCAGATAAGTGTTGAATTACAATATCGGCGAATATTAGGCCATGATGTGATAAGCATGGTACTGGTACGAATTGAATTGTAGGGATTGTGTGAATTTGAAAGAGATTCTGTTGATGTAATCTTATCGTCGGATATGTAATGAGAAATTGTGTGATTTTTAGCGTTGCAAGAAACATGTAAAATTTCGACTAATATGTAATAAGAAATTGTGTGATGCGGAAGATTATATATACAAGGACTGGGTAAATTTAAAAAGATGTATAAAAGCTGTTGTATTATAACTGCAAGACATAGATGAGGTACTAGACTGAATACAAATACATAATAATATACTGCCGTATTCATGTCTATGTACATAAACAGGCATATGTTTACTTCATCTTACCCCTTTCTTGGTTCAAAAATGAAGATACACTTTGTTCACTGTCAACATCTTGTTTTTTTTATTCATATTAGTACAGAAAAAGGGCGACAAGTTGCTAACCTACCACTAGATTGATTGAGCATACCTATTTAAAATCACACATATGGATTTTAGTGTATTCATTTAAATATATGTTTAACCACATTGCAGAAAGAAACCAGTTTTAAACTGATCAAAAAGCCATCTAAATAAATGAGCACTGTTGAAATTCTTTCATCAAAAATGGGCAAGCAAGAAGCCGTGCCATTATATGATATCTGATACGTTATGAGATTTTCAAGGAAATTTCGGTATCGTTGCAATCTACCCGGTTTTTGCGAATATTTTATTGCTTACCATATTGATATGATAACTGCATACAGCTTTGATGTCTGTATATTGATTATATGTAGAGAATGTTGGTACTATATTGGTAGTATTCAGAGGTATGGTTCTTAAGAAATAAATGGTTTTGTGGAATAAAATATAATACTTATTGAAAGCGTATGTTAAATGCATACTGAATTACACAGTCACAAGTTGTCGTTGATTATGAATAAATAGATGTTTTAAGGAAAGAAAGAAAAATAATTTACTGGCGTATCTTCTATAAATAAAATATAATACAGTTAGTATTTATACAAGTTTACGAGTCATAATCCGATTTTTTGTTCTTCGTTATTAAAGTAAAAGTTTTATTTAACCATATCTTCTGAGTATAAAAATGTATACATCTACAAACTATAATTATTTATATCAATAGGAAGGTAAATTCAACTACTACAAAGCACCAAATCACCAATTAAACATAGGAATTTGGTACAGGAAATTACATCGTCATGAACACAAAGAAACCCATCTTAACCCAACCTTTAATTAAAACTTCAAACGTCAAACTCAAGTGGACTCAAACTTGTTCAACGACTTCAATTAAGTTGGAACATTGCGATAACTTACATACACATACAGTCAATCTTTAATCCCTTTCTGGGTGAACAGGACCTTGGAGATATAATATTATCTCGGTTTTTTATGAAACAACTTAAATTAAATTGGCACATTGCGACTTATATGACATACATACATATGTGTTCAATCTTTAATCTCTTTCTAGGTGAAAAGAACCTAGAAATTCAACATTATGTCTATTATTTTTATTAAAACTTCCGAGGTCATTATGACATTGATATGGAATATAGGTGACTGGTTGCTAGCCCATCCAATAGCGCTAGCATGGGACTTGAAAACAATGCTTACTAGCTTTAGTTTCTTTCGTAGGAGACGACTAGGGGGTTAATAGAATCTATTGGGGAAGTAGGGCTGGTATCCTATCACCAATGTTCCATTTAAAAAGCGTGACAACCCCGATATGAATACTAAAAGTAACCAAAGAAATTTTATATCTACGACGTTCTACCCCGAAAGAGATTAATACACGTGAATCTATAGTTTTCTTAATTAAGTAGCTACATTACGATAACTTGTCTTCAATTAAAGACTTTACCGAAAAAGCTTGAGTCAACGTGTAGAGAGATCCTTACATGTGGGTTCTAAATTATATTTTTTACGCACACGTGGGGTGGTTTTTTTAATTGAACGGGTTGGTAATGCTAAGGAATTTATTGGGTTACGGTTGGGGTAAGGTGCTTAGTTTACAAGGAGAGAGAGAGATTTAAAAAAAATAATTAAAATGACTTTTGTTGGTTACTTAAAGGCGTTCTAAAGTAATGTAGATTGACAATATTTGTAAATAAATAATGAAATTAAACAAAAAAAGAAAGATAATGGATAGAGATAACAGAAAAACTAAATTATCTTTTTTATCTTATCAATTTTGATGTGTCTGTCGATATATATTTCCATTAATTTTCTCTTTTTTTAATTTAATGATACCCATTGTTAATAATATGCAATGTAAGTTCAAAAATATATCAAAGAACTAGTTTTACATATTTATTTACAATTATTTTATAATTTTTTAATGTATTGTTAAATTAAAATATTTCTATGAAACTCTAGACATTTCACTATGCAGTTTTAAAAAACCACTTTTAGACTCTCCCCGTATGAACTGGTCTTCTTCCAGTTTTTTGTACGATCTCTTCACTCACTGGTTTTGTTCTTATTTGGAGCCCTTTTATGGACCTCAGCCTTCGTTAGCCAGCCAAGGTCATTGCGATTTTGATGCCCTCAGGGTATGCAGCTAAATTGATAAGCTATGGGTAGTTTTTTTGTATGGCTGTGTAAGTGGAGGTTAAACGTTGGGTTATTTTTACTTTGTAAACCATATATTTATTCTTTTTAGTTATTATGAATATTTCATGGTTCAGGTAACAATCAGTACTAAATGTCAGTAAGTTCCCTTTCGTGATATGCTATTGAATGACGTCAGTTTATTACAAGTTTATATTCCCTATATATTTATTTTCCAATAATAATTTCCTATAATCAAACATTATACATAGATTATGATACATTGCATACATTCACACCTCTACTTCCCTAACGGTCGATAGAGACTATCGATCGCCACCTAAAATATTTATTCCTCGAATATCTTCAAACTATTATGACACATGCATCGAAAAAAAAAACAACCAACGCAAACGACTGAGATTCTTCATCATATGCCAAACATAACAACTTTTTATCCAAACCTTTTTCTAGCCATAACGGTGTTGCCATAAAAAACGTTAATAAAACAAAAATATGAGTGTTTTATTACATGAGGCGCCCGAGTGTTCTTATCTCCCTGATAAGCCTGGCTTATAACCAGGGATGATATCATTAGCTTATCTGTTTAATCAACGTGATGACGTGTTTAGGTATACTATATGTGTCGTTAGTCTATAGGTACCTTAGAGTATTTGATATGCTAATTTAGGTTATGACTTGTAAGTTTAGTGTACGTAGCGTTAAGAATAGAAGAGTATGTATAAGAAGTTAAATGAATGTGGGCAGGAGAGAGATTTGTCAGGATCGATCAAGGTGGCGATCGATAGTTATTTAGGTAGTAGAAGTATGAATTCATTGATTTTTGTAGAGATGGAGTTATATAGGTGGTTTTCAGCACAGGTATATTAATAAATTAGAATATTAAATGATTGACCATTCTAATATATATAATTTACTCTCTTAATTTACCATATTTTTGGACTTCACATTCACACCTTCAAAACATGTTTTAGAACAATCAATACCATACATTTTGACCCAATACTCCCACTTTAAAACAGATATTTGAACGTTACTCACCTCTCCTTAGTTCTGTAGAAATTGAACCAAGATCCGAAGTCGAGACGAGTCTCAATATTTCCTGTCCAAATGAGCCCGGTTCCCAAGCATTGTCCACCTATCACCCTATATGGAGCGCTTATATACAGGGCTAGGTAGGTTGTAGCCAGTGTGTTATAACGGTGAAGAAATATAAGGTTGTGTATTTGTAAATTAAGTATATATGCTGGGAAACGGTTACAAATAATGTGTTTCTCGTGGGAAACATTTTATGAGATGAAAAAGGAAAGTCTCCCTTTTTTTAAGATTTATATGTATAGTTTTTTTTTACATAAGGAACTAAAATAAGTATTAAAACCCACTGTACTCGTTTCATAAGTATGAAATTAAAGAAAAACCTAAGCCTGCAATTATGCTGATAAATAAACATATTGCGTAAATCATGAACCTGTTCAAATCAAATCAAATCAAATCAAACTTTATTTGCAAACACACGTATTCACTGTTGTTACAAATTGGTATAAGGTACAGTGTGTTCGACCGTATCAGGCATGCAAATTAACAAAATTCTGTTGAATGCTTTTCACCTAATTGACAATAAACATGCAATACATATTATTAAATTGATTCTGGAATTATAATTATAGTAAAGTCAAAAATTACATGTCTAGGTTAGGATATATTTATTAATAATTGTCATATAACATGCATTATTAATTATTTTATTTAGAATGTCAATATTAAAATAGTAATAAAATAATATCTAATTAAATAAAATGTCATATTTATGATAAATCTACGAATTAGTACAATAATCTTAATGGAAATATAATGAGTCCTCTAATTGATCGAGCAAATATTCAGACACCGTATAGTAAGCCTTATCCAGAAGGAACTTCGACAGCCTTAATTTAAAAGCGTATAATGTGTCCGCATTTCTAATGGCACCTGGTAGCTTATTATATATGACAGGTATCATAGCGACAATACTTGTTTTGTTCTTGGCATAATTGAACCGTGTATATTCTAATATATTCCTACGGCGTTGACTCTGTAGAGTTTTAAATAAGTGAGAGTTTCTTCGTACGAAGAGACCCACCTCCATTATATAAATGCATGGCAAAGTCATTAATCGCAATGCTATAAATTTGGGCCTACAACTGTCAGGGGGATAAGTGCCACAAATTGTTTGAACACACTTCTTCTGAAATTTAAATACCGCCTCAGATCCAGTAGAGTTACCCCAGAACAATATTCCATATCTGACTACTGAGGCCACGTACCCATGGTATGATGCCAAAAGGGCTTCCATTTCCACCTTATGTTTCAGTCTAAATAACGCATAGGCATGGGAATTTAGTTTCTTACATAGATGTTCAGTGTGTACGTTCCATGACAACGACCCATCTATATACAGACCCAAGAACTTTGTACTATCTACATGTTTTAGTATACTATTTTCAATTATAATGTCAGTGTTATTCTGTTTATTCATGTCAAAGTTAATTTTAAATGTCTTTTCCAAATTAATTTTTAAGTCATTAGTTGTAAGCCAATCTATTATTTTTGTCAAAGTTTTTTTTATTTCCGAGTTTATGCTTTGATCATCTTTTTCTTTAAAAATTAATGTACAGTCATCGGCAAATATGACACATTTATTTTCTGTAGCATGTTATAATATTTGTCCCAGTTTTCACAAATTTATTACTGTTTCGTTACCACTATATAATGAAATCACTGAATGACTGAATGAAAACTTGTGACAACCTGTCAAAAAGAACGAACGAGTGAATCAATGTCATATTTAATCCACATAACGTCGAGACACCCTGTGCCCTACCCATCGTTTGAGGCAGAGCATTCCGTCTAATTGGACGTTCGCAACTCGACCGGTAAGGTAAAGTCCATACCCACTTTCGCTGCTTTTACCAATTTGCCTTAAATAAAAAACAAGATGGCTCCTGGAATGCGCGGGGCTTTTTGGCTGACCTATCGCGGTTTTCAGATTTGGTAAAAAGGGTTAAAGATTGACAAGTATACAAGCGTTTTTAGAAAATTACGTCCTGAAAGTGAATATAAAAGATGGGATACTTATAGTTTTATATATAAATAATTTAGTTTAACAGGTAAGTTTATATTCATGTGAATACAGTTGTAAATAAAAAAGTTTAACCTATTATGATCCTTGGGGTTACTTTTTGTTATCTGATGCTGATATGCTGAATGCTGAAAGGTCGGTTTGGCAAGAAAGTTTTCATGTTAGATAGAAAATATGAGTAAATTTAAGGGAACATGGCTGCAATACTACCACAATACATTAAGCTACATAGAAGAAGAACAAATAATTCTAAGAACGTGACGATATTATACGGAAATTATTTACGCATTGAACAAACAACTTATTATTCAAACCCATATAATACATCGTAGACATCAAATACATAAGTTTCCTCAATGTCCCATGTGTTATATGCTGTGCTATTCTGAGACGTAAAAATAATGCTAATAGCATGTCGTAAGAGACGACTAAGGGACTAGGGTAAATTGAATTCGTAGGGCGATGGGCTAGCAATCAAAGTCAAAAACTTTTTATTCAATATAAGCACAGTAATAGTACATTCATTGAACGTCGAAATATATTGAGTGGCAATCACCAATGTTCAATATGACATTGCAACCCCAGTATTAATGCTAAAAAGTGACCTAGGAGATATTATAACCAAGGTTCTGTCCACCACGAAAGGTTTTAAAGGACGTGTATGTATATGTATGTTTTCACCATACCACTAGTTCTAAGTACATTGAAAGTTTGATACTATCGTTACTACGCTATTATAAAGACCTCCGTGGCGCGATCGGTTAGACGCCTGAACGATAATCACGAGGTCCCGGGTTCGATTCCCGGTGGAGGCAGATATAAGAACTACGCTTTTCTTCTGCTTTCCAGTCTGTTCGTTGATTATATGTGCTTTATATGTATTTATCTTTTTATAATAAGTATATATTTCTTAAATATACGTTAACTAGTACCCTTAACACAAGTCTTAAATGTACTTACCAAGGGGCCAGTTCAATTGGTGTAATAGCGTCCTACAATATTATTATTATATGGCATAGTAAATGACCATGATACCCGTTAGCTGGTGAATTATCTTCGACACCTTGTTAGAGATTCTCTAGAGAATATTGTGTTGTTATGATAAGTAGTCGCCTGGGGCAGACTGGGTATTGCGATTCCCCATAGAAGATGGAACGATGTGAATACATGATGTTGTTATGAGGTTGAAGGAAAAATGTGGTTTTGAAACTATCTCTCTACTAACTAACTTTGTCTTTATAACTAAACTTATTTATGAAATTAAGGTTTAAGCTTAATAATAAAGTTTAAGTATATACATGAAATAATTATAATTGAAATATTTAGGTTCATTTAAACTCGATTCGTAATGTATTGTATAATGCAGTAATTATTTCAAAATATAAAAAACAAGAAACACTGGTTATAACGTTTGCACGTCAAAAACTAGAAATTTATCCGTACTTTTACTTTTTGCTGCTTACAAACTACAATAATACACGTAAGTTACTCTAAAAAACGAAACAAGTACACTAAAACAATTGTTAAAACGAGCCAGACCGCCATCTTAAAACGCCAATGGTCAGGAAATCGTGCCGTTAATCCCGAGATTTTAAAAGCTAACCAAGGAGTCCGAAGCGTGACTTCTTGGAAACTTTAACAATAACAAGGCTAAGCCCTCGGCCAGGTATACAGATTTTATTATTTACACTCTCGGACGGCGGTCAAAAGTATTCAGCCGGCGAGAGGATTCAATTCGACGTTTGCTGTTCAAACTCTTTTGTTGGATCGTCTTACGTTTGTGCCGTGCAATGGCTTCGGAGAAATAGTAAATGAACAGCAGGCAATGTATCTAACATTGACGAGTCTAGTTTGTTATAAAAAAGGTAAGCAGTGGTACAAATAACACTCTCTGATTGTCTCAATATCATGTCATTTGATTATAATCTGAATTAAATACACGCATGTTTTACTTAAAGATTATATCTGGATAGACGTTTAAAAGCATATTATATAGATAAACATAATATGACATAAGAAAACTACTGCGTATTGCAAATGATACTGCGTATACCAAATCAAAGTTTAGCAAAAAGTATTAAACTAAACAACCTCCTTAAACAAATTAAAAACAAATTTAACGCGCCAATTAGTTCATTCATGACGTAATAACAGCTGATGTTATCGAATTGATGCTTCGCCCAAACATACTGAGGTCATACAGCCTATTAATTCACTAAGTCCATAAATTATCTTGTCAAAACAAGGATTTTATAGGACTAACACGGATAACAGTTTATGAAATCATAAACCAGTATATTTAAGACTCAAGGTTGGTTGTCAGTGTCAATCAAAGATCTTTGTGAATTTAATTAAATTGCTAAAACCACGTATATAATAGAACAATGGTTTTAATATAGTATAAACGAGAGTCGATTGATAATTAATTGTAATTAGCTATACTTTGATTTCTTCTTGTTCGTACTCAATGTAAATATTTCGTTAAATGGAAGCTGTATGTAAGATAGTTTTAGAATGAATTAGATATGTTATGTATTTTTATTGCAGACTTAATAGTACGATTAAAAGTATAACAACGAGATTACTAAGATAATGAGAAAAATAGATACAACATAAAAAAATATTCCTCATAACATATACGTATATAGTACAACAAGCAATCAACTCGAATAACCGCCCTCGACATCAAAACAGCAACCAGCGGCATCTATCGTCATAAAAGATGCCTGTTCATTAGTTACTATAATCACCTATAATTCCCTTAATACACGGTAACTACGTTAATAAGCAATAACTTGTCATTTGCTCCTGGATTTACTCGCCCTTCAGTATAATACATAGATTATTTCAGTAATAAATTGGCTCGATACTTAAGCTTGATACAACATTATTTATGGGCGGCCATTACTATTATTAAAATGGCCGACATTGAGTGCACAAGTCGTCAAACTGGGTAAGTAATGCTGCTTGTATGAATATACATTTTTACCTCGGCCAATAATTGGATCAATTTTAATGGTACCGGTAACCTGAATGAGGATTTTCAAGTTAACGGCATCCTGTGCCGCAGTTATAAGACGATTATAAAACGATAAAGAAGGAACGTATAAGTATAAATTTATTGTTATATACAGACTGTTACATTCACGTCCTTAATCCATTTCAAAGACAACAGGACCTTTGAGATATGATAATATATCCTAAGTTACTATTTAGCAAAAATATTAGGGATAAGTGAACAGATATCTATTAATAGCTTATATAATGTTTCTAAAATAAGTGTTTTTAAGCACTCTCCAACTTAACAAATAAAGTTTTGCTATCCTATCAGAGTTTTTTATTCTTATTATAATGGTTATTCTCATAATAATGGTATTCTATTATTCGACGAAGTTACACCCTCTATTTAATTTACTAATTTACACAAAATTTACTTTTTTAAAGTTATGTGGCAATGTAATTATTTCCTTGATTTATTCACGTAATATATTTTGATTCAATATACTTTCTGCAGTACATAAAATATTATTATCTGAAAACCATACAATTTTCTATCGCGATCTAAGCTTAGATTCCTAATACAACTTGATCTAAAGCCTTTTAAAGACAACCTTTTACGTCTTTTGCATCCTGTGAAGGATGTATTTTTATTGTGTTCCCGAACGGAATTGGTTTCGTGATTTCAGATAAGAAAACAATTTGTCTTCAAAGTCGAGTCAGTTTTTTTGTTTGAGGCGACACTGGTTTTTTCGTTCCCAGAATTTATGATTACGTCGTTTGCTAAGTAGGTGCCCAAAAAGGTTCACGAAAAACACGAAAATACTACCTTGGTTAGTGAACAATGTGATAGTCAGAAATACAAGTGTGTATATACACTTGTATTTCTGACTATCACATTGTTCTGACTATCACATACTCATCACACCCATTTGCCTATAGGGGGACTAGTCAGAGATCACAGATCCCCATCTGTCCCGATCCTGACGAACCACTTTCGCTTCATTAACATTCATGCACCGCCTTTTACACACTCAGCGGTTATAGTTACTTCTAACGTCACCCTTTGATAAAATGGCATCTAACTGACTGTCATGTGTCTTATTGGGCCGTCTTCAACGTAATCTAAGGTACAAGAGTCTATGAAACTGTTGAGTTAGTGATACTATGACCACCAACTAATTTAATAACCAAACGTGGTAGGTGGTAAACCATGCCGCTGTTTACAAGCACTGACAATAACTTGTTCCAAGGAATAGCTAGGTTTTGTCATGAGGTATTCAGGCACCAAAATAGTCTTGCATAGCCTTGCACACCTTATATCTAATTAAAAATAAAACAGGTTCTAGATGAATAATATTTCGTGTTTCTGCTCCGAAGATTGTCAATCTATCGATCATTTTGACAGATAGTTAAGCAATGATCAGGTGTTTAAACTAGATAAACAAAGTAAGATTCTGGTTATGTTGTTATTCATCCTTTACAGTTACAAAATTTAGAGATAAATGGTACGAGTTTGTAGGCTAAGATGTTACTTGATTTCAATGTAGTTAGGATAAATGTTTTAGATTTCTACAATCTACATTACATTTAGTTACTTTATTTATCATTTTAGGTAGACTTACAGCATTTATATACACGAAAACAACTTTTGACTACAATGTTAATTTATATGTTTAAGAACATCTGCTCAACACATCCAAACTATCAAATTCCTTATCAACTTACCTTTTTACTACACCTTTCCCTTATTTAACACACACATACATAAATGTAATATTTATACAAGCCCCATGTAACTTATCTTCACCATTCTTCAAAATATACTCCAGAATTCTCTCTACCAACTCACCACATATCCTGTGCTAGTCTGGGACATAAAAAGAATATAAACTAGCTGCCATTCTTCCCGGCATGTTGTAGGAGGCGACTAAGGGACTAGAAGTAAATGGAATCTATAGGACGATGGATTAGGAATTGGTCACCAATGTGCCATTATGACTTCGCAACCCGTAATATTCATGCTAAGCAGTGTCCTAGGAGATATTTTATTCCGAGGTTCTATCTACCCCGAATGGGATTAAAAGACGTCCGACATAATGGTACCTAGAATCAGCTGTCTCTCAGTTAATACTTGATTACAAGTCTGATCTTTGTGATTCGATTCCGAACGTATTAAATACAGTTAACCGTTAACGGTGTTGACGGGACGGGTCGGGCCACTCTTCTACTCGACGTTGGCATTATCGCGTTCGTGGAATATGTTACTGGTGCTGACATCTGTGATGTATCTAGTTTAACTAGGGGCTTAGTGTTTTAATTTAAACTGCATATTGTAAATGCGAGTTAGTATACGAGTAGGTCAGCGAGAGGCGGATAGTTTTAGCAGGTAATATGAAATAACATGCTTTTCTCGTACTTAGTGATCAAAAAGAATCAAAAACTGTAAGAAAATGAACAAGTAACTAGTCAGTTCATAAATTATACAAATTAGACTATTTATGCGGACATAAAGTGGTTCTAAAGTTATTTAAAATTCAATATACGTTGTTAATGTGAAGTTTGCGATGTGAATTTTGATGACATGAACTACAAATATACTTATAACTTTAACAATATTTAAATGTTATCTCCGAGTATGTAATATGTGTAGGTACTTCTCATGAATGTCAAACTAACCATTTCAAATACTCATTTATTATAATTAAACTTACTTCATAGTAGCTTGAGTTGTAAAACCACTTCATCAAAACGTCCCTCTTGAGGCCTACTTGATCACGATTTAATACAAATATGTGATCATCATTCCATCATTTGACATTGTTGCTTCAAACGTATGACCAATAGCAATGAGTAATCATATTTATAAAAGTCTTCATAGAACAAGTTACTTACATTCACGTCTCAGAACTAATCAGAACTTGGAAATATACTTTAATGAAAGTCACATTTAGCCTAACTATCCAGTCCATCATATCATTGATATAGAATAAAGATGACAGTTTATTATCCCAACGTCTAAAGTATACAATTACTTTAGTCACATTGTCGCATCTCAAGACTTGTCAGAAAGAACGGCAGCTAGTTAGCATACTATTTAGATCCCATACTGTCATATAACGTATATTATGTAGGTTAAAACGAACAGTCTAAACTTTGTTCACATCCTGAACTACACACCAAATACTTTCTTAACATGTGTCTAATCAGCCGTGAATTGTTAGTACATATAACCTAGAAGACACAATTATAGTTCCTAGATCACTTTAACATAAATATTGTTGTTGTGATGTCATACATAACATTGGTGACAGGATGCTAGCCCATCGTCCAGTAAAATCCTATTACCTTAGCCCCTTCGACCCTTCTCACGACATGCTAGTAAGAACGATAGCTAGTTAACATTCAATTTAAGTCACAGATCTACTTCTGTAGGATGAAACGGTCTCAACTTTGTTCCCATTTTAAAAATGCTACACAGTCATGCATTCAAATACTTGCTCCGCTTAACTATGGGAAGAAAGTTGCTTAATTCGTATCTAATCGACCGTGAACTGTTAGCGTACAGCAATGATTGTACCTAATAGCCATCCGCCAATCAGAGTAAAGAATTCGAATGTATGAGCTTTTTCACATGCCTTCAATGCTAGTGGGTTCCCGTTAAGAAGGAATAACTAGGTTGGCGGGACTATGAACGAGTGATGTATCGATTAATCGTAAAGGGCTTAGAGGTGTAGAATCGATTTGAAAGATCGTGCTCATTGGATCGAATATTATTCTGTACATGATTATAAAGAATGCATATTAGTGGGATTTAGTATCAACTTACATATAATTTAATCTAAGCGTAACCTACAAAAATAACTTTTAAAAAAGATGTCCTATTACGGAACAACCATTTTGAATCCTGTTAAAAGAAAATTAATTAAAGCAACATTCAAAAGGATCATGGCGCTTATCACTATTTATAACATGTTATCATCAATTTACTTTAATAGATTATCCTATTTAAAGATAGAAAAACCTTAATTCGTTCACAAAGACAACTCACAACCTTTTTGTCGTAAATACTTATACAACTAAAATAAACAATTTAAAAAAACAAACATCACATAATTGAAGCTCCGACAGATACTGTCTCTATGGTACCAAAAGCTGAGATTATCTAACGTTTGTGTTAACGAAACTAGTAAGCAAAGCTCATAGACACTTTCAAGAGCCTTAAGAAAAACGTTGTAAGATCAAGACCAGTTACCCATTTGCAGTGTGTAACTTTTATGTAACTGTGTTTCTAATGGCCTCGACTTTTCCGTTAGAATTGGAGGTAACTTCTCAAGATAGATAATTGATTTTGTATACGAATGATACGGAATTAACTCGGTACCACCTCGGTATACACCTCTTATGGAGGTCGTCAACACGTTTAACCTAATTGTTTTTGTTTATTCTGTGGCTGCTCTATGTATGCAGGGATAGTTGTAGTATGTAATATTCTGCAGTGGTTAGGTAAATGTGTAAGATTAAACCTTTAAAATATAGATTACTTCAGTTACATTTAAAAGCTATTTTTCCTTCTACGTGTATTTCTTTTTAAATAAGCATGTGAATTGTAATTCGGTAACAGAGTTGCTGATTCAACATTTATAAGTATTCAATGAGTATACTGTACGTAAGTTAATAAATTTAAATATTAATTTAAAGACATATCTTTCTAACTCATCTCTATTTTTTTGTACACATATTAAAAGTGTATTCAACGTCAGTTACAAAGTTTATCTCATTACATGCCTACACATTGATTAGTACCATTCTAATGACGTCCAACCGTTATCTAAGTAGGTTACAAAGAGACAAAATCTATGCAAAACATCCGTACATCCCGTGCGATAATCCGGCGTTTGAAGTGTCAGTGACCGCTTAAACCCGAGTGACAGGAAGCGTTATTTATGCACACACAAAATGTATTAGCATAATACATTTCAATTAGTCCCCAAGACGCTAAGAGTGCGCCCGACTGACTTAATGCAAGCTTCATTTGAATATCCATATCACGATTGTCGGGGAATAATGCCACTTATCATAATATTCTTTGGCATTTTCTCGGGGAAGGAATTCTGGTGCATAACATAATTTCAATGGAGAATATAATGTCTTAAAAGTCAAATATTTCGTTTTGAAGCTTAAGATTTACTTCTATTAATATGCATGCTAAAAAGTGACCTAGGGCATTATATCACCTAGGTTCTGTCCATTTTGAAGTAAATTAGTAAAGTAAATTAAAGGACGTGATATAAACCTGTATGTATGTTAATTTTCAGGTTTATATGCAATTCAATGAAAAACAGTACAAGATGTTGTACTAGTTATAGTTTTTAATTAATTTATCGCATTGCGTATTTTCACACATACTTCATAAATTACTTATTATTGAATGTTATTTATAGTTGTAACTTGTAAATCGTTTTTCTTTAGTTTCGGTTTAATTCTTTCGTACATATTTGTATAAATTACAATATTACAAACACACATAACCATACCTATACATAGACGAAAACACACACGTGTTCGACAGTACTTAAGAATATTTACTAATGTAAATATAAGACCTTGAACATTTGCAGTTGGACACAATATTATCATATTCTGCTGAATGGTAGGTTAAGTGATACGTAAAATGAAAACAAGTTCTTTTAGACTCTACATTCCAAGCGACACTGCAAAATGACACTTCTATGCCATGTGAAATAGTTCAAAGGATGCGCTTTAATATTAAAAATTTATATAATGCGAATCTACATATATGAATGACTAATTTCTGAAAGGGCACATGTCACTATTAAATAAGGTATGATATGTGCTCTTTTAGAAATTATCTATTCATATATTAACTTACTACTTACCTTACCTCATAAAACGCGTCCCTATTTGTCCAATATCTAGAAATATGTAATATCGTATTTTCTATTTTTAATGTACCTAACAAGTTTGAGAAATACATGTTCTTCTTATTTATTATTTAATCTATGAAATATAAAATTCAAAACTATTTAAACTTCTCTTAATATAAAGTTTCATACACGTATGTTCTAAAAGTTTCCTTTATTTATTATTGATTGAAACAAGATGTGTTATTCTATCAACAATATCTCAACCAACAAAAAGTATTATTGAACAATATTATTCTCAACTGACAAACAATATCACTAATCAAAATTTAAAAATAAAAATAGTAGAAATCTGATGATATGTCTGAACTAAAACACATTTTATTCACATCATATCAACACCTATCAAAGTCAAACCATTTCGTACAGCGTACGCAGATTGAAACTGGCTTGTCAGCCCTATCTTCAAGCCGGAGTTATTCGCGTGGGTGATCTGGTCTGTCCGTTTGTTTCTTTTCTCGCAAAGTCGACTTACGAAGTGGGGAACGTTATTTCTGTGTTGACTCGGCCATTGGAATGTGTTTTGCTAACTTATTTCTGTTTAAACGCTTGCTTTGTACTAGCAAAACAGTTTTCTTTATAAACGAAGGCTTCTGTAAGAAGTATTGTTGTACTAATGGGTAAATTTTAGTAGGTAGTGTTGGTTTTTACTTATTTATTTGATTAGTAATTGAATGAGGAGTGTATATGAGTAGGTGAGTGAGTGTCAATAAAGCGAAAGTAGGTTGTCAAATGGGGTTCCATGATCTCTGTATAGCCCTCTACATGGAATCAGGCGTGATATGTATTAATTTAATTATCAATATAGAGAGCATAGCAGTTGCGTTTCATTTTATTTTAGTCTTATTTGGCTTGTCATATGAGATTCTAAATACAAAGATGGGACTAAGGTTTTATAGAATCTATTGGGCGATGAGCTAGTAACCCGTAGCTTATGTTCTACACGACTTCAAAGCTATAAATTAGGATATACTATGGCGCTGAGGATTTATCTACCTTGGAAGAGATATAAGACGTGAAACTTTACCTTTAATGTATGTAAATACAAAGAACAGACACCAGCATAATGTAATTGGCACTGAGAGAGTGTTGCAAAAGAACTCTTTATGCAAGACCCCGTCAGAAGCGCGTATCAGATAATTAATCAAAGCCTTTTTCAGAATTAAGCCCTTTAGCGGTTTCACAGTGAGATAAGGACACAGTATAACGTGATACAGACGCTTTTGCAACATACTTAAGTCGTTAAGAGTTTAATGGGGATGTCTTTAAGAAAATGGCACGTGTTTTTGGAATGGTTACGCAGAATTTTTAAGTATTTTTAGTCAGATGAATACGTAGTTTTGTGTGTTTAGGAAGGTGTAAGTTAGTTACAGGCAAATCTAGATTGGGACAGATAGAGAAATGAAATAGAAAAGACTTTATTTACACATGACACACTCAGGTCAACAAACAGTACATGGAATCTGTAATTTAGACAAAGACGAAAAGACAAACGCCTTTAAGACCATTAGCCCATGAGGGGTAGTCAGAGGTTCAGGTATCTATTTACGCAAACGTGAAACTGTAATTTAGATCTTATTTAAAACAGAAAGTGTAAGATATATGAGTAAGAATATCTAGAACTATTTTCCTAGACTATTCAAACTATATAGCAGATATAACATACATTTACGCCTCAACTACTTTAACCAGATAGGCAGAGACTATCGATTGCCACCTTTACCAATCCTCACAATCTGTAATTGTTATGTTCTTTAAAACCCGAAATTTTAGAAACACCACAAGAATCACTTTCACCATCAAAACGAATGATCTTGAACTAAATATGATTAATAGTACCACACACAGGTTCAATTATCTCCCACTAGTTAGTGTTTGTTTAAAGTGAAAGAATGTTGGGTTTCTGTTTAATTAAAACGCCGCTTCATTCGATTTTGTAAACGTTAATGTTGTTTTTCTTTTACATCTTTGCTTTGGTATCGGATATTTGAGATCGAAATCGTAGTGTTGCCTGTTTGAAATAACTCGAGAACTATTTGAATTTCTGGTATTTAGGCGGAATTTTAAAAGGGATAGTTGAGTTGGTATTTTATCGACAAAGTAATTGGAACGTGTACTTAGAACTATATCTGATTAATTCGGAATTTTGCACAATTAAATTCATAATTTATATTTAGCTGTAAAAATAATGTACTTTAGACCAATTTGTTCACTAATAGTGACAGAAAGCTTATTGTCCCTCGGAACTGTCAAACATAACTCTATATTATCAATAAATAGAGGACTTTTTTAAAAAGCAATTTTTTATTCCATTTAGATCTAAATGAGGTCTTCTGGACAATGACCTGAAAGTTATGTAGGAAACGAATGACCTTGCCAGAACGAGTCAGTGCCTTAGTAAATATTTGCACAAGAAGTGTCACTTATTCTAGGCAGCCAACACTCAGAATCGATATTCAAATTAGTACGATAACTGCAGTTAGTTTGTATTTTACCGGTTTATATATGAAGTTATGAAAACTTGGTTTAGAGTAATTTTACTATCTCTAACGTTACTTTAGCGTAGTAGTGTAGTTGCGAAATTTCCCCGAAGTAGTAAAAGTCTAAAATATTATTTTGTTCGAATGAGAGGTACTTGTGTCTCCAAACTCAAATATAGCGATTGTATAATATGCTTTTATTCTGTTATATTTACGTATAGATTTAAAAATCAACAAAATATGAATTTTGGGTACTTTACGACAAATTCCGTAGTTGCGGATGTAGACACTTTAACTACTACCTACTTTGCTAAGGTTAAAAAGGATATTTTCTAAGAACTTACATTTTTTCATCAATAAATATCAAATACGTCACTATGACAATATATTTAACGCATCCCAATACAATTCAACTCCGAATCACGTCCGAATAATCATCGTGACACCCCAAAAGAGATCCCTAATAGTGTTACAAGTACTCTATTCTATAGCAATAAGTAATCTTTTTGATTGCTGCAATTGCTTTTACTTATCGCAGTAAAATAATAAAATTCGGTCCGGCGCAGTCGCCATTCGATATGGTCAGTGCAGAGAAGTTAATAGTCTCAAATCAATATCGGTTCACACAAGGAACTGTTGGTTATTGAATAATTATTCTGAAATGTGTAAATGTTATTAAAGAGAAAATGTACTTCTATAATGAGTAGATGACAATAAAGGGAAATTGTTTTCAAAATGTTTCAAGGATCGGGAAAAAAGGTGATCTCTGTTTAGTTCTCTGTAGGAAAATATGTATTAATGGAATGTTGAAATATAGATATAAATACGAGAATGATTAAGATTATACTAGTCAAAATCTATGTTCACAGAGTATATTATTAGAAGTAACGATCTTTGATCAATTGTAAATATTTTTAAACGAATAAGCTTCACTTATTTATTATAAAAATGATATTAGTGTTTAGTTCCCTTTCATTTCATTTATACTTCCTCAAAACCTCATATTTAAATAGCCATTTAACCATTGAATGTTACCATCTCAAATATATCCAAAACATATAAATTACACCCTGTGTAAACACTGAAGATTAGGTTCCCTGTAAGGGTGGTATAAATCGACGTCGAACATTTACAACTTTCATTCAATTATACTATTCTATTCCACATCTATTCCAATTTGTTGGAGGGTTGTCCGATCGATTTACGATTGCACCGTCACAGACTTTTACTCTAAGCTTCTCGTGTTAGGAATAGTCAGGCTATTAAAGTAACAATAATATTTTATTGCAGGAGACAGGATAGTGAGTGTTGGTTTAATTTATATATCGGTACATATTTAGTTGGAAGAGATTATCTGTTGTAACGTACGAGGATAAAGAATTTATATAGAAATACTGAATATCATGTCTAACATTTATCATCGAGAAACATTTTAGTTACCATTACCTTGCTTTCAGGTTTTGATTAAACCTAATAGGAAATCTTAATTATCTATGTACATACATACATATATTCACGCCTCTACGTCCTTAAATAAATAGGTAGAGACTATCGATCGCCACCTGGAACGATCTTGACAAATCTCCCATGCTTCACTCACTCCCATTAACCTTCTCATACATGCTCTTCTATTCTTTCTTGTCTCTGCGTATCTCTTCGTTAATTTATTCTTTATGACCAATCAAACGGTAACTGTAAATCAGTATTGTTATGACTTACAGACTACAGCGTTTACTACAGAACGTTTATCGTAAACTAGTAGTAAATTAGTTCTTGGAATTAAGCCAAGGAACTTTCTATAGAGAATAAGGTAGTAACGATACGTTTAGACTTTGAGATTGTATTAAATTAAGTGTAGATTACAAATTCATTACTTTGCATTATGTATTAATATTTGTACTTCTACAAACAGAAGAGCATGTATGATAAGGTTAATGAGTGTGAGTGAAGCAAGAGAGATTTGTCAGGATCGTTCCAGGTGGCAATCGATAGTCTCTGCCTATCCCCTTAGGGATGTAGAGGCGTAAGTATATGTATTGTACATAATTAGTAACTATTATTTATACATTAAATAAATAGCCGTTAACTAAACTATTTAAAAGCTTAAACCCGGTTACAAAACACGAAACAAAGCTTTGATAGTATACTGAACGACAGTAAGTGGCGAGACTTGTTAATTAACAAGCCATGCTATTTGGAATGTATATTGGTATACAATACAAACTATAGCACGAGCTTTTGGTATGAGATTGATATTTTGACCATGTTTCTATAAGTTAATGAAATACATCTGTGTAACACAAATCTACAATATGATATTATATAGTTTAATCTAGCCAGAGAGAGTAGTTAAAATTTTGTTTTTTAACTTTTAATTGAATGTTCTTTTTACTAAATATCTTTTCTTCTTTTTTCAGGTAAGTTAATTCTACAATGTCCTAATCAAACATATTTGCGAGTTGATTGAAAGGTACAAGTAAGTATAATAGCTTTAAAAAAATCAGTATATGTTTTTGGTATTCCAATCACGTTTATTTCATAAAGGCTTAGTTGCTTAGTTGTGACTTCACTGAACTACTAAAGTTTATGTTAGGTATAGTAATTGTTAATACATATTGTTTGATGGTTATTTAATATATTTGTATTGTTTTGATATTTTTGTTAAAATTGATTACTTATACGAACATTCCTTCATACATGTTAAATCATTTAAATATGTACATACATTCGAAAATAAAATAACCAAACACATAACATGTCTCCAAAATCCTATCAACCTTGAAAAAATATGTTCTCAATACATGTATAAATAATCCCAAGTTATTAAAGAACGTCAATGTACATGTCGTATGTTCCGAGAATACGGGTTAAATAGTAATAATTTGTCTTCAAAATATATGTTCTCCATATTTACAAAATCCCAAGTTATTAAATAACGTCAATATATGTAAATGTTTCAAGAATAAGGCCCTATACTCGCCTTATTGGTTCGCGACAATCGCAACACCTGGTCGTAAGAGGTCAGAGGGGCAGAGGTTAAATGACTTACAAACAGAACTATTGCTTGTATTGATTTGTTGAATTGAATTGTATGGGCTTAATGTGTAAAGTTTTATTGAGGATTGTGATTGAATAAAATGGAATAATGAGTTATGGACTGTTTATAGAAATAAATATTTGAAGTCTTAGAGATTACAATTGTTTTACATACATACAATACACGAAGGTTAGTCTTTGAATACCCGTAAAGGGTCGAATATCCACAATCTAGAGCCTAAGAGTTTTCAAAATCTGTGGCCACCAGAAACCCTTAATTTAGCTGATAGTCTGTTTCCAACGTTATAGACGGTAAACCTATTTAAAAAATTAGATAGGTTAATTTACGTTACTAAGGTAATATAATATTTTTATATAATCTAAAGTTTAAACAGTGAAATTGAATTGTAACTTGGGGTGGATAGAATAAATCAAAATGATCTCATATCAATGCAGTAAAACGGATGTTGATGACATTTGAATAAACAAATTCTTACCCTCTTCAAGACGATGTTTGGACTTTTATCATTTTAACAAATATACATTTGAGGAGATAAAAAGTCTTTCCAGATTACCGTTGGAAGCTTATTTTAATCTCATCGAGATACATTTCAAGATTAGAATATGACATTTGAAGACAGGCTTTTTATGACTAGATAAATGTGACAGAAGTAACATTGTAACGACTACTTAGTCCATTCATAAAAACTTTGATACGCGGATAGATCGTGACAGCTTTAGATTGACTTGACAAATATTTGACAGGGAGAAATTTATGTTGGATGTTCTTGTTGACTGTTTTCTAAGGCGAATCTACAGCAATGTATGTACATTGTACAATAGTGGGTCATCAAACAAAGTAAAAAGCAGACTTTCGTTGACATTTCTTAGGTTAGACCTACATAATTCATACAAATATTTTAACTTTCCTTCTCTTTATGGGATTTATATGACTTGTAATTTTGTAATCGAAATTTTAATATTTTTATTGAAAGAAGAGACACAGTACATAAATTCTTTATTCACAGAAAAGACATAGTACATACATTATATTAAAGGCAAATATTAAACAATTACAGGCGATAACAAAACAGTAATAAGATTCAGCAATATTTTATCGCACTACCTTATAAGAAATAGTTATAAAACCCATGACCAACGCAAAATAAGTAAGTATATTCATTGAATGATACCAAATGGTACTAAAATCCAGCTTAAAACGAAAGCATACCTGAATAAGTCATCTCCGTCGTCTTATCTCAGAGGCTCAGATTACAAAAATCAATTTACTGCATTCCGCTAACGTGCAAATAAATTTATTCATGCTGCAGATATCGTATGACAGGGGCACGAATTATACTGTAAAGGAGCTTAAATGTACCACTCGTATACATACATATGTCCTATACACTTCAGTACCGTTATCCCTTACAGGGTAGGCTGTTCATGTGTCTATCTGCTATTTAAATTTGAAAGCATTGATGATGATGATCCACATCGTGTCCGATGACGGCGACTCCATCAACGCCGTTTGTGAGCTCTGACGTGGAAAGCATTAATATCGGTTATAACTTATAACGCATAATAACATAAGTTATATTTCATGATCTTGCATTGTAGTAATAGGGTTGTATATCTCCGAAATAATGGAGTTACATATACATTCACATCCTTCAAACCCTTTCGGGATGGACAAAACCTCTTTTTAGCATAAATATTGGGGTTGTGAAGTTATACGGAACATTAGTGATAGGTTGCTAGCCCATCGTCCAATTTATCCCATTTACTTAAGAACGGTAGGTAGTTAGCAATCTTTTTGTCCTAGACTAGCACGGGACAGTAATGGAGTTAATTATAGTTACAAGAGATTCGCGATTTATATTCATGATTAATAACTAACGGGATTTATCGCGTAAGCTTTTATATAATAAAGTTACCTTTATTAACCCGACGCTTCGGCTATGCTACAGCAGCCATGGTCACGGGCAGACTCATTTAATAAAGGTAACTTTATTATATAAAAACTTACGCGATAAGTCCCGTTAGTTATTTATCATGAATGGAGTTTATGTTCCTACAGCCACCTAGAAACGTGTTAACGCGTCAACACCTAAAATGACAGGTGGTAAACCATAGCCATTTACATGAACACCGAAATATAATACACATTTCCGATTCCTCAGCTGTAAAAGGAATAAACATGGGGGACGTAAAGTTCAAATGAAAGGTGGTAAAAGTTTAAATGAAAGGTGGGAAGCCTTTGTGACTGAAAACGGTCGTTCATGCATTAAATCATGCGTTTACAAAAGGCGCTTTGACCGTGAAGAGGCTACTTTAAGAATATAGACTGACCCTCAATTAATCGAATACAACATGAGTGTTTATAACCGTAACTGATATGTTAAAGTAGATATAGTGTAAAAAGGAATTCATAGAAATTCATTGTTAAACAAAAATTATTGTTTGTTGCTTACCAATACTAACTTATTTTAGTACTCTGTTTTAAGTCAATTCAAGTTTAGTAAAATTTTGTCTAAGCATGTAATGCTGGAGTAAACACTATATCTTTCCTGTATACATACACATAATTCACGTCTCTAAGTCCCTAACGGGATATGCAGAGACTATCGATCGCCACCTGGAACGATCCTCACAAATCGCTCTTGCTTCACTCACACCTCTTAACCTTCTTATACATGCTCTTCTGTTCTTCACTACGTACACTAGCCTTGAGAAGAAAGCCTCCAATTTGATCTGGATAAGACGTTATCGTGTTATGTATGTTATTTAATACAAATTTTGATATCCTGTTTTAAGTAAAGGTTATTTCTTTAATTCAGTATTAGAATATATTGTTGGAATAAATGTAATGGTACCAATATAACTACCCTATACATTAAGTTCAATAAAGCTGTAGATTTGCTTCTTTTTGTAACTATATTTTGGCCTACTTCTCAATTTTCTTCCTATTGCTTTCCCCCTTTATGTTATTGTGTTTGTCATCCACGAAACTTGCAAAGTAAGAAACCATTAATTTTCGAACTTCCCTGCTCTTTTCCAGAATTCAGGGAAGGAATAAAATGCCTGATGTAATTTATGTCTTTATATAGCTAACTTGTTGAGAATGTATTATTTAGAGATAACGAAACATTAAAAAAAAACTTTTAAATAATTATATTAATATGAGCTTATAGTATAAGATATAGCTTCGTTATAATGAGCTTTTCACAATATCGTGTTAGGTGCAAAATATTGTAACTGTTTATTAATCATAAAAATAAATATCCTTTATATGAAGGAAAATAGTAAAAATGTACCAAAATTCCATATAGTTATAATGGCATTCCAAGAGGAAACATAGCAGTAAGAAATCACAAATACAAAACTACAACTCAAGCACTTCATGTTATTATTAGTAGTTATGTGTTATTATAGTCTTTCTTCGAAATAGCGAGGGGAAAACTTTTTGACGAATGTTTGTTATCTGTCGAGTGCATTTGCGACACGAAAATAGTCAAGGTTGAGTAGCAGTTGTTATTTTCACTCGCGCAAATTACTGTTATTTATGTCATACATACATGTTGTAGTTTGTTAAAGAATATGCAAATAATCCTTGAGAAAAGAGAGAAAATAAGTCTTTGTTGTTGATTTAGGGACTTGTATGAGTTAGGAACCTGTTACTGTCATATAATTTAAAGAACTAATCTAAACGTGATTGATAGCAAGAGGAATGTCACAATTATTTATGGTAATTAGTTTAACGACTTTAAAACAAAGCAATATTTAATTAAGTTACTAATAACTATACTATAATTAATAACAATAGTTAAAAAAAACTAGTTAGATTCCATAGACTCTCAATTATACATGATTATCAATATCAACGTACACTAAGTGAGTGTCTTAACATTGTACCAATATTATTTAATATCGCGCGGTTACAGACTATCAAAAGTTCAAATAATACACAATAGATACACAATAGTCATTATTATTACAAACGACATACCCCCGCGTACCCTAGTGGCAATTTTAATTACTACCAAGCAATCCCTGACTATCATAGTAAGGACTATTCGCACGTGTCACATAAACAATGCCACGTGACAAAGATCCAATCTATTTTATTCCCTTTTAAGCCAACATGATGGGTCTATCGAGTCTGACACGTGAGTGGTATAATAATAGAGGCGATGTGGCATTAAGTTAGTGATAGTTATTAGTTATTGAATGAATGATATAGGGAAAGTAATTAGTTATGTGATAGATGAATTTGTAGCGGGTTTTTTCATATAAATGATACAAGAACACATAATTTAAGTTAGTTAATTGTCGTAAGGTATATTGAATATAACACAAATACATACATACACATCACGGCTGTAGAGGTTAGGCAGAGATCATGGATCCTCATCTGTCTCGATCCTGACAAAATACTTCCGCTTCGTTAAAAGTCGTACACCTCCTCATACACATTTGGCGATAATATATAACACGAACTATTTTTTAAATCTCACTTAGAATTTTAAGTGATATGTAATGGTTAGTAAATTAAGATCCGATCCTTACAAACCATTTTTGTTTCATTGATAATCATACCTTTGCACATTCAACACTTATGTTACGGATACTTCAAACGACCCTTTTTCATAAATATTATGAAATTCTACATAAGACAGATGTATGAGGCATGACGAACAGAAGAGCATGCACGAGAAGTGAGATTAATATATGAATCCAGAACGAGAAATTTGCCAAGATCGTTAAAACTGGCTTATTAGTCTCTGCCTAGTCTGTGACGTCCCGTGCAAGCTAGGACGATTAAGAATGCAAACTAGCTGCAGTTTTTCCCGACATGTCGTAGAAGGATAGACTATCAACGTGTCACTAAAGAATGTTTCATATAATATCACAACCCCAATATTTATGCTTAAGTGTCTGTCCACCCCGAAAGGGATCATAGGACGTGAATGTATACGTATATATAGTATCTGCCTGCCTCGTGGAGAAGTAAAAGCGTGAACATATGTATGTTATTCCAATATATTTTAGAAATGGACGTAATCTGATTCGCAGGGCATTGATTCCTTTACGAAACCCCTCTGTTTAATTTCACTTAGCATGATCGCGGTTTGTTATTATAACCTACTTTGGGAAAGTGCTGGGGCCCTATATTTTGTATTTTTCACGTGGGAGGGTTATATCGGGCTTGGAATGTTGTGATATGCATCACATGTGCTTATACACTGATAGGGAAATGTAAATAAACAGAAATCACTTGGTTTTGCATAATGATTTTATCCCCGTTTTCAACATTATCATATTGGACGTCTCATGGGTTGCAATTAATTATCAAATATATGTGTGAGCTAAGAGTGTTATGATGTATCTATATAAGTATATTATTATGGCCTTCAACATTAAATTTAACCCATAAAGTTTGTTCTTTATAATCATTAAATACATGAATAGTTTTAATCTAAGCTTTCTTGTTATTATCCATTTACCAACCTAATCTAGGATGTTAATTCGTACTAAAAGGTAATTTATCGTACATATACCTAACGTTAGGTCTTAAACTCATAGAGCTATATGACTAATACCTAAGTTTACTAGCAATAAACCTGATTACTGCGTCGTGTCGTATCACGATGCAAGAAACCGGAAAAGATTTCTGCATAATTCCACGTTGGGTAAAACAATGGATGTGTATGGAGGTAATTCAATTATTTCTGTTAATTGGAAATTCAATTTGGTGTAAGTGCTTGCCTTTGTTAAATATGGCTTCGTTTATGGGTAAAAAGGTTTGGGTTGCACTTAGTGTGACCTCGTTTTAGATTTGCGGTAAAAATGTTATATTATTGTATTTTCTACCTGTAGGAGAAGAGAGCTTAAAAGAGTTTTTAGTATAGAATACGAATTTCTGGTTTAGATCTTACGTTAGATCCATTATTAAGTAAAAAGTGTGTTTTGAGTAAACGCAGATCTTCACAATACTCTTTTGATAGTGAATACTGAACTCCAAATTATTCTTAATGGATTTACGGGCGTGACGCAAAAGTAGGAATTTTAAAACTCATAGACGAATTTATATATCAATTATAACAAAAGAAATGCTAAACAAAATCAAGATGGCCAATCATGTACACACGTTCAAAAACCACACCTAAATGTAAATGTACGCACGGAAATAAATTGTAAACAAAGGCGCTGCATGCAGTCGAAATTACAAATCGGAACGCACTCTCAATTAGGGTAAACTCACGCCCTAGGCACCGAGAACAACGCTTGTATTCAAATTCGAACAACCGCTTAATATTGTTCGTGACATTTCGGTTATGACACGTCATCCTTCTTTTGTTTTCAAAGTTCGCGTCCTTATTCTGACAGAACAAAAACGTGTCAAGAAATCTTTTGGAAATATTTTGATTGGTTTTGTTGTTGAAGTGTTTAATTATGAATTATGAGAGTAATGAGATTCTGTGATATATGAGTGCAGGGTTATTTATGTTCTAAGTGTAGTATGAATCAAAATGGTAGTTATTACTGTAATAACACAAAATTTTATATCATGCATACATACACATCACGCCTGATTCCCTGTAGAGGGGTAGGCGTAGATTACGGATTCCCATTTGTCCCGATCCTGACAGAACTCTTTCGCTTTATTTACACTCTTACACCTCCACATACACATTTGCCAGGTATAGGTACTTCTATCATATATAGAAAGGTTAGAAGTACTTTACATCAGTACAGATTATATTATAAACACAAAGGTAAAATAATCAAACTACTTAGTACTTTAATCATATTACTTAAAATCTATTTAGATTTTGCCTTTTAAAAAGCATAGCGATAAAAATTACAACATGATGAAGAATGTAGGTACATAACTGATGTTTTACTGCCATTTTACGTGCATTCCATATATGACTTAGCGATTTTAACAGCGGCCAATCAATCAGAATTATAGGAAGTTTATATTTGGTGTAGTATAAAATAAAACAATGCGTCGTATAAAATGTATGGGGCCATGACTTGCATTCACTCACGATTCTATAGAGAAACATAAGTGTTAGTATTTAGATTTTCCCATGACTATGATTGGTATTGAAATTTTAATGCGAAAACAATGTTCTGGCTGGCTTACGAATAACTATAACCTGTAAAGAGGTTTTAGTATAGTCTAACTCCGTGAAACTCTGTATTGAATTGAATTCCTTGAGTAAAGTAAAAGATATTAAGAATGTATTTATATAGGTAGAAAGCTCTTTTGTAGCGTACCCTTAGGGAGGCCTACATCCAGCAGTGGATTGATATAGACAGTTAGATGTAACCTTTAACATCTTAATTATTGAAATGAATGATTTCAGTCTGTTGCAAATATTATAATATCTAAATGTCATCACAAATCAGATGGTAAAATTATAGCAAATGAATTATTAACATGTCTCGAAAGTTCTATATCAACCAATAGGAACAAAAGAATTCGATAACACACATGTTAAAAATATTCAACAATTCTCAACCTAAATCTTGGAACGATTTGTTATTCAAAATTAATAGCGTCTGGCTCACTAGTTCACTAAACCCGTATTCGCTACATGTAAACTCGATTCGAATAACATCGTTCGAACACCAATTTATGTTGGCAACACCAAAACCGATGTAGGTTGAGGTTGTATATTCTCCAAAAGCCCAAATTACGGATCGATTTGCATGTCTGCATTGCCTCTTATGGTTTCTGATCGTCTGTTGTAACACTTGATTCCTTTTGTGTTGTTCACGGGTAAGGATCGAAACGTCAGTACACATATATTCACGTTTCATCCCTTTTGGGTATCTCCACGATATCTTCTAAATCACTTTTTAGCACTAATAATGGGTTGTATGTCTTAAGTCACTTCTTAGCATGAGTATTGGGATTGTGATATAATATGAAACTTGGGTGTCAGATCGCTAGCCCATCGCCCAATAACTTTCATGTTTCCAAGGTACCCCTTACTTGCTTTCATCGACATGCCGAGAAGAAAGGCAGCTACTTAGCGTTCTTTTTACGTCTCAGATTATTACGACAACCAGTCGGTATTGTTTACTTAAAATGGCTGTGAAGCTGGCAATTCAGTTTGTAAGAATAAATATATTTTAAGATTCACTACAAAATATATGTATCTTAAAACACCGATGACGCAAAGACAATAACTGTAAACTATACACATAGTCATTCTTGAGAGTGGTTATTTCGTTACCAAATCAGGCAGTGTGTGGTCACCTTATAATTTGCATGAATTTCACATGCCACGGCGCCTGTCACACATCCGTCGGAAGGACTGACAGTTGATTGATTTTGGCGATAGTGTATACAGCCTTTTATTTCTACGTGACCGGATGAGTGTTTTGAATATAGAATCTTGTAGTAATAGTGTAAGCTGGTTTAAAGTTTTAGAATCATTGGTAGATTTACTCTCTATTTATATTAATTAGGAAGTAAATAGGTACAGGGTTCAAATCCCACTTGAGCATGTACCAATGGAAATGAAATTTAATGAATTTCTATGTACATTTTCGTAATAAAAATATATTTACGAAATGCTTCTAATACTACGGTGAGAGAAAACATCGTGAGGAACCATACCTGTTCGCCGAACAGGTAATAGTTAGTGCTTGTAAATAGCGACATGGCTTACCACCTGTGTCATTGAGTACTGACTATTTGGTCAACACGTGGGTTTAGGTGGCCATAGAATTACTACCTTCGCAATTGCGGAGGTGTACACTTGAACCTATGACTACCCCGCAAGGGTTAATGGTCGTCAACGCGTTTGTCTTTTGACCCTGATGCAAATGCTATAAGTATCGTTGAAGATATCATATTATATCCAAGTTTCTGTCTTCTCTTAACAGGACGTAAAATTATAATATAACGTATAGTTTAACATCTAATATTCTAAATATTTTTTTAAGTCTAGACATATCATACATACAGATATGATTCTAATTACCTGCCTTATAATAATCTACACATGCAAATAATCAAGTATCACAAACCCGGCCTGATGAAATGAATTAACCTGGTATAATTATACGACTAAATTCGAGGCATACGATGTTGTAATAGCGCTATTAATTAACGCAGCTCTCAGTTTTTAGGTCAACCAGTAATTATCTGCATCTGAACTAATGTTTAGTAGTTTAGTGTTTGACTAAGGACAAGCTCTGCTGGGGGTGTCTATATATAGATTAATCAAATTAGGCACGCTTACATGTATCTAGTTTTAGTAAGTTTTAAAAAAAAGAGTTCTTGGATATTTATTATAATTACGAAGTTTGTCTTTTGTATTTGAATATCTACTTTTTGCCACGGATTTGATAGTCAAAGTGTAGTTTTAATTAAATAGCTAATCCCCGGCACGATATGTGTCGAAATAAATATTATTTTATCGAAACTGAATTGCTTCGAACTAGTTTGTATAATGAGTGAAATAAAATAGATTCTCAAAACTTAACAATTCTTGCTCAAAATTTATTCAAATAAACCTTTATATTAACTCTGGTTATATTATAGTCAAAAAGACGCTATATTGAAAAAAGGTGACGTTAGGTGTACCTATAACCGCCGAGAGTGTATGAGAAGATGTAAGAATGTCAATAAAGCGAAAGTGGTCTGTCAGGATCGGGAAAAATGGGGATCCGTGATCTCTGCCTACCCCTCTACAGGGAATCAGGCGTGATGTGTATGTATGTTATACCAGAAATAGAAAGAAACTTATTTGTTCATTGCACATACATGATAAAATACTATATTAGTACATATACCTATGTTTACTAATAGAAATCAAACCAAAATACATACATTTAGTTATGTTATAACCAAAGTAAATTTAAGGTACGTTTTCATTTGTCACGAATGCTTCGTGTCCACGTGCAATAAAAATCAAAGATAGCTAAAGCGTGCCACTGACGAAATTCTGCACGCGAATCTGCGTGATATATTTGTATGACAGTAGGTTTTAATTTCGTTTCTCTGCACACATTTTTGTACGAGTACATTGTCCAGTAGGTACTGTTATAAGTACATATATTGTCCTTTGGTTACTGTACTTGGTCCAGATAATTACTTAATTCCTACGGATATGAAGACAATTTACTACTAAATCTTAGTTACTGAGATACTTATACGTTACACGATATGTCATGTACTTTGTACGAATATGAATGAGGTGTATGACCATCGTTGAAGCGAAAGTGATTTGTCAGGGTCAGAAACAATAACTATCCATTATTTCGGCCTACACCTTTGTAAGTTCATAGCTATGCTATAAATGAATCAAAGAATCATTCACAAGTCAGAATACTCAACATACATTTTAGTGGAAATGAAAAAGCCGTTGTTCCTCAGTGACAGAGCGTATTTATTTGACTTGCCTGCATATCCGTGTAAATATGACAATCTGATAAGGTCCCCTATTTATGTACACGACGATAAGATAGGAAAAGGTTAAACGAAAATGTGTATCGATCGTTGCAAGATTTAATATTAGTTACAACTTACAACGACGCCATATTTGATTCATTGGAATGTAAGTACCAACTTTTATCGCAAACCTACATTGAGGAATTATCGGGGAAATGGGATCACAGAATATAAACGTATATAGGTATATATTTATTTTATCTCTATAATCGAAAAACTGTAAGAAACTAGCCTAATGATAATCCGCAGTTATTTTAGGTTCTTAAATAAACTAAATTCTATAAATTTAACCTAAGTGTCAACTTTCACGACCCCGATAGCTTTTTAATAGTGAATTACTCGTAGATTATACTATTTCTTCAAGGTTCTATCCACTCCGAAATGAATTACAGGATGTTTAGGTATATGTTTTTATTTGTATGTCAAGTCCCGAGCCAGCTGAGGCGTAAAAAGATTGCTAACGACCTGCCGTTCTTCTCGGCATGTCGTAGGAGGCGAGTAAGGAACTATGGGGATTTTGGAATCTATTCCATATAACATTAAAACCCAAATACACATTCTGATATGCCAGGAAGATATGTCCAAGTCTCCAAGCTTCTGACCACCTCCAAAGGCTTTAAGAGCTTGAATATATACGTACAGTAATAGAATAAGCTCGTAGTATAATATTATAACCGTTTCATTAACATTATGATCGCCTACGCAATGACGCAAGCCTGTCATTAGTAGCTCCGTTATCTGCTTAATATTTATCTGTACTAGACAACTAAATTGCGTTGTACTTACGAGTAGACGTGGATCTATGTAAACTAAGTTATGGTAGATTTTGGTTAGAGAAACTTTGTTGAACCTAAGCCTTTAAAAATGCTAGTTGTTTCAGAAACTGTGCGATATAATAAGTAATGTAATTTTTTGATTTCTAGATTTCGAATTTCAATTGGCATTGAGGCAGCCCCTTGTTTTTATTACCTGTTACTTCTTAAACACAACGACCAATTTATCGCAATTATTCATACAAAATCAAACCTGTGGACATGTTTTATAAACAATTTGGCAGATGAACACGTGGCCTCATCTGCAAGTTAGATTACTCATGTCTAGAGAATGGCGCCAGTGTAATCAAGTGTGGATGATCGCTGTGACAATGTTTTCATAGGTGAGAATGTATAGGTAGTGTATGTGTGTGGAGAGGAACTGGAAAGATTTTGAACTATTTGGCATTGGCGAAGATTGGAATGGAAAGAAAATTATTGTTTGGTTTGTAATGGGCAACACTTTTACAGAGAGATGAAATACACAAACATACATATACATTCACGTCCTTTTATCTCTTTCGGGGTGGACAGTACCTACCTTAGCAATTGCGGAGATGGAAACCTGAATCTCTGACTACCCCGCAAGGGTTGATGGTCGTGAATGAGTTTGTCTTTTTGTCTCTACTAATGGCTTTGGTTTCAATGAACATATCCTTGTTTTGATTATCCTGAAATGAGTCATTTCAATTTTAATCAAGTTTTAGTGCTTACTGATGAAACTTAGCAAATGGAACGTATGACGTATTATGATTCACAGGGAAATCGTATATAAAACCTGTCTGGATATAAAAAGCTTGATGATTTAATTCTATCACACTTATACGACGCCATTTTGGCTGTTAGCCAGACTGAAATGCACGCAAACATAGAGTACTGAACGCAATCTTTCAATCAATACTTTATTTATTTAACAAATGTACGAGTACTTTAAAACTTACATTTATTTTAATTACAAGTATACTGTTTGATGATGATTGACGATTACATACATAAATTTACGTAGCTTAATCCTTTTTATAATAAAAAAAGTTACTTCGATCACTTTTAGTATTAGTGTCAGATTTCGCTACTAAAACTTCCATTGTCCACTAGTTTATTATTAACCTTATCACCTCCGAAACAATCCGAAACAAAAATCAAACTAAAATAGTTAGCATTCAAGTTAAGCATGTTAAGAACATATGAAATAAATAATATTTATTTTATTACGGAATGAATAATTTTTTAAACGGCATATGTCACATTGTATTTATAGTAACATGTCCCTTTTCAGAAATTATACGTTCCACTATGTAATGATTGTCAGATGTCCTATATCTCTAAACTCAGATCTTTAAGGAGTTGTACGTTTTTAGAAATGTTTTACAATGTGCTAAGAGATGACTAAGAACCGCTGGGTAACGTCAGGTTTACGTCATTACAATAATGTATAATCAGTCACTTTAGAAGTACCTACCTATAACCACCGACTGTGTATGAGGAGGTGTATAAGCGTCAATGAAGTCATGAAGAAATGAACAGATGAGGATTCGAGATATGCTACCCCTCTACAGGGAAACGGCCGTGTATATACATATGTGTGTGTATTTAATCAATCACACATACAGTTAGTAAGCTTCGCATACCACGAAACTTCACACTAAAATAACAAGAGTTTCACGCAATTATCGTCGTACTAAGAAATCGTGATGTGGTAAATATTTATAGCAAGTTTTCACTATCTGTATGTATACATATATCTGTAAGATTTTTGTAGAGTAGGTGTGAGATCGAACATTATACTGATATGAACATTAAGTAAGTAAGAAAGCATAAGTTACTTATGGTTTAGGTGGATTAAAGAAAGGCTACATAATGAATTTATCAAGCTAAGTTGGATAGTAAGGTTGTTAGAGACGGTCTAGTAGTATATATAGTAGTATGTAATACATATTTGAATTCGCCTTAAGTCTATATTTTGATGTGTATATACATATATGAATGTGAAGAACAGAAAAGCGTGTATGAGAAGATGAATGAAGGAGTGAGGCAAGAGAGATTTGTTAGGATCGTTCAAGATTGTGATCGATAGTATATTTATTTCTTCTATAGTCTATCTATTTATTTATATTTCTATCAAGTTGGGTAATAAAGGTGAAAGACATTGTCTAGATTTCTTATCTTCACGGGACCTTAAACATAATGTTCCCAAGATATTCGACCGCAAAATGATCCCATATTATTGTTCATAGGCACGTTTAAATTATTCAAAAGGTGCATAGGATCATTCTGTTCAGCCAGCGTGCCACAATTATTAGGATGTACACTCAGCTGTGAAATACGGTTAACTATTCACGAATTGATTTCACGCAAATTACATGCTTATGTGGCTAGAGACAAGGTTTCGTATTGCACTTTACTGAATCGGACTAAAAAGGATGCATAATGGGTAGGGATGGGGTTATGTTTACTCATGTTTATTGTCGAGAAAGGGTTTTTTGAATTAATGAACATTTTGAAGAAATTTAATCAAAGTGATGCTAATTTTGTGGAGTTCTATTTTTAAAATCTTTTTCTAAAACACTACAATGGTGTAAATGTAATAATGAATTGAAATTAAAGACCATAATTGTATCTGCTTAATTTATCTGCCTTCATTATTAACATTCATTTTGCCAAATTGTATTCATATTACTACTATACATTATTAATAAAAATCTAAATAATATATCCAACACGAACGTCCATAAAATACCAAAGAAACTATTATATATATTACTTCAAACTCAATATGCAGTCTATACTAATATACTAAGAGTAAGTATAAAAAAAGTAAATGGGTGTGAGTGTAGCAAGGGAGATTTATCATGATCGTTCTAGATGGCGATCGATTGTCTCTGCTTATCCCCTCCCCGTAATTCCCATCACTATCTCGCACATGTTTGTTAATGCAACCGCAAAAGTAATCGGATCGGAAGCAATTGTCCAGAAAGCTGTGAATGCATGAAGAGAATGACATGTGTCACTTTGACAATTTACCGTTCTAATGCCGCGTGACTGATGGCCTGGAAATGAGGTGCTTTGTTTGTATTTAGTTTATTTATTTTTTAAATTATTATACTATTAAGTAGTGGAAATAAATACATACATACGCGTTCAGCACCATTAACCCTTGCGGGGTAGTCAGAGGTTCAGGTTTCCATCTCCGCAATTGCGAAGGTAGTAATTCTATGGCCACCTCGAACCCACGTGTTAACCAGATAGTATTTTAATAAATATGTCAAAGCTAATCCAACATAACTAACTCTTACTAGTTTTAAGTGGTTTTGAAAGAAATCACTTCTTTATAAAATCACCCTTTATTATCTGTATTCTGTATTTAGATTAATTTTGTTTTTTATATAATAATAAAATAATAATGTAATCTAATAATAAGTTTTGTATTCTTGTGATTTACAATTTTCATTTAACATTGAATCTAATTACTAAAAGCAATACTTATTTGACAATTATCTAAGTATTTTTATCATTGTACTTTATCCTATATTTCTCCTGTTTCCCTAGATATTATCGTTTACAGCGTACTGAATTTAGAAAACTTTACCGAATAAAATATGTCCCGATTGTTTCTTAGTATTTCATTGTTCGAGCAACCATAAAATCCAAATGTTGTCATTATGGGGATAAGGTGAGATAGAGATCTCACGTTTCACAAGCATTCTATAGCTGAATGCCAATAATGTATTAAGTATTCGATTTGGCAACAGATCAAGTGATTCCATGCAATGCTTGAGATCATGAATAAGATTGCTTTAACTTAAAGCGTACCGTAAATTATACTTATCTTTGAGGGGATTAAATTCCTTTTGAGAGAAAGCGGATTTTAAGACCCATACTTTTGTTGTGAGGTATTAAATTTCATAGACAATAGTCTAATGTTTCATTTTAGATAAAAACATTTTAAACACACATGTTATTATATTAGTATTATATATAAGTTTTAATATATATGTTTTCCATCTCATGTTTATGTCGGTGAAAGTACAAACACTCAAGCCATGGCGTTTGCATTTCTTGTGATTCCGTCACCATGGTTACGCCAACGCCGCCAGACGCTGCAACCGAAGAATAAAAGTTGAAGTCTCAATATCTTCTTTTCCTTGTTCTTCGGTTCGTTCCAGTTTGGCATCACAATCGACTAAATATTCTACCGAAAATAAATATTTGTATTTCCAACTTTCACTGAACAGCTGACTTGTTGACGAACCATAGACGACGATAATATTTTTTTAAATATGAAATAGGCAAAGAAACTAAGTTTAAGTATGATACATAAAATTATATACGTGACTACGAAATTGAATATTTTATTTACAATGGTTTATCCATTAAAATATAAGATAAATATTTTATAAACGTACATAGCTACAGTAAAACCTCGTGAGTCGTTTTTTGTTTGCCATATCTAAAGGAAACTGACAAGTTACAGATTAAACACAATATTAATAGCCCCGGATAACTATTGGTTATTGAACTCGTGCGATAACCCACAGTTATCGGAAATCTACCAATTAACGCAATAACTAACATTGTTATAGAAATAGACGCAAACATTAATCCCTTTCGGGGCGGACAGAACCTCGAAAAAGATCTCCTAGATCACTTTTTAACACGAATATTGGGGTTGCTAACATTGGTGACAGTTTGCTAGACGACATATAACAGTCAGATAGACGCTATATTGAAAAAAGGTGACGTTAGGTGTACCTATAACCGCCGAGAGTGTATGAGAAGATGTATAAATGTCAATGAAGCGAAAGTGGTCTGTCAGGATCGGGACAAATGGGGATCCGTGATCTCTGCCTACCCCTCTACAGGGAATCAGGCGTGATGTGTATGTATGTATGTATGTAGTTTGCTAGCCTTACGCCCAATATTTTCCATTAACCCCTGGTCCCTTAGTCGCCTCCTACGACATGAAGAACGGAAGCTAGTTAGCACGTTTTTACGTCCCAGACTAGCATGGAACATAGAAGATACGCGGCACAATAGTCAATAAAGTTTGAAGATTAATTTTGACAGAAACTAAGTGATGGTTTCGAAGTGTGGGTGTGAATTCGAGAAGATTGATGTGTCCATTATTTGAGGAAATGGTGAGGGGTAAACAATAAATTTTAATTTACACAACCGTGGTATTTTTGGGGTTGGTTTGGGGTGAAACGGGGAATGACTTTATTCGAAATGCATTTGTTTTCGTGTTGTTTTTAGGTGTGGTTGTAGTTTATTTGAAAGGTGTGGTTGTGTATTATTACAAGATAAATGTATAGGTATAATATAAAGCATAATGAATGTTGCTATATTATTTTTAGCAGTGAACTTAGAGTTACTTACAGCTACCGAGTGTGTATGAGGATGTCAAGCGAAAGTGGCTTGTTAGCATAGAAAATGGGGATACGTTATGTATGTATGTATAAAACTAGCGTAACTTGTACGTATAAATACGGTGAATAAAGCTTTTTCTTTCTTTTTTATTTTAAAATTCATTTTAATTGACCATCATAACTCTTTTTAACAAAATGTTGATGCTACATCTAACTTCGAACTCAAATCTCACACTCTAGTATACAAGCTTAAACAAATGATTGATTCTAGAACATTCGCATTGTTTCCATACATCACAAAAGCAGAGGTTAACGCCTCATGACGTCATCGTCTGAAGATTTCTGAACAACTTTTCTTGTTACTCTGAACTTTCAGGTTCACGTTACACATGATCACGAGCTTTTACAATGCCCAGACTTTTACAAGCAAGTAACGATTCAGAATATTTATAGCTGCACACTCTTTTCTTTAACTCTGTCTCGACATTGGAACAAACAGTGTGTGCTTTAGAAATGCGTCTTAATGTATCGGTTGGTTCGGGGAATCAAGACACATGGTACTGAAAGTATTGTGAAGATATAGGAATCTAAATTGGAAACAATTGTTAGGGTTAGCTGTAAGATTGTGTGACAGGGTTCGGAATAGTGTGATTCGTGATGTGATTTGAAAGATATAGTGACGATAATAAAGAAAGGTATAATGGGGATGGATGAAAGAAAGGGTAACGAAAGGAATTTATAAATGCTAAATGGATGGTAGTATTGGCCGTGGAAGGCCGCGTAGAATGATGAAATTGAAGACATTTTTCTCAAGGCTAGTTTACGTAATATAAAGAACAGAAGAGCATGTATGAGAAGGTATAATGGGTGTGAGTCAATCAAAGAGATGTATCAGGATCGTTCAAGTTGTCTATTGATAGTTTCTTCCTATCGCGTTAGGGAAGTAGAAACGTAAATATCTGCATGTATACTAATAAATATCTGTTAACAGACGCTTTCGCTTAAATAACTATTAATTTATTACTTAGTATCACTTAACAGTACGTTCTATTCAAGTTTAAATATAGATTAAATAGCGATACATCAAAACAAGCTCTTAAGGGTCAGATACGTGCTGATGTATATCATAATAAAAAAACGATCACAGGTTTTCGATCGTGAAATAAATCAGGATTGAGTATTTCTGTTGCGACCTAATTTTCAAAGCGTTCTTTGTTTTTATGAAAGGGCATTCAAAGCATGAGTCGAGCTTTTGAATTTATGAGACAAAGAAGTATTTTGTGTATTTATATACGAAGTATAATCACGTTATACTTACAGATATAGTATAAGTTATGGTTATAGATATATAAGCATAAAGAATATTTACATAGATATATAAAAGTATGTCTGACTGAATCGTTAGTACTGCGGTTTTATGAGTATTTGGCTAGTCAAACTTTTCAGACAGATAATACACTTTTCAGACAAACAACGTATTAAATGCACTTCTATTCCTTGTCAATCTAAATTCTCTGTTTGAAATATGCTCGTCTAGATTCAGGAATTTTTTAACATATTATCTATCACAAATAATCAATACTTCTTATATCGTTAACATGTTACGCGTAATATATACTTACGTACAAACATAAATTCCACGTCGTTTTACTCCAATAATAATAAGATTTTCTTTACATTTCTTAACATAACCTTGACCCTTCCTTACCTAAGCCTAAGTAAGTAAATCTTAAGCACCAACAGAAGCTCCTACGTGAGGATCACCACAAAATAAAGCACAACGGATGCGGTATGTGGGATAAAGGATAATATTTGATATGCTACCGAAATGCGATCCTCTCTTTATTCAAGGCACTCATGATTTGGTGTTTGTTTTGTGTGTTTGTTATCTGATGGTTCGGGGGTCAGAGGGTTCTTATTTACATATATGATACTCCCAAAACGTCGAAGGTAGTCTTGTGAAGTTAAATAGTAGATTTACTAGTAGGTGTTTGTTTGTAGTTCGAAGCTTAGTTGTTATGACGCAAGTTTATGGTTGTAAAATATCGAGTAATAATATTAGTTTATAAAATATACAACAACAGATTATTATGCCTTTTAATCGATACTGTTGCAGTAAAATTTGCTCTATAGGTAAATAGTGATAATAGGTAAGTAGGCTATATCCTAGATCATTGTACTGGTATTGATACAAGTACTTGTATTACCTAATATTTGGAAATGGCTATGACTTCATGTATGTTTTTTACGATATAATACACAATAGTGACAAAAATAGTGCTTCAATCGAAGCTGAAAATTAAAGAAGAATTACGTCACTTCAACTTATTTTGCTTCCGATAAAATGAGCAACAAAAAGCAGCTAACCACTGGTTTCTATCTGTAAATTCAAATTATCTTGACATTGAAATGTTCCTTCATAAAAAAGCGTTTTCTTAAGGTACTTCAAACTAATAATAGATTCTTTTATTAATAGACGTGATAAATTATAAAAAAGGGGGAGAAATCAGTCATTGCCCAAACAAAGTGGCTTTAAAACGACGCATTATGAAAGCTAAACCTACGCATAGTGAAGTTATAATCATAAAAAGGCCCATTTCATTTTAAGTGCTGGTGATCCAATTTGAGATAATATTAAGAATCAATTAAATATATGTCTATTTTTAAAGCAATATTAGTTTCTTAGTGATACAGTAATGGAAATATGCTTCCAAATTGGAGCAGTTATGCTAATTAAGGTAGTAAAAATGGAGTAGATTTTGTGATATAGATAAAATTTCGCTTCTTTTTATTGACTTTGAGACTTGAGATGGTAAAATCCATATCTTACTGGCGCCGTATAGATTTCAATTTTCCTAAAGAGTCGATTTTGAATATTCATTTCATAGCACGAACAGTTTTATGCTTTGATATGTGTCATAAATTAACCGTATTTATTTAATCCTAAAAGGCTTTCCTATTATACAGGGTGGCGCATTCAAAACGGTCAGTATGGGAAAGTCTGAAATTATAAGAGATACGAAGATTTGTTCTTAGGAACCATGTCACCGATTTTGATAAAAAGAAAAACTGCATTCATATTTTCTTTGAAAAAACAACTGTAACCAGTACGGGAATCGAACCCGGTTGCTTTGAAAAAATAAATTGGCCTTTTTCACTTTTTCTTTTTAAATATCGATTGTGTAGGTCTTAAGCTGTAAATGTCTCTATAAAACATGGTGTCGAAAATGAATAAAATGCATTGTTTTGGCATACTTTACTTTATCATAGTAGTTTACATACAACGTAACAATATTCAACAGACATGTTAAATTGACTCTATGGCTGTTTGTAGTTTTGTACTTCCCTACTTGTTACATACACCATATCATGTGGCATTAGCATTGCATTAATCCTTTAAGGAGGTTTTGTTATCTACAGTAATCAAAAACTAACAATCTATTGAAGTCCACTTAAAGTGACGTGTTAAACCATATTAGAAAATTTCTTGTGGGATTACGTTAAGGATGAATTGTACAAAACAAGCTATGACATCATTGAAGACCTATAAGTAATAATAAAGTCAATTGTAACGCAAATTCACCACATGAAAATACAAATTTCAATAGTAAGATCGTTACCTAAACGTGTTGAATATTGAATTGAAAAACGACGGTGGTCACTTAGAAAATCTACTGTGATAAACTAAAGTCTGCCAGAACTTTGCATTTTATTCATTATCGACACCATGTTTCATAGAATCATTTACAGCATAAGACCTACACAATCGATATTTAAAACGAAAAAGTGAAAAGGCCAAGTTTATTTTTTTAAAGCAACCGGGTTCGATTCCCGTAGTAGACACAGTTGATTTTTCAATGAAAGTATGAATGCAGTTTTTCTTTTTATCAAAATCGGTGACATGGTTCCTAAGAACAAATCTTCGTATCTCTTATAGTTTCAGACTTTCCCATACTGACCGTTTTGAATGCGCCACCCTGTATATATGGCTACTATCTACTAGTTATTTCTATGATATTGCCAAATTTAAAATAACATACATATTCACCCGGCGGTTATAGGTACATCTGTTACTCTTTTCACTACGTATTCTATCTAGAATCACTCTACATTCCATAGTTACATTCAAACCTACATATACATTCACGTCCTTCAATCTTCTACGGTCTGGACAGGACCTCGGAGATATAATATCACCTATGTCACATTTTAGCTTAAATATTGGGTTTATGATGTCATATTGTGGAACATTCATAACAGGTTCCTAGCCCAATAGATATTGTAGTCCCTTAGCCGTCTCTTATGATACATAGGGAAGAACGGTAGCTAGTTAGCATTATTTGACGTCCCTAACTAACACGAGACATAGTCAACCATAGACTATTCCGTGCAACGTTTGTATGCATGTCCGCCAACCATGAAACGTTATTAATATTTCTCTAGAAAGCTAATCAGCTTGAAAGCACCTCATGAACGGTCGAAATGAGGTCATTCGAAGTATTTTTTTTCTCGTGGAGGTCACAGTGATTAGTTCGCACTAATCACGCGTGCCTGTATCGTTTAGTATGTACTGTAATTGTAATTAGCATGGAACAACCGGGTTTTTGGTGAAATCATACACATTCCTTTTTTGGCAGATGAGAAATCGTGAAGTTTGTGAATGATTTAAGATGATTACTTTATTGTATAAGCTCGTAGGTTAGGATTAAAAGCCATTTTCTTTCTATATTTGAATAATAAATAGTATCGTGAAGATTATAGCTTATGTTTAAAAAGATAGGTAGTCAGTCTGTGAAGTGACGAATTCATTGCAGCATTGCCATTTTTATATACAGAAAAACTCTTCTTTTAATATATTTTATTTTAATTGAATAAATATATTATTATACATATATAATTAAACATAATATTTGTCGATGTCACCATCGGAGATTTAAGTAAACTAAGCATAGTATTTTTGATTAATAAGTTTAATGCAATAACTGATTTAAATTAATAACAGTATGTATCTAATGGTTATAAGTTTCCGCTCATATTGTTTGATGAGCTATGTACAGTAACAAATTGTAGTTAGTGTTATCTTAAGGTTTTTGCTAAATATAACTTATGGTATATTCTTCAAGGTTTTGTCCACAGCTGCAAAGGTTGTGACATGGATATATTTATGGTCTGTTTTGCTAGATTAGATTAGATAGACGTGTTTATCAATTTTAATAGTGTTATTTTTGTTACAGGTAAGTTCTACGAGATTTATTAAGAAACTGTTAATTTTCCACAAGGTAAGAAGGTAAGCTGGTGAATGAAAAACGTATTAGTATAAGATTTGAAAAAGGCCATTGACATTTATAACAGTCATAGACTGATTTGGCATAAAATATCTCAACTTATCTTAGTAAACATCAGTATAATACTAGATTACAAAAACACTGAAATAATTTAATTTGTCTGTTTAATTAACCCAAAAACAAATGCAATACTTTCATTTGTTTGCATAATGAACCCATCCTGAATAACTCTATACTTTTACAATGCACTTAATTAATTTAATCGCAACTTAAAAACAAAATAATCCTAAATATGTACGTACTGATTATTGTATAGGTACATACATTGTAATGTTTATATTTAGTATACAAAAAATTTTTAAAACAAATTAACTATAAAACTAAACTAAGTATTTAATTACACAATAGTACCATTATTCGATACTCTCCAATCGCCAGCTCCGATATCACGCAGGGCATGTGCATTCAACGTATGACCATCATGTCAGTCATTGTTCCACTCATCTCCATACATATCTCATTACTTGACTCTTTGATATGAGCCGACCGTTGTAGACCCGTGGCGCCGTTAACGCATACGAAATACGTTATGAATTTTCTCATACACCCATCCCATGCATACATATGTATGTGTTTATACATCTGTACTTTACTAAGGGATAAGTAGGGATTATAGATTGCAATAAAAATACATTTACAAAATGCGTTGAATATTACGGTGAGGGAAATCGTGAGGAAGCCTACCTATTCCCCGAACAAGAAATAGTTAGTGCTTGTAAATGGCTTGCCACCTGTCACATTGAGTACTGACTGTCAGGTCAACACGTGGGCTTGAGGTAGCCATAGAATTACTACCTCCGCGATTGCGGAGATGGATACCTGGCATGCGTTAATGGTCGTAAACATGATTGTTTTCTGTCTTTTCATAGATTGCCATTTTGAACGATCTTGACTAATCTCTCTTGTATCCCTAATACACATTAATCTTGCTATATACTTCTTTGTGATCAATCTGCCTTAAGAAGAATGTCTCCAACTTGATCTGTAAATGTTATACACGGTCGTCCTCTAATAATAGGCACCATCTCATTTTCGTTTCCATTTTCTTATATAGGATACGTCTTAGTAAGATTGTAGGTAGTATTGCGGCTAAGTAATTTTGTGGTGGAATTTCATTCCTAATGGAGCTTAGTATAACCTCAATAATAATTATCTAAATTATCAAAGCTTGGAAGAATCCAATACTTTACTCATTCCTTATTGTTTTATCAAACCCGAACGAAATAAATGACGTAAATATATAATATCTATATTAAAGGGTGATGCACATAAGTTATATTAAAAATAATTAAGGAACTTAACGGCATAAGCCTTATATGTATTCAATCATACCTCTTCATCATATCAAAGTATTTATACAGTTTCCGGCTATAACTCAAGAAAACATTTATCTTCCAACTCAATGATTTATTTATACTCAAGAGCTTCAGGATATAAAGATAAAAATTAAAAAGTTACGATAAACAAGGAGTATTTGAACTCTTTCGTTCATTGAAAAGTGTTTGGTTTATCTTTAATCAGCTTTCAAGTGTACTTGTATTGCTTTGAAGCTCTTGATGTCTCTACTTAAGGGGTTGGAAGTAGCTATAAAGACTATCTTTATTACGCATACTTACTATAGAATAGTTATTTAGTATACTTAACGATTTCTGGTAGGTAGTTGAAGTATTCGGATGTTGGCTATTGAATGATTTTGAAGTTTTGTTCTTATTATTTAAATTGATTGTTATAAAACTAAGCTCTAATGTTGTATGACAGTTACATACTACAATAGAGAAAATATTGTTTTATCTTTAAGTTTGAACTGTCTTTCCGTTATGAAATTGTATAATTAAATTGTTTTATCTTTTTAATTTTTATTGTATATGCTTATGTGTACTTATTTCATTGACATAACTTTATGCGTAAAAGTCATTACTTTTAAAAATGTTATACATATGTATATAATTACATTACAAATATATTACATACATTTAAGTATATTACCAAAACCAAAGATAACCATTCAACATTCAGCCCCTCACATCTCCCAATCACATCCTTCATATCAATACCCAGTAACAGTTACATTATAATGATGTAATGCACATCCTCTTAAGATTAGTGCAGTCGAGGGCATAGCAATCTCAAAGAACAGTCTGGTTACTTAGCGGTAAGAATATCCGGTCAAGTGCGAGTTATTTTAAGAACACACGATTTACTATCTCTATATGAAATGCTTGTAATAACTCATGGCTCAATGTTGCGTGTTTTGAGCTAGTATGGAACGTAAACAGAATGCAAACTAGCTGCCGTTCTTTCTTGCATGTCAAAAGAAGCTAAAGTACTAGAGGTTAATGGAATTTAATGAATAATCCTCTATATATTCCATCAGGACCCTGTTTTTTAATTTACCTTGCTAGCTGGGACGTATATAGAATGCGAACTAGCTGCCGATCTGCCCGGCATATCGTAGTAGGTTAAAGGACTAGGGGTTGATATAATCTAATGGATAATGTGCTAGCAACCTGTTAATATTTTATATAACTATAACGACCCGGATTGGTTTGTTAATTGACCGAAAAGAAATTATGTTGACAAGGGTATGTCCACATACATATACATTCACGGCCTTTAATCTCCTTCGGGATAGCCAGAACCTCGGTGATATAATAACTCCTAGATCACTTTTTAGAATGAATATTGTGGTTGCAATGTCATGATGAAACATTGGTGGCAGGTTGCTAGCCCAATAGATTATATTTACTTTCAGTCCCTTAGTCGCTTCCTACGACATGCCGAGAAGAACGGCAGCTAGTTAGCATTATTTTCACGTCCCAGATTAGCACAGGAGGTTCCGTCCACACCAAAAGGGATGAAGAGATTTGTATATGTATGTCACTACATAGTATAAAACAAAGTCGCTTTCTCTGTCCCTATGTCCCTTTGTACGATTAAATCTTTGAAACTACGCAACAGATTTTGATGCGGTTTTTTTAATAAATAGAGTGATTCAAGAGGAAGGTTTATATGTAACATCCATTAAATAGTGGAGTAGGCTATATATTTTATACCCGTGCGAAGCCGGAGCGGGTCGCTAGTATTATACTATTTATAAATGAAATGAAATGCTTGTGATAACTCAATGTTAGTGTCAGAGAGATATTTTACTGCCCACGGCTTGTTTGATATAGTGGGTTGTGATGAGCTTTGGTTGTTACAGTAATAGGAAAATAATTACTTGTAGTTATTCTTAGTAGGTACTTGTAGTTCTTAGTAATTCGGTTTAAGATGTAGTACATAATAAGATGCACTTATGTCAGTAAGTGTAATAAGTAAGGGTTATAGAGACTTGAACAGATAAGGCTCATAAATTTTATTTAGTTTGAGATTCTCACTATGGTTTTCAATAATCAATTATTTAATTGCTTCATAGATACATAGATATACATTTTCGTACTTATATCCCTTCAGGGTGATCAGAAGCTCGGAACACTATAGAGATCATGCACGTAAATTATATTTGTTTCGTTAGTGTTGCTATGGTTTTCAATAATTAATATGTATACATACATATACATTTACGCCCTTTTCCCTTTCGGGGTGGACAAAATCTTGAAATAATAAATTGAAATATAATTTGAAATACAATATCACCTTGGTCACTTTTTAACATTAATATTGGGGTTGTGATGTCATATGCAACATTGTGTCATGAATGCATTTAAAATTTAGTTACTTATGTAAATGATGAATACCCTGTTCACATCATTGAGTTAAAAGAAACCTACCTATTCATATGATATTCTAATACATTTCCAAGATGCATTAACCGAAACACGAGCTAAATTTATCAAATAAGATCACAGAAATGCACTTGAAACAGAACTGTTCAATTATGATATCAGGAATCCATTTGTAATGGTGTATTAGCCATAAATAATCCTACACCTGGCATTAGTCTACACAAATCATTTGCCTGCAGGGTATGCTCATGTGTTAGTTCAGCGACCACCAACACGATTCATAATATTGTAGGAGACATACACCGATTGAACTAGCCCCTTGCTAAGTTAATTTAGGATTTGTGTTTAGGGTACTCAATGTATATTTGAGAAATATATACTTATTATATATGGATAAATACAAAGCATCTTTAACCGTTCTATACTAGACTGGGACGTTAAAAGAATGCTAACAGTTGCTGTTCTTCCTTTAATATCATAGGAGGCGACTAAGGGACTAGGGGTAAATGGAATCTATTGGGCAATTGGCTATTAACCTATCATCAAAGTTCCATTATGACATCGCACCCTTAATATTCATGCTAAAAAGTGACTTATCACGGTTCTGTCCAGTTCGAAAGGATTTACATACATATATAGCATATAATCAACTACTAGACTGAAAATTAAAAGCTTCTTAACTCTGCCTCCGCCGGGAATCGAACCCGATTAGCGTTCAGGTGGTTAACCTTTCGCATCACGGAGGTCGCGTATACAGTTTCAATACTTTCAATGGAATAAACAAACGTCTTTGTGCTGGTAATTAGAACCGGGTTCGTGTCCGGTGCGGCATATAGGTGTATAACTATGCCTGTCAAGACAGATGCGAACTAGGAATTGAAATATTGAATTGATGCAGACATGTGCATTGAATTGAATTGATTTGCGATTGACGGAATGTTGTTTATACGAGTAATATGGAAGTAGTAATGAGGTAGAACAGAAAAGTTTTCTAATCTAGTTAAATTTAATACTGAAGTATCTGAGTGGGGATTGTATGGAGAAATAAATTCTTTTGTCATAATTTCTGCGTCTTTAATTATGCGTTTTGTAACTAGGTGGCACTATTTTTGGAGCGTTCATCATATAGATCGTTGTTTGGAAATTCATCAACACATTTTAATGAAACAATTTAACTAAAGTGATGCAAATTTCCTGAACGTATCTATATATTATAGAAAAACTAGACCTGAATACAACCTCAACACAGCAAAACTGTTAGACACAAACATAACACATGTTTTCATTGACACTATTCCAACGAAACTAAATCACATGTACAATAACTCCCTTGTAACATATATATTTCAATGTCTTGAGCAATTATTAAGTGTCCAACAACTCATATGACATATGCATGTCGTCATCATTTCAAAGAAACAGTGCTAATCCCGTTTCATGTGGCAACACTTCCTTTCTGACAAGTACAGGCGTCGTATGTTTAAAATAAGCCACGAAAATAACTCATCGATACTGTGTACTTATGAATGAGTAATGTAGGTTTAAGAGTGGATTTTACAACGTAGGATTCGTCAGAGAAGTTTCGATGTGAATCAATAAAGTATGGTTATATATGTATGTATGAATTAAAATGCTTTTAAACAGCGTAACTGCAGATATTAGAACAAATAAGTATGATAAAACTGAATAATTTTACTGCTTTCTAAGTTGCCAAGTAATACAGCTAATAATGTGTCACTATGTTATATATGAACCTACGTACTAAATACTAACTAATTTTATATTATACAAATACATTACGTTCGAACGATTCAGCTTTCAAATCAGTACAAATTATACAGCATTTTCAATGAACATATGAGGTTTAAATATAACCATTGCAAACATACACCCTTTAGCCAATTGTACTTGCTCACAGCTCAATAACTTAGTGGAACACATGGCAATAATAATGAGTGTTCCTTCAATTCTCACAAGGATGTTGTGATTCATCACTTAAGGCAGCTCTGGGGCTTATTTGTCATAATTAACTACAATTGTTTTGATGATAGACAAACCCGAGTAACAACATCGTTAATGAAAGTTCGTACTTTGTATGAGGAGATGAATGTACTTGTATAATATATATTAAGACATATAACAGTCAGATAGACGCTATATTGCAAAAAGGTGACGTTAGGAGTACTTATAACCGCCGAGAGTGTATGAGAAGATGTATGAATGTCAATGAGGCGAAAGTGGTCAGTCAGGATCGGGACAAATGGGGATCCGTGATCTCTGCCTACCCCTCTACAGGGAATCAGGCGTGATGTGTATGTATGTATGAATGTACTTGTCTTTTGATAATTGATAGTTTAGGATTTGATTACGTGACTTAGAGACTTGAAGATTATAATATTTAGTTATTTATATAATCATAGGCCATAATGGAAAGCAGAAAAGCGTAGTTCTTAACTCTGCCTCCACCGAGAATCACGGGATCTCACGATTAGAGTTGAGGTGATTAACCCCTCGTTGGTAAGACACCATTACTAATATACCTCTTCTTGTTACATATATCCTTTCTTGCATGTTATATCCTTAACAACGTGTCTATAACGAAATAATCTTCAAAGCATCTTACCATGTCATTCTTTAGAGGATTATGTATATAAATACGCTTGCATTTCAGTAATAACTAACCTATAATACGTACTTAAATAACCAACATTTAAAAGCTTAAGAGCTTACCCTACGTTCAAGTACGAGCTACCTTAATAAGTGCACCACTACACAAAAATCAACATGCGTACACTCAAGGCAAATCAACGGACTCGGCATTACACACTGTAATTGCACGCGTGGAGCAGGCCATCCACCACAAACAGTCTACACTGGGATGCTTCATCGACATTGAGGGAGCATTCGACAGAACGAGCTTTGTGAGCATAGCAGGGGCCCTAGAGGGGCGTGGCGTTGAGCCCGCCCTCGCTGGTTGGGTGGACGGCATGCTGAAGGGCAGGACCGTCACCGTGACTGTGGGGGGGGGCTTTGCGTGCTCAGGTTGTGCAGGGCTGCCCTCAGGGAGGTGTGCTTTCGCCACTTCTCTGGAATCTGGTGGCTGATGGGCTCATCACGAAGCTGAATCACGGATCTTTCTTCACCGTGGGCTATGCTGATGACATTGCCATTCTCCTGAGCGGACCTGTTGAGAGCACATTGTGCGACAGGATGGGTATGGCGCTCAGGACGGTCGAGGATTGGTGTAGAAATAACGGACTGTCTGTGAATCCGTCAAAGACCGAACTTGTGTTGTTCACCAAGAGGAGGAAGAGGGCGCCGCTGAAACTGCCACGGCTGTTCGGCGAGCGCCTGTCCCTGGCAACAGAGGTGAAATACTTGGGGATAATTCTTGATGACAACTTACGCTGGAACAAGCATTTGGACAAGAAGCTCGCAAGGGCCTGCGGGCTCTTCTTCCAGTGCAAACGGCTTATAGGCAAAACATGGGGCCTCAAACCTGAAATTACCAAGTGGATGTACACGACGCTGATCCGACCCGTAGTGGCTTATGGTTCAGTCGTCTGGTGGCAAAGAACTGAATTGTCCACGGTGGTACAGAAACTTCAAAGATTCCAGAGAATCGCTACGACCGCAATAACCGGATGCATGAGGACGACTCCATCGGCTGCCCTTGAGGTCCTGGTGGACTTGGCGCCCTTGGATCTGTACATTCAGCAAGAAGCTACTATGGCCGCAATTAGAATCGATAACTCGGGCCACTGGGCTCGCAGCGACTGTCCTCACACTAGGATACTAAAAAGGGCCCTGGCAAGGGAACCGCTGTTGGGGGCATCGTGTGACAGAATCCCTGCCGTGTGGGCAATGCAAAAAAACTACAGGATCAACATGCAGGAAGACGGAGATCGAGCGGACACCAAGTACGTCCGTATATACACGGATGGCTCCAAGACCCATAATGGCACTGGAGCGGGTATATACTCAATAGATCTCAACATAAATATATCACTGTCTCTGGGGGTCCACAGCTCCATATTCCAATGTGAATGTGTGGCAATTATCGAGGCGGCGGTCGCCGTTCTGCGACGTGGACTCAAGGGATACCACATAAAGGTGGTCTCGGACAGCGCTTCCGTTTTGATGGCGCTGTCCAGTACGACAATAACATCAAAGCTAATACACGAGTGTCATCTCCAGCTTACCAAGGTGTCCATTATGAATAGTGTGACACTGCAGTGGATTAGAGGGCATAGTGGATCACTTGGGAACGACGCAGCGGATGAGCTTGCAAGAAGAGGAGCGGGGGCGGCCTTAGTGGCTCCGGAGCCTTTGTTGCCCCTACCCTTTAGCAAGTTCAGATCATGGATAAGAACCTGGACCAGGGAACTACACAATTTGAGATGGAGGGAACACGATGGCTCGAGCCATTCAAAGGAAGTTTTTCCGGAGTTGGCCCCCAAATTAACGAACAAATTGCTTCAACTAACGAGAAGAGAACTGCGTGTGATGACCGAAAATATCACCGGCCATTGCAGACTAAACGGGCACCTATTCAAGCTCGGAATCACGGATAGCCCACTGTGCAGGGGCTGCATTGACTCCACTGAAACCATTAGCCACGTTGTCCTGGAGTGCGGGGCCGTGACTGAAGATCAGGCTAAAATCCTTGGGAAACCGGGGTCGCTTCGGGAAGCCTGTGAAGACACTAGGCGTCTTCTGCGCTTCTGGCGGGTGCTGGGCTGGCTGGAATAGTCAGCGACATCACGCAAAATGGTCCCAGTGTGGACTAATTGCGGAAACCACGGAGCCCAATAAACTAAACTAACTAAACTTACCTTACGTTCAAATTAACATTTTAACTGCCCACCTATTTGAATATCTACAAAAATCGGGGATAAAATGAATCTACATAATCCGATCATATCTCGTTTGGGTACCTCTATAAGTACTTGTAAAGGGTACAGGTACTGCTTGTAAACTGGCGGCGTTCTTTCATGTTGAACCTTGCGGGTTAGAGGTTAACAATCTGAGATTGTCTTGATGCATTTCTTGTCTTGTAATACGATTTAATATAAGAAGATTTCCTTTTACTTATAAGGATTTAAATGTAATTGCTTGGGAACCAGCCGAGGCTTGCAAGTTGCAAGATGGTTGCCAGTATAGAGGTTTAATTTTGTGCTATGTATAGTGATAATTGTGTTTATTTAATGTGTGAGTAGTGTGGATATAGTAGAGCAATATTTAGAGCTTTTTAGACATGTGTTAGAATTTAAAATCTTTGATTTCATTTTTATTTCTACTTTAAGTTTATAATTAATAACTAACGGGACTTATCGCGTATGTTTTAATATAATAATTAAGTATAAATCGCGAATCTCTTAAAACTATAATTTAAGTTAATAGTTTTAATTTATTCATGCAGAAATGTTTTCTGAAAGGAACAATTTGATGTATTTTTTTATTATTTAGTTATCTTACTCACAATATGTGGTTTGGAATCAACTTATAACTTATTAGACCAAGAATTAGCGCTTAAAAATGTATACGTCAATACTATAAATCGTAAGTTATGTGTCAATTTAATATATTTCTATTAAAGATTTCCAAAGTTTCACAAAGGAAGAATAATTAATGCTATAAAACCATGGTATACTACATTCAAACCCTTATTACACAATTCCAGACAACCCACGTATGAAAAACGTGTCCAATTAACCTAAATGTCCGAAATATCAGTTTAACACTTAGTGGAACTGTCACACTATGTAGGGCACCAAGTATTCCCTGGAGCGAGAATAATGTATTAAAACACGCAGACCCTGATACTGTAACAAGAGCTTAATTAATCAGTGACATAAGTATGTCGACGGTTTATTTATTAGGTTCCTAGTTAGCGGAATTACCTGGATGGTGACTTGGGAATATTGCTTAAAATGTAGTGTTTGTGTTTGTTTATATCGGGATCTTAATTTCTAAACGAATGCCTTATAAAAAGAACTAAAAAGAACTTTTTGGGGCATATATTGATTGAATGAGTAGTTATCAGGATTAAGTCTATACAAATTAGGCCCTCTGTATGTAATTCAATTGATAAAACTAATAGTTGTCACGTTTTCTCCATTGCTGCATTTTTAATTAGAAATACATATAATTCATCAAACCTGTGACTTAGCTATAGATATTAAATAAATATAATAATAATAACTTGAATCTTATATTAAGATAAACCTTGTAGATTATTCCGTACATAATAGATAGGTACTTCAATGAAATCATTTTATACTCAGAACTCTATTTGATGGTAATATTTACCCAAAACATGTAGTGTTGATCTCAAGAACAGATAAGCTTCGATTGTGTAACTTAAAGGTTTAATAATGCATGCATTTATTTGTATGTACTTGGTGTTTCAATTATTTAGAATGTAATATTGAGTAAGTTTAAACCAACAATGCTTATAAAGGTATGCTAGAGTCTATGATGTTAACATGTAATAGTATATTTTTCTCAAGTCTCATTTTTAAATTATATTCATTTTATGATTAAAGTTTTTATATCACGGTCCAAATGTGATATCTGTCGTATTTCTTAGGATTCTAAATACCTAAGCGAATAGCTCGATAACCGTATCTCAATATTTTGATAAAGAGAAAAGCAATCAAAAATTCAAGACAATCAGAATATTGTAATGGCTTTTATTAACGAGAATATCTACTTTATTGGTAGCTTAGATCACCAAGTGTATGAAAAATCGAAGTAGTTAGAAATTAATAATAAATATACAAAGAATACAAGATTTGGACGAACTGATATACCTACTGACCATTTTCTAAAGCCTCAACCAGGTGTCCATCTCCGCAATTGTGAAGGTAATTCTATAGCCACCTCGAACACACTTGTTGACCAGATAGTTAGTACTCAATGTTTAACTAAAAAGTAAAGCAATTCCACAGCAAGGGGCTAGTTCAATTGGTGTCAGTGTCCTACAATATTATTATAACTCGTACTGAGAAAAAGGTTCCCCAATCAATCTCTACACGGAAAATATTTTATGTTCGAAAAATTCTCATTTATAACGATTTAACCTAGCTTCATAGAAATCAAATGAAATTCATACAGCTGGTTAGTACGAAAAGTAAAGCAATTCCGTTACACACACAATAACGTTTGAGACCTCATTGTGCACATCCCTTCTCCCAAAGAAACAGGTCCACCCACTAATGTTATCCAACACTGTCGAAATGTAGAAAGTCATCGATTACCAAGGGCCGACTTTCGCTATGTGGGTTAACTGTTATCTATGGTTAGAGACAGGCAATAGGCAAAATGGGAGGAAATAATTAGAAGGGCTTTGGTGTAGAATAGAGTATAAAGGCTTAATGTTCTTAGATCGACTAGTCTGTAAAACAGAAGCGAAGCTCTGGAATTTTCATCTAACTTGTGATAATGCAAAGTTATGATTCTGTTTTTTTTATTTATCTATTTTACTGTACTTAATGTAATGGCTTTATGCCTATGATTTTAGAGTTTTTCAAAGTAATTACGATCCTATGAAAGCTTTTGCCAACAACAGAGGAAGAAGAATATTGCTTCATATTTCTTAATTATTTACATTAAGAAATATATAAATAATAAATATATACTTGGAAAATACGTGTCAAAACGAAACCACCTCTTTTGATTTCGGAAACTACTTATTCAGTCATATTTACACAGCCCTCCAAAAGTCAGAACTAAAGATAGTAAAGCATAAATATTAGCAATATAAACACCCACTACTGTTACTTGAGCACTACTCAAGCCTACTCACTCAGTAGGTAGTACAGAGAGCCCAGTTCGTTTAGTAGGTTGTAGTAAGAGGCTTTGAAAGACTGATTCGCGTTCATACGTAAACAGAACTGGCTAATGAAATATGCGTAGGTTTGGTAAGTGCTCTTTGAAATTTCCTGTTACTTTCTCCTCTCAATTATAAGCTACTAGCGACCCGCTCCGGCTTCGCACGGGTATAAAATATATAGCCTACTCCACTATTTAATGGATGTTATTATACATATAAACCTTCCTCTTGAATCACTCTATCAATTAAAAAAAAACCGCATCAAAATCCATTGCGTTTCAAAGATTTAAGCATACGAAGGGACATAGGGACAGAGAAAGCGACTTTGTTTTATACTACGTAGTGACAGTGATATGTACTGTTGTAATATGAGGTATAAAGTCGAGTTTTGGAATAGACCGTCTTTGTTTTGATAGATATTACTTACTAATTTTAAGCATGAATATTCGTTTTGAGATAATTTATGAACCAATGGTTACATGATGTTAGACCACTGTCCAATAGATTCCAATTAATTACCACCACGAATACTAAGATGAGGGAAAACATTGCATCGTGAGGAAACCTACATGTTCCCCGAACTGGTAATAGTTACTGCTTGGAAATGGCGACATGGTTTACCACATGTCACATTGAGTACTGGCTATTTGGTCAACACGTGGGCTCGAGGTAGCCATAGAATTACTACCTTCTAAATTGTGGAGATGGACACCTAAATCTCTGACTACCCTGCAAGGGTTAAGGGTCGTGAACACTTGTGTTTTTTTTGTCCAATAGATTCCATTTACTTACTACAACCATATTTGAAATGGACACCAAACATATTGCTAAACGTACAAGGGCCACATTAGAGTTAGGACTATATTTTGGTGTTATTTGATGTCCTTTTAAATACTACCCAAAATACTTCAAAACGTACTTATAACACTTAATTAAAAAAGCCTTTTAATCAAGATTAAGAACCCTTGTGTTCTACCAATGGTGTCGGCTTCTACAGCGAAATGTCGGCAATAAATTGCGGCCAATTAGCAATGTTGCGGCGACTTTAGTTGGCGACAAAGCGATCGCGACCACTTAACATACGCGGGCGCGACCTTACAAGGAACGGAAGGGATCGTTTGAATATGTTGGATAAGTTAGTGTGTTTGTGTGTAAAGAAACAAAAGTTTGGTACATATTGTGTTGTATAGTTGATTTGATATGAAATAATACGGAGATAGCGTCTTTTGCTTCATCTAGTAAGTTGAGCGAATAAAAGGTTTCATTTTGTGTATACGTTTAAATAATTTAGATTACTAATTAATAATGTTTGTTATTATAAAATGTTTTAAGCAATGACTAGAGAAAATCGTATACATGGTTATTAATCCAGTTAAAGATAGTACTGCCCTAAATGAAAGACAGTTTCTATTTAATCCGTGAAGGGAAGAATAATAATAAGTGATACAACAATATTTAAAAAAATATTAGTAAGAAGTACCTATAGAAAGCAGAAGAAGAAAAATAATATGCAATTTATTTTTAGTATTGAACCACCGCAGTGTCTTCTAGAAAGTTAGACTGTCATAACATCCACTTATTCTCAAATTGTATATTAATATGCATAAACAAAGTTAATTTTTATTGAAAAGAAATGTAGAAAAAACTAAAAAATAACAAAAAAAACGGAAATAACCAAAGCAAAGCCCGTGGCAGCAACAAGTAAACACAAAATGAAGAAATTCACGCACCGATCCCGACCATTTTAATTGCTACTCGTTTTTCGTGAAATGTTTTTAATTAAAATATTTTGCTTTCTTTTCTCGCATCGTAATGCGGAAATTAATTATTCATAGACATGGTTGAGGACATTAAACCAATTTCACTTAACCACCCACCGTTTTATGGTGTCTGAAAGGTACATTTGAATCAGGAACTAATATCTCACAATGACAGAACTAGACAGTCTATGTTGGCGTGCCTGCTAACGTCCGATAATCGGTGACAGATTTTTTGTATACATATACTAATTGTTGTAACGTGTACTAATACGTATGTAAATGTAAAAGTATACTAATTGTTACAGTATATCGTAAACATTTTACAAAATGTTACTTAAAATTAAATAAATTCAATCACATCATTTGGTTATTCAAGAAATAATAAACATGGTAATTCATACAACATACGAGTATAACAAAATGTACCATATATATTTCTATTTATGTGTTATTTTGTGTGTAGGTGTGTGTGTAAGACCTGTCTATAAGATCAAGATGGTAATAATTAAAACGTAGTATATGGTTTGGACATGTTATGGGGATGAATGATAGTAGATTGACAAAAGGAATAATAGGGTAGGTGAATTGGAAGGGCGGTTACGTAGGGGCGGGCCCAATAAGACATAGGACAGTCAGATATAGATAGTCAGAGATATAGGCCATATTGAAAAAGGGTGATGTTAGAAGTACCTATTACTGCCGAGTGTATGAGTGTCAACGGTAAAATATAACGGGTCCGCGATCCTCACCCTACCTCAACAGGGAATCCATCGTGATGTGTATGTAGCTATGTAAATAAGAATCGGCCGATAAATCGGTCAACAAAAAGTCGGTGGTGGGCAGGCACGTTTAATTTTGAAGCGATATTTACGAGATGTTCTCGAGAACAATAGTAACAAAAGGAACTTGATAGTTACTCCCATATAGTCAATTTTGGTGAGACACCTTTGTTCGGAGTTTTTGTCTATTTCCATAAATTACCTTGCCACGTATAGGGTGGGATATAGTACCTGCTATTGTCATGGAAACCGACGGACGTGACGTAACAAGGTGATAGGGGTTTGAATCCCGAAACTCGTTTGAATATTAACGACTCAAGTAAGGTTTTTTTTAAGTTGACGTTTGGTTACGAGTATGATAAATTCATTTTTGTCGTTAGATTTTATTAGTGATATTGTGGTATGATAAAATTTTACTTTCTTGCAGATGTTAGTTTCTTTGTATTTAATGTATATAACTTACAAGCATTATTTTTCTGATTCATGAATCCATGGTCGAAATACAGGGGAAAATATGCATGCTTTCAATTTAAATGTGGATAATAATTTCGTATTAAATTTCAGTGCTGAACCTTTTGATACTCTTATGTTTTCAATCAAATATACTTAAAAAGAAATGTAAGTATACATGAACTATTTTTAATACACCTGTGTTTGCATGAAAGTTAATAACTTCCTATGTTAGAATAGATTCTTCTTCTTCTTCTTCTTCAGCACAATTGTGTCCATAGTTGGACGTATGCCTCCTGCATTTCTCTCCATCGAGATCTTAGTGCGGCGTATCTACTCCAGGTCGGCCCTGCCGTCTTTCGGATGTCGTCCGACCATCTGGCTGTTGGTCTGCCAGCGCTTCTCGCTCCCGTCCGAGGTCGCCACATCAGACATTTATATGACCATCTGTCATCTTTGCAGCGACAAACGTGACCGGCCCATCGCCACTTTAGTTGTGCGACTCTCCTTACAATGTCGGCAACTCTGGTGCGTCGTCGTATTTCGACGTTCCTCACTCTATCCCGTAACGAGATGCCAAGCATTGCTCTCTCCATCGCTCTCTGAGTGACCTCTAGATTCTCACTCTTTCGGCTGTCAGCGTCCACGTTTCGCAAGCGTACGTTAATACAGGGAGGACACATTGATTGAAAACCCGTGTTTTAAGGCTCTGTGGGATTTTTGACTTGAACACGTCGCGTAATTTCCCAAAAGCTCCCCATCCTAGCTGGATTCTTCTATTAATTTCTGCGTCTAGTGTGTCGCCTTCGAGTGTGATTTTCTGCCCAAGGTAAATGTACTCTTGCACTTTTTCAATGGTGGTGCCTGTGATTTTAATCACATCTGAGTTCTGTGGGCCCATCCATTTGGTTTTTTCCGAGTTCATTTTGAGACCAACTCGTAACGACGACTCAACTCACAAAGCATCCGTTCAAGGTCATGGGCCGATTCCGCTGGCAAAACAATGTCATCTGCGAAACGCAAGTGGTTCAGGTGCTGTCCGTCAATGTTCAAGCCATAGTTTTTCCAATCTAAAGTGGTGAATACGTCTTGCAGAGCATTAGTGAACAGTTTTGGCGAGATTACGTCACCTTGACGTACGCCTCTCTTCAACGGGATCTTAACCGATTCACCCTGCATATGTACCGTCATTGTTGCCGATCTGTACAGATTTTTCAGCAATGTAACGTATCTGTAGTCTATACGACACCTTTGTAGAGATTGAAACACCGCCCAGTGTTCCACTGAGTCGAAGGCCTTCTCATAATCCACATAGGCTAGGTAGAGAGGCATGTTATACTCTTTGGATTTTTGTATCACTTGCCTTAATGTGAATATATGATCCATTGTGCTAAAGCCACCTCTGAATCCCGCCTGTTCTATGAGCTGGTGTTCATCCAGCCTCCTAGCCATTCTTGATGTCAGAACACGTGAAAACACCTTGTAGATTTGGCTAAGAAGAGTGATTGGGCGGTAATTTTTCAAGTTTGACTTAGCACCCTTCTTGTGGAACAAAACAACCAAACCATCCATCCACGAGCTAGGTATCACACCTGTAAAGAGTATCTCATTGAACATTTTTCGAAGCTCTTGTATTATTGGCTTTCCACCTGCCCTCAACAGTTCCGTGGTTATGCCATCTTCACCAGGTGCTCTATATCCTTTGAGTCTCTTTAGCGCTTGTTTCACCTCCCGTAAACTGAATTCTGGGATGTCCTCTGTGTAATGTTTCGTCAGAGGTGCCCTTTTATCTTCAGCGTCCGTCAAAGGCTCGTAAGCGTGTGGTTCATATAGCTCTCTATAGAACTTGTCAATTATATCCAGCATCCCCTTGACACCTGCAACTAGTTCTCCCCTATCGTTTTCTAGTTTAGCAAGCTGACTACAACCACTGCTCGTTTCTCTATTGAAAACTTTAGGCCCACGATATCTTTCTATGAGCTGTTGGATCTTCTCAGTATTCCTTTTCCTTATATCCTGCCTTACTGCCTTGGATATACGTTTATTGAGGTCTCGGTGTTCTGGAGAGTGATATTTCCCTAAGCTCAGATTTCGTCGTTGTAGCAACAGCCGCTCGGTGTCAGACGATAGCTTTGCCTTGTTCTGTGGTAGTTTACTAAACACCTCCTTGGCTACAGTAGTGATAGTTTTGGTCATATGGGCATATCTATCATCCAAAGACACCTCGAAGCACTCGGTCAATGGTATGTTCAGACCTTCAGTCAGCCGTTCTTCGAACAAAGAGTTTATTCCTGGAGGAATGTTCAGATTGGCTAATGGCTTCTTCAAAAGCTTCATCCTTTCCAGTTTTGTGTCAATCCTGATGGTACTTCTTACCAGTCTATGGTCACTCATTTTTAGTTTCTTGAGGACAGTTGCATTGGTGACAATTTGTTTCCGGTCAGCACAGATGTAATCTATTTCGGCTTTAGTTTTCCCATCTGGACTGGCCCAAGTCCATCTGCGATTAGCCTTTTTGCGGAAGAAGGTGTTCATTGCAAAGAATTCCCTTGCTTCTAGAAAGTTAGCCAAATCTTGTCCTCTTGGGTTTCTTGCTCCATATCCAAAAGAACCCACACAAGATTCCTCATTTGTTCCACAGCCCAGTCGTGCATTAAAGTCACCCATAATGACATTAAATTGTGTTTTTTTACCATCTGACAAAGCCCTGTCAATGTCCTCGTAGAATAGATCCATCTCGGCGTCTGTGTGTTGTGATGTTGGAGCATAGACTTGAACGATTCTTATTGCATACCGTTTATTCAAGCCAAGGATCATGTAGGCTACTCGTGGTGAAATACTGCGTATCATTCTCACATTGTTGGCTATGCGTTTGTGAACTAAGAAGCCCACACTACCGATGGCCGAATTGCTGTCTCCTGTGTGGAACATCACATTGCCTGAGGCAAGTTTGATGGTGTCTTCACCCTTTCTTTTAATCTCAGCTAATCCTGGAACATCCCATTTTAGTCCGTCCAGGTCTCGTTCAAGCTCCTCCACTTTAGCTTGCAGTCTCAGGGTCCGTGTGTTAAAAGTAGCCAGTTGTAGTTGGGTTTGGCAGCTCCGTCCCATCCAGTGATTCTTAGCACCCCTTGTAGCACCGTAACCATAGCCGCTGCCGGAGCTAGGAATAGTGCGACCGCTGGGAACTAGGGGCCTTTTTCCGATTTCCATTTTCATTGCAGGGTTAGTTAGCCTAATCCACCACGCTGGCCAGACGTCTTGGCAGATGAATCCTTTTTGAGAGGATTTAATCCCTCATGGCTGATGTCTCTCCAGGTTGGGCTAATTAACCGCCGCCCATGGCTCGGCGTTGGGTGAATTACGGCAGTCTATACACCTTCCTGCCTACCATCCTCCTTTCTCATCCGGGCTTTGGACCGGCAACGGCGGAGAATAGATTATGTATAATATATGTTCAGTTCATCTATACATTCACTAGCATCTCAAACAAATAAATAAACATTTTGACCACAGACAAGACAGAAATTTAAAAATAAACGTTATGCCCAAAAACAAGACAAACTAAGCTTCTACTCTCTGGTCTGTAGTCTATGGTCGCCATTCGCGCCTTACAAGTCGAGAATAGGTACTTAGGTTAAATGAGACCATTATTTTCATTAGTTGTGTGGCTTATTGGTTCTTAGTTACGACAGCAATAACCGAGTTTGGAGTCAATTAGAGCAAGGAGGGTTGTTTAATCTCTTCGGGCCATAGACATGCTATTGTGGAGTCACGTAGTCAGCTAATCAGTTTAAATTTCCCCGTAATAGAGCTATGCTGGTAAAGGAAACGTCATTAGCTGGTATCTTAGGATATCTTTTGTGCCTAACTGCTATGCAAATGCAGTCCTATTCTAAATGCTAAGAGAAAAAGGGTAGCGTAGATTTTGCGTAATACAATTGGCTAAACTTTTAATTAAGTGAGATAGTTTTATTTATCGATAAGGGTACGCAGTTTTTATTTTAATAAGTTTTTGGTACGCTTATTTTTTTTCATTATTCATGTTTAAGCTTGCATCGTACTTTTCTACTTAAAATGACAATTAACTACAACCTTTAATTAATTTTATTTTAATATCAATAAGAAATAATAATGGTATGGGAGTTACTGCCATGACACTAAATCTATGAGAGAAATTATCCTATCCATCCTTCAATGGTTTAAAGAATATGAATGATTTGAATATGAAGAATTTACGGCGGGTGTACGTAGCGAGAACAGAAGATCATGTATGAGAAGGTTTATCTGTGTTAGTGAAGCAAGAGTGATTTCAGGTCCGTTCCAGGTGACAATCGACAATCTCTGCCTATCCCCTTAGAGTCGTACACGCGTACATGTGTGTAATATGAAAATATCAACAAAATATATTTTATTGTTTTAATATATGATATGAGATTTAACACATGAATATAGGCTAAATATCATATAATACGAGATTAAACCTATGACTGTATCCATAAGAATAACACTATAAAACAACCATCATATATTCGATATATGTATTAGTACTATATCGATTTGCCTCCAACGATGTTTGTTCACTTGATTGATGGATATTGCATCAATGGGATGTCGGTTTGTTTGTTGTCATTTAGTATGATAGTTTGTTGACCTACTGCCTGACCTAGTTCTCATGACAACGAAGGTATGTAATAATAGGACGAAATCAGACCTAATTGACAAGGTGATAAATATATTAGCTAGAACATGGGAATTATAACCTATAACCGCCGAGTGTGTGAGGTGTATGAGTGTCAATGAAGCGTAGTCTGTCAGGATTGGGACAAATGGGGATCCGTGATCTCTGCCTACCGCTCTACAGGGAATCAGGCGTGATGTGTATGTATGTAATTATCTCTGCTTTATAAAAGTCTATTATACAATCTACCATTAAAATTATAAAACAAACTTTATAGCTGTAACAAACTGGATTCGTCTTGCGAGCCTGTACTATTTCGATTCGATACAGACTCGATGCAACGGGTGAATCGATATGCGGGCCCATTCCTAAGAAATTATTTTGGTCCCTTTTATTTTTAGATCAGTGCACACATGTATTGGCTACAAGTTATTTATACTATGGCGCATGATATGCAAGTGCTGTGACCTCATTGTACAAAGAATCGCTTCTGTTTATAGATGTATGAAACTTCGATTAGAATTCACTAGTAAACTTGAAAACTGAGATAAAAGTTGAAATCTTGATACAGACATAAATATTCACGCTCCTTAATCCTTTTTAGAGGGATTCAATCTTGGAGATATTATATATCATTGCAGTAATGTTTAATAAACTAACTTTCTTCGGCGACTCGGTTTATGAACTATTGACTTTGGTGCTGACTATCTGATAAACCCACGTGGTTCCAGTTGCCCATAGAAACACTTACTCCGTAGTTTCGAAGATGGATACCTGAACTTTCGGCTATTCACAAGGGTTTATTCCTGTTTATATCATACATCTATATATGTTTACTTATATGTTCAGAACCGTTAACCCCTTTCGGGGTGGACAGAACCTTGGAAATATAAAAACTTTTCCTTGGTTACTTATAAGCCTAAAATTGGAGTGATGTCGTATAGGAAATTGGTAACAGGTTGCTAGCCCATCACCCAGTAGATTTCATACACCCCTAGTCCCTTAGTCGTCCTTAATCCCTTTTGGGGATGGGCAGAACTCAGAGCCACGATAATATCTCCTAAGCCAGGTTAGGTAAGGTTTATCTTCGTTGCGAAATATGTTTCGTAATACATTTATAAGTAGGGTAATGTTCTTCTATTCTTGATTAGCCCATTTCATACCTTACCTTTGATCAAATTGTTGCTGCATTATGCAAAGGTAAACACATTTACCTCATTCACAGTATCCGGGTTTGGTGTTCTCATAAACTATTTTGAAGAAGTTGTGAATGCACTTCTGAATATGCAAATGTATGTAGATATGTATAAATAACTGGTTATGAACTTTTACTACTGGTAATAAATAAAGGTATAATTAATTTATGTAAATGTTTTTCTCTAATTAAATATTATAATGTTTTAATCTTATAAGTAGAGAAGTTTGTATATGTAATCAAATATTATAATATTTTAATCTCTAAGTAAAAATCTTATAAAATGAAATGAGATAATCTACTTACAAAACTACTGGATAGATTATATATGACTATTAACAATAACTTCACTATTTATCAGGTTTCTAAAAGTGATAGCTCGTGTAACAAAAATCACATACCTATTGATCGCCATATGAAACAATCCTGAATAATCTATCTTGCTTCATTCACACTCATTCTTCACGCTGCGTCCACCCGCCTTGAGAAGAATGTCTCCAATTTGATCTGTATAAGCACTGCGGCCTACCCAGTACAAATCTACCTTCCACTTAGGCACAATCTTTGCAATAAACATTATTCAATCTATTTAGTTATTATCCAAATATTAATAGCAACTTATTCTAAAGTATCTTCATTAACTACAACCGTGATACAAATGCTAAAACTAACTACTAAAATAATAGCAAGTTATTCCAAAGGATCATCATTACAACCGTGTTACAAATGCTAAAACTTACCAAAACTAACTAATAAAAAGATATTATATCTCCGAGGTTCAGTCCACCTAGAAAGGGATTATAGAACATGAAAGTAATATATATGTTTACTATGTAAGTGTAAGTAAGTGACATATATCTATGTAAGTATATATGTGTAAGTAGGTCTATGTATGAAAATGTGTATGTAAGTGTTTATAAGTACGTACATATATGTATGTTTGCAAGAAGCTTCCCGTCTAATATTCTACAAACAAGCTTAGTTAAACATTCTAGTACTTTGTTAGCTCTAGGTTCTGTATAAGCACTAACTACGGTTAGGTTTTGAGCTAGTGCTAATAGCTTAGATAAACAAGGAAGAAGCTTAAGCAGCTTATACTAACATCATATTTCACTAAGTTATGACTAGAGGTCTTAGGAGCTGGTTATTTTAATTTATTGTATGGAAACCAGTATAATGTGGTCCTTTGAGTAGGTAACTAGGATTTAAGGTTATGTTAACATGGTTCTTATATGCTTCGTCCAAGTTTTAACGAAAGTTTGGTTTGCTTTTTGTAAAAAGACACACATTTTTATACATTCGCTTCCTTTAATTTCTCTCGGGCTGCACAGAATCTCAGGAAAAAATCTTAGCTACTTTAAGTTACAGGTGGGTAAATTATCTTCCTATATATGCCATTGCCTCCTAGTCCCTTTGTCGTATCTTACAAGCTAGGGAGTTCGGTAGCATTTTATTAATATTACAAATTTGCTCAGAACCCTGAATATCAATCAATATGTCACAATTATTATGAATAAAATTAATTTTTTAATTAAGATAACTTATAGCAAATTGTGGTTATATTTGTCTTAATCTTTAACACTTAAATATAGTTCATAGCTCTTGCAACCAGGAAACGAAACCAAACTTATAATAAGACTAAAAATATCACCTTCCTTACAAACCGACTTTGTTAGGTAACGTCTAAACTAAAAATATAAGCTACTTGACCAAAAGAATATCTTAGCTATGTAGGACTATTGACTACAGAGCACTCCATTCCCAAACTTACATACACACACATTTACTTTCTTTAATCCCTTTTGGAGTGGACAGAACATTTACATCTCCTAGGTCTCTTTTTAGCTTGAATATTAGGGTTGCGATATCACATGGAACATTGGTATTTAGCCAGCCTATTTCCCAATAGATTCCATTTACCCCTAGTCCCTTAGTCGCCTACTACAAACGGGATATTGACAGCTAGTTAGCATTCTTAACTCCCAGACTAACGGGTACTTGAACCATTTATAACTTCCTCGTGGGAAAGGACTGCCCTCCGTCAATATTTGGACCTCATAATGACCACTCAAGAATGTTTTGTATAAATAACGCGGTACAGGGGTACCTATTGGCTGCTGGTTTTTTATATTTTAGTTGGTAGTTAGTAATGTTTGTGTGTTTACGGTATAGATTATATTTCTCTTCTTTATTTTCTATATTATGTATAATCGTGTTATAAAAGCGTTGAGATATTGCATGTATAAATTTGTGTTAGAATTATTGCTGACGATTCTAATAATCATAAACAAACATAGTTTTTATTTTATCTGTTTATATTTAAACATGGAGCTTTATTGTCGATTGTTTATAATAGTAATCTTTGAAAGTTCATGTTTATAATAATTTAAAAATAACAACGTGATATGAAAGTAATGATGAGGTCAAATAAACCTTCAAATAGTCATATAATCCAGTTAATCCCATTTTTATGCCTCTCTAAAAATTGTTAAATAAACCATCTAACCCCGTATTTATATGCAAAACCTCTCCTTAAGTTAAGACTTCTTTTTCTACATATATATAAAGGCTATACACATGTATGTTCCATAGAATCTATAGTCACTAGCACGTATGTTGGTCCACCAATAAATAGTACAGGGGGATATCCTAACCACGCCTTTAAAATGTACCTCTGTACCCATAGATCATAATTTATAGCTTGACTGTGTACCTATTAATATTCAAATGGCAACTTGCAAACAAGGTTCCTTGAAGCGGTTGATAGATGGCGCTTTCATTTAGATGTTGTTTACATATTTGTTTTAGAATGATTCATTATAACTAATAAATGATTTAATATAAATATTTGTGATTCAAAAGTACTGATCTGTGTAAATGTAACTTAATTGTTTTTATGTAAAGAATGCCTGCGTTGGAGTGATGTTATTTAAATTTAGAACTATAACCTCAATTCATTAAATATAGTAAAGCTATAAATAAGCCAATAAAAACAAGTTATATCAATTAACATCTTTGTTTAGTAATTCACAGTTTGTGAGCCAGATAGATAATACATACGGTTAAATTTGTTAGTTTTCATATCTATTCATCTTCATAAACTTTCCAACGAACTTTTCTTTCCAACAGTAAGGTTTCCTAACACATATCGATCACCCAAACAATATTTCCTATAACACAAACAAGCTCCTAGGCTCCAAATATTACTATTTATTTTGGCCTACACCTCAACCAGACCACTTAAGCTTAAGTTCACCACATTTACATACTAAGTAAACCTAGCTAGCGAGCGATTAGCGAAACTTTATTTATAGGCTCAACCACCCACGCGGTTCGATATCTGAGTAATGTCCCGTCGCAGCCATTATTTATTTGCAGGCAACAGGTTTCAGATAATCAGCACTCTAGGTCCGCACTACAGTTATGACCTAGGTTGTCTAAAGGTAAACCTTTGTTAGGCTTAAACGAAAAGGTTGTTAAATAAGGTGATAGGACGTTGGAGATAAACTGTGTGAAGTTAGGTAAAGTGTGTATGAGGCTTTTTATTAAAAAAAAAGATGGCAGAAATGTGTAACGTATGGTAACGGTAATTAAAAAAGTAAATATAACCTTAATTTCTGTAACATATTGATACTTAATAGACTTAATGGAGGTTAGATGGCAACTTTTTGATTGATAATAATACATATATCTAATAATTCAATGATTTGAGAGTTGATATATTTATAGATATTATATTATCGTGTTACAGTACAATAATTTACAAGAGTTATTATCCCCGTAAATAAAATCTTCACCCCATTATTATCGTAGCTGGCTTAAAACAATAACATAACATAACTCTTCTTGACTATGGTTTTTATTAGTTACCTGCCATACTCGTACTTCTTACATCACACCTTAGCTTTTAAAGAACTTTCTCTCAGAGTATTGTCAAACAAAAGTATTAAGTACCTTTTCCGACACACATTGTAACGAACTTAGCATTTCTACTCCTGCCATATTGTTTTTAAAACATGTTCATATATGAGTAAGCGTAATATATTCCAATTCTTATTCATTCAGTTTTTTTATAAATAACACCTTGTTTTTTGGTTTGGATAAACATTTTAAATCTTCATTATTTTTACACTATATACCACTATTTCTCAGCATGTGCTCTATTCTATAGTAGATACATACATACATCACACCCGCTTCCTTGTAACGGGGTAGGCTGAGATCTCGGATCCCCATCAGTCCCGATCCTGTCAAACCACTTTCGCTTCTTTGACACTTATACACAATCGGTTGTTATAGGTACTTTTATAGTACTATTTTTAATGCAATCTAGGGTCAATCTTAGTACCTGCAAGGATTCCTTATAAATAAGTATTATTTGTAACTTGTATTTGAGCTCTTACTGTACTTGCTCTGATGTTTTACGGTGACCAGTTTTGTCTGCAAACATAATCACGCAAACTTATGGAGGCATTTGGTTTGTTGTCGTGTAAATTGTTTTCGTTCTACTATATTGGAAGATTAATTTTGAGTTTAAACTCAAAGTATGCTAAAACAATGCATTTTATTCATTTTGGACATCATGTTGCATAGAGACATTTACAGCTTAAGACCTACACAATCGATATTAAAAAAGAAAAAGTGAAAAGGGCAAGTTTATTTTTTCAAAGAAACCAGGTTCGATTCCCGTACTGGATACAGTTGTTTTTTCAAAGAAAGTATGATTGCAGTTTTTCTTTTTATCAAAATCGGTGACATGGTTCCTAAGAACAAATCTTCGTATCTCTTATAGTTTCAGACTTTCCCATACTGACCGTTTTGAATGCGCCACCCTGTATACCTACCAAATGGTACCCAGCGATAACCGAATCGGTATGTAAGAGTTTAAATCTAGAGTTCTTATTCATTTTGCAACAGAAACTGAAGTGCCTTAACCTCGTATTGCAACGTTGGTGCATCGTTGAACAGCTGTTCCTTTTAAATATGAAGGACCGGTGATATTCAGCCGCGTAATTGACGTTTCTAAACCAGTTTTAATCCGAGTTGATAAGCTTGAAAATATTGCCGTAAATTGTGATAATTCCCCTTAAGAGTGTAATGTCGAGAAACTAGTCACGGAGGGGCGCGAGTCCACTAAAGCTGTTTGCAAAATGTCAGTTCAATATCAGATCAGTTACAGTGTGAAGTTGGTAGTGGATTTACAAAAGTGACATGATTCGACATTATTATAAAAAAAAAAACCACTTTTGCTGATATTAATGGTGAAATTGGTAGGTTTTGCTAATTCACTAACAAATGATAATATTATTATTTAGGACACTATTACACCAATTGAACTAGTCCGTTGGTAAGTTCATTTAAGACATGTGTTAAGAGTACAAGTCAACGTACAGTTAAGAAATATATACATATTATATATAGATATAGGTATTATATATAATCAACGACCAGACTGGAAAACATAAGAAAAGCGCAGTTCTTAACTCTGCCTCCACCGGGAATCTACCCAGGACCTCACGATTACCATTGAGGTACTTAACCAATCACGCCACGGAGGTCGTCAAACTTCACATTAACAACACATAATTACCAACTTCACACTGTTACTGATCTGATATTGAACTGCGTTTGTGCTAAAACAAGTAGACTTGGGCCCTAGGAATCTCGTAGCCGTCTTAATGAGAGGAGTGAGCACGACGTATACTGAACAACCTTCATGGAGCTTTAGATAAAGGTTTTTGCAAGTGATAAAGTGGTTCTTTAATTCGTGTTGCCAGGTTTGTCATGGTGTTGTAAACCGTGGTTTGAGAAGTAGTGTATTGTGAAATGCTGATGAAATAAAGTGATATATAATAAAGTAATAAGTTTATAGTAGTTAGTGCTTGTATTGGCGACATGGCTTACCACCTGTCACATTGAGTACTGACTATCTGGTCAACACACGGGTTCGAGGTGGCCATAGAAATACTACCTTCGCAATTGTGAAGATGAATACACGAACCTCTGATTGCCCCGCAAGAGTTAATGGTCGTGAACGAGTTTTTTGTTGTTTTATAGTAGTTATTGTTTTAAAGCATAGCTATTTTGTAAGGCATAGTTGTGTTTTTATGTATCATGTGTATTGTACAAGTTGAAAGGGTATATAAGAATAAATTATTACTTTTTTATTACAAAAGAATTGAAAGATAATTGTGTGTATTCTTTATGACACTTATTTATACAGTTCTTCCGATTTCAGTAGTTGAAATTATTCCTAAAATAGTTATGGTATAAAAATTTGTAAAAAGTCTTATTGTAACATTTTTTCTTACCTTACCTAACTGTACACAACTATCTACACTTCTTTCTTCTTTCATTGTTTGGTTAAAAGCCATTGCGTTTCGTGCCTTGATAATTTGTCTAATGTCCCAAGATTAAGTGCCGAAACATGTTCGAAATCGCCATTGTTCCTTTTGACAATGACTCTAAAAACAGAACACTTCCATCAGATCTCTACTCACACTTATAAACGCAGCATTCAACTTAATACATACATCACGGCATAATACATACATATACATCACGGCTGATACTCTGTAATGGTAGGCAGACATCACGGATCCCTGTCCCGATCCTGACAAACAACTTTCGCTTCATTGACACACATACACCTCCTCATGTATACTCGGCGGTTATAAGTACTTCTAACTTATTAATTCAACTTAACCGGAATTATTTCGTCATTTTATGATTCCATGTTTAGCAAAAAGATGTCGTTAGAAGAATCTAACCTGTCCCGTGCTAGCTGGGACGTAAAAAGAATAGTAACTAACTGCCGTTGTTCCCGGCATGTCGTAGGAGGCTAATAAGTGATTAAGGATCAATGGAATTTACTGGGTAATTTAGTTAGCAAACTGTCACCAATGTTCCATATGACATCACAACCCAAATATTCATGCTAAGAAGTGACCTAGATCTTATATCTCCGAGGTTCTGTCCACCCCGAAAGGGATTAAAGGACGTGAATATATATGTATGTAAAAGAACCTACAACCGATAAGTGTGTATGAGATGTATGGATGTCAATGAAGCGAAATCTAATGGTATTTATTTAGAAGCATCTATAACCTACGAGTGTGTATGAGGTGTATAAATGTCAATGAAGCGAAAGTGGACCAGGATCGAGATAAATAGGAGCTGTTTAAACTCCTTCATCATTTGGACAAGCGCAATAAATTCGAAATGTCATAGAAGATGATGTGTAATGGATGCAGCTTGAAGGTGTGATGGAATGCAATGGAAATTCAATCTTGTGTCTCAAGTTATAGAGATGATTATCAAGGGCTAGTAATCTATTGCTTCAGTTTTGCGGCAGTTTAACCACAAATGATTGTGCTTGAGTTTGTGGTGATATTTTAATGAAACATTCTTCTATATACTCTCATACACACCTTTTTGTATGGTACATACGTTATTCACATAGGAACCGTCCTTTCGAGGTGGATAAAACCTTAGAGACATATTATCTTTTGGTAACATTTGTATAGGCGTCGTGATGACATTACTTTTTATTGATATGTGACTCTGTTCTATATTACTAGAGAAATGTTACGACCATTTAGGCTTTATATACTAGGATAATCGATCGCTACATGGAACGATCCTGACAAATCTTCCTTGCTTCACTCACACTCATTAACCTTCTAATACATGCTCTTCTATACGTCTATTCTACATTCACGCTACGTACACCTGCCTTGAGAACTACTATTGTACCTTTTCTTTCATAATTCTGTCTAACCCTTTGTCACGACTTTACTTCGTGTACGTGAAGGTATTACAGTGCTTAATTGAAGAGTTTCACGGCACCTGAGGTATGTCAAACAAACGGAGAAAGCCCGAGGTTTATGATTAGAAAACCACTGACGCCAATCGCCCGTGGCCAAATGGTGATGAGGTACTCGTAAAAGTGGGTTTTTCTACAGTGTATGAGATACATACGTTCATAATCCCTACTATACTTATGATAATTCGACTTAGCTCAGTTGTTTGGGGCTTGACTCTGTATCGAGGGTATGGGGTTCAAATCGCACTTGAGCATGTACCAACGGAAATGAAGTTTAATGAAGTTCTGTGTACATATTCGTAATAAAAAATACATTTACGAAATGCGTCGAATAGTTCGGTGAGGGAAAACATTGTGAGGATACCTACTTGTTCCCAAACAGGTAATAGTTAGTGCTTCTCAATGGCGACATTGGTTGTTACCTGTCACATTGAGAGCTAACTATCTTGTCAACACGTGGGTTCGAGGTAGCCCTAGAATGACTAACTCCGCGATTGCGGAGATGGAAACCTGAAACTCTGACTACCGAGAAAGGGTTAATGGTCGTGAATGCGTTTGTTGTTTTGTTATATCCTATGCTAGTCCGGGAAGTAACTATAATAATAACTATCTGGATGGGTAAAAGTAGCGGCGTGAATTTATGCACTTATGTATGTAAAAGGTAAACGTAATACAAGAATGAAAGTTTGGTAAAAACCATGTAGGTATGTCTCACATCATTGAAAAGTTGTAGCGAACTGTAGACAAATTTGCATGAGCTCTACGTTGCTTATTAGCATACAATCTGTACCACACACGTCGACTCCACGTGTTTCCTTGAGAGACGATTTGTCTCTTAAAACATTGTTTTCAAGTGATTTGTATGGGACGAGGTTACTGCTGTAAAACAGTTACTTTTGCTGTCTTTATTTGTAGCTAAGGATGGTTTAAAGGAATATTATGGGTGTGTATGTGTACATGAATTTACTGTTCTAATAATGATAGTAAAAGAAAGATAGAAGTAAGTTAAAAGTATTGAAAAGGAAGTTCTATATAAAAATAGAATTCATTTAGTATTAAATTGATAAAATTTAGATAATGTAGTCTATTGTTACTGATAGAACTTTTAACATGAACAGTATAGAAAGAAACTGCTATAATAATAAATAAATTTTTTTTATAAAATTTATTAAATTTGGAAAGGGTAATTGTGTATATTGTTGTACAAAATTTAATCTAGTAAGCCTTCAGTCAATATGTACTTTACCTATAGTATTTTCTTTCATTACATTAATTTGAAGTCCTCCCTTAGCTATATATCAACAGAGTACATCCCAAACTAACCCATTTCGGTTAAAAAATAACAACACACATAGTATAAACACATTTATTTTTAACTCCCGTTGTTAGAGAATGTATTGTGTTATTCTAAAATGATTCATGGGTACCCGGATAAGAATTTTCATATCACCGGTTATTAATGGGTGTTACATCTTTTTATGGCTTTAGCTTCCTTTAACTAAACGCTAACCTAACACCAAACTAAAATAACAATAACCATAGCTTAAACATTCACCCTTGTTGAGTAGTCTGAAGTTATAGTTTTAAGAGATTCGCGATTTACACTCATGATTAATAACTAACGGGACTTATCGCGTATGTTTTTATATAATAAAGTTACCTTTAGTCTGAAGTTCGCATGTCCATCTTTGCAATTGCGGAATTAGTAATTATATTACCACCTCGAACTTATGTGTTAGCCATATATTCAGCACCTCATGTGATAGGTAGCCAGCCGTCTCAGTCACTGACATATATATTATTATGTTGGCTAATGAGTTATGAAAGGGACTAAACTAACATTTTATTGGATAAGAAGTTAATATGTTGTTAATACCTTATATCAGCTGTTTCAATCAAGCTATTTATGTTACCTGGTTATTGTTTATTATGTGTTACCAATATTACATCACTACATAGTATAAAACAAAGTCGCTTTCTTTGTCCCTATGTATGCTTAAATCTTTGAAATTACGCAATGGATTTTGATGCAGTTTTTTTTATAGATAGAGTGATTCAAGAGGAAGTTAAATAGTGGAGTAGGCTATATATATATTATACCCGTGCGAAGCGGGAGCGGGACGCTAGTCAGTTATAATTCCGTTAATACAGCCGGTGAAATATTATTATTTACCCGAAGTTTACAGTAAAGTTAGTATAAATTATATTCCGAAGAATAGGTAGATTTCACGATGTTTTCCCTCACCGTAGTGAGTTCAGAAAGAGGAATACCGAGGTCGACGTCCGAGCGTTCTTTCAAACACATTTCTCGCGTGTATTAATCTTTGTTTTATTTGCTCAAGTCAAACGCACACATGCTCTTGATTCTACTAAGAGAGATATAGATTCGTTTATCCGAGAAAGTTGTTGAAAATTTGTAATAAAATTAATGGAGAATAAATTTGAAAAGTTGGTATCAAAAGAAGAAATAATTTAGCGATGAAGAGGCCTTATTCTTCGGAACAATAATACTGTCACATTTAATTTATTTATTTCAGAGTTACCTTTTATATTTTTTGTTGAATATTTTAGGAAATTAGGAGAGTAATATTATGCGAACCATATGAAAAACTATCAACAAATTTACGCACACTTTTTTAATGCATAAATGTTTCTTAAAACTATACTGCTTAGGACAAAAAAAGTCAGAGCAATACGTCTTTCTACATCCCCATAGCTCAATAACCATCCACCAATAGAATAAAGAATCAGCCTGGCCCCTCGAACCCGTTCCATGTTAATAGGTGACAAGATGTTACTCACAACAATGCACGAGTATGATGAGTTCCCTCGGGTTTGAACACAGAGTATTTGCACAGACGACCACCGACGGAGAGCAATCGTTTGAGGTTATGGCCTCCTTGGCTGCTGTCACGAAATCTTATTTATGGTGTCTCTAGGGACCGTCTGTCTGATGCTAGTCTGTGACGTAGAAAGAATGCTAACTAGCTGCTGTACTTACTTATTTACACGTAGGAGATATACAATATTAACTATATAAACGTCGGGTTAATAAAGGTAACTTTATTATATAAAAACATACGCGATAAGTCCCCTTAGTTATTAATCATGAATATTAACTATATAGTTAATAACATCATATTATAGTTAACATTGTCAATCTCCTACGAGTAAGTAAGTTTTTTTTAAAGCTCCTACTTGTAGGAGGCGACTAAGGGACTAGAAGTAAATGGTATGCAATGTTCAAAACTGACACATAAGTTTCATATGACATCTCTAACCCAATATTTAAATTTTAGTATTCTTATTCTTATATCTGTGTTTATGTTAAACAGTGGCTTAGGAGATATTATATCATTGAGGTTCTGTCCATTACTAAAGGGTATTATAATATATTATTATCTGTGCTAAAGGGATTAAAGGACGTGCATGTATACGACTCTCTAGGGTAATACAGGGAATAAAAGTTGAAGAGAACACTGGAGGGAATAAAATTTTGAGTGTCAAGATGAAGAGACATTTATTTTACAAAGCGAACGCAGAGATTATGGATCGTATAGTTTTTTTATTAGGAATTTTATGTGTTATTATAGGACGAACATAACTCACTTTTAGTTTTTCTTGTATTCGTTAAAGCTGTATAAGAAAAGTGCTTTTTCGTTATAGGAAATTGACAATATTGCATATTATTGTTCAGTATGTTATATTGAAAAATAGGTTTATATTTTAACGTCTACAAAAAAAAACTACACCAAAACAATACAGTCCCAATCCAATCCTAGCCTTTCCTATATTTTGGTGTGCGTTTAGCTATATTTTGGTGTGCATTTCGGTATTTTTGCTGTACGTTTCATTGTTTTCCTAAACGATATGCTTTGATAAAATAAAAAAAAGCAATTTGTGATAGACCATGATTACGTAACGAATTTTAATGGAATAAAGTATTGAAGAAAATATTCTTTCTAATGGTACTTAAGTTAATAAACTTAGTAACTAACACCTTGGAAGTCTTCCAAATGTACTATTAACCACAAAGGTAACCACAACGTGCAGAAGCCTCGTATTAATGCTAATATTATCTAAAAAAGGGTGACGTTAGATATTTATAACCACCAAGTATGTATGAGGAGAATTGGGATACTTGAACTCTACCTTACTCCTCTACAGGGAAACGGGTGTGATGTGTATGTATGATTATTTTTAAAATAACTAGGCAAGAAAAACTTAACAAGGAAATGTAAAGTTTAAAATCTATGATTATTTATATTAATTTATCAATCTACTACAATATTTTCTATTGAATCATTTAATATCAAGCTTTAATTTCATCTATTAACAATAGATTGATCATTACTAGCACATTGTATTAAATAATAGTTCAGGTCATGTAGCCGTAATACAAATCAATTGTTTAAGACCATTAATGAAAGTTGATGGTCCATATAAAATGACATCAACCAATATTTACATGTCATTTATGTTGATTAATGATTGAACGGTTCTAAAACATTACGGAGTGCATATTTCGTTGAAGTTAAATTTTTTTACTTATTGAGTTTTAGAACATTCATTTTGACATTACATTGTGAAGAACAGAAGAGCATTTATCAGAAGGTATGGGTGTGAGTAAAGCAAGAGAGATTTGTTACTACCTTTTAAGGTGGCTATCAAGAGTCTCTGCCTATCACATTAGGGACGTAGAGGCGTGAATATATGTCCATAAAGTTGCATTAGCTACCACCTGGGTAACACATAAATTGGATAAAGAATCACTAACTCTGATGAATTACCCAATGGAAGTGTTATATGTTAAAACATTTACTTAATGATAAAGTTGGAAGGGAAATACCGCTTATTCCTTTTAGGAGGTACTGGCTTTTTAATATCAACGAAACATCTAGTTATTGTATTTTAAAAATAACTTACTTAACACCTTATTATGTTGCTTACAGTATTCGTATTTTCCATCTTTCTATTGACACTTCTTTCTATGAAGAAAACAGCTTACTAACATAATTATGTTTATTAGAGTTCATCTTTTATTGCTTCAGCTTATATATTCCATCATACATGGATATTACATTAGTGTAAACATAGGTGTCGGTTTTATAGATGCGTGATCTAGAGATGGCGTAGGAAAACATCGTGAAGAGACCTGCCTATTACTAGAAATAAGTTATTCTTGATATTTGTATACGGTGGCATGGTTTACCATCTGTCACGTTAGATACTGAATATCACGTATAAAGTGGGTTTTGAGTGACTAAAGACCATCACAATGCTCAATTGATGGTGGAAACTCAACGTCTAACTTCCCCGAAAGAGTTACGTATGTGAATACAAATATTTTATACCATCCGTAGTACATACATATACATTCACGTCGTTCAATCTTTTCGGGACCTCGGAGACTTAATTCTACCTAGATCACTTTTTAGCATAATAATTGAGGTTGTTATGTTATATGAAACATTAGTGACTATACGTTAGCGATATATAACATTAGTGATCATATTCACCCATTCTACGACATGTCGGTAAGAACGGCAGCTATCTAGCATCATTGTTACGTCCCAGCTAGCACGGGACCATGCATAGAGACATAAAATGAGTAAACACGAACGCTAAAACGTATCGAAGCCACCGTAAAAAAGCGGAGTGCACCCACTATCCAAAATTGATAGGTCCGCCGTAAATGCGTTTTATTGTTACCGATATCTAAATGGTTGTGCAATAATGCACGCTACTATCGATAGATGTCAGGAATAGATTAGCTGGGCCAGTTATGAGTATTTATTGCTTTGGCAAAAGTGATGGGACTTTTGAGTAGATGGTTTAGGAATTGAAAACTGTATGATATGATGGAGTTAAAAAATGGAAATTGTATTGTGCGAAATAATTATGTTTGTTGATTGCAAAGGTTATTATTACTAATTACCATTGGTCACTTCATTGTTGTTACAACGTAGTATCCTTCATTTTGTAAGTTATAATCATTCCATCTACAGAATATACATATATGGTTCAATACTTAAACGTACTACTGTATGTTTTATTTTACATTTTAGATACATTTGCTAGTACAAAACGAGTATCAAAGTTCAAGTTCACATACTCTTTATTAATGGTATAGTTCTTTAATTTCTCATAAGGGTGTTTGATGCATGTGGGTAATCCGAGGTGATACAGTAATGAACCCTTTGTAAGAGAATTGGACATGAGGGTATTGCCTCAATACTACTAGTGGCATCTGTTGTAGTTAAGTTAGAGTTAAAGCTTATTTTGAGGTGGTTAAAGTATTATGAGTAAAATTTTTTAATACACTTTTGAGATTGGATTTTATTATAATATAGGTAAAAATATCAATGCTTATATAGAGATACAAAAGGTTTAATAGTTGTAATGATAGATGATATAGGTTGTACTTAAGTTTTAATGTTTAAATGAAATGTTTTATCACTATAACAACATATCTTTATTTATATCACACAACAATAAAGACACACCTTACGTGACGTTACAATCCCAACTCAACACTTGTAGCCCGAAATAGTATAATAGTAATATTCAAGTGGCTATATAAAATCGGTGAACTTCAAAGCAAGCTTAGAGAATCGACGCTTTTATTCAATTCCCCTTTTGAGATTGGGAATAAAAGTAAGGTCACCAGTTAAAGATTCCCTTTTCATTTACCAAAACGGATTATTATTATGATTAATCGTTTTAAGGCGAAGGGATTGACGATTTAAACAACATACATACTCATATCACGCCGGTTTTCCAACAGAGGGGTAGGCAGAGCTCACTATGTTTATTTATATTGATATGTGTATTAATAGTACCGCTGTGTTTTGATAATAATGACGTTAATTGAGCTGAGTGTGAAAGAGAAGAAATACCGGTATAGATGAAGCTAAAATTAAAAATTACTTTATTAACAAGAGTTACAGTAATTTAAAGAGAGGATTTGGGACCCCCTAATAAGCACCAAAAGACACTTGTGACAGGAGGTCCACTCCAATCCAATTAGTACATTACTCTCATGAAATATATTAACAAAATTAGACAAAACAGATCATTTTTTAGGTTAAGATATTCAACATGTTCCGTGTGACTATATTGATATTTGTTTGTGATTGTGGGTGAAAAAGCTCTAATAGGTACCCCTTATAAGTAAGTAGGTTACATGGTGTAGAGTAAGTGATATAATAAATATTAAATAAATTTTGCAAGAATCAGATAAATAGGTTTCGTTAACTCTGCATACACCTCTGTGTATTTATAAGTAAATAAAACCTTTGCGTAAATTAAATATTTCATATTTATGTTATATACTTTACCAATGCAATATACGTTTAGTTCATTGATAACTTGCTTTCCGATTTATTCCGATTTGTCGTAGTAATCGACTTTACTAGGACTAAATAGAATAGTTATTTTCCCATGAAGTGTTGTACGTTCAAAAATGCATTTTAAGTTCGTAAAAGTTCACAGTTAAGTAGCAAACCTTTCGTAAAAAATTACTCTAAGCCGATAAGAACTCGTAGACAAATTTAAGCACCCATTGTTTTGAACTTACAAAACTTTACTTATCTAAATTAAGTCGCACGTAAGTTAAGCGTGCGTTCAAAGACCATTTATGCTTCCAGATTTCTTTGCAGGGTCCCAAGCCCACAAATGCGTTTTAGCTTAATCATACTTCAACATCACTTCAGTTATCGTGTGAATTTGGTAGTATATTAGCAAAGGAGACAACATTTTACACACATTTACCATTGAACACAGAAAAAAAATTTACAAATTTCATCTTAAATATACCCAAATTTGTAACTTTTACTATTCCACGAACAACTTCAGTACTGAAGTGAAATTGAACTGTTATTCAAATAGCTTTAGTATACTTGAGCCCCAGATTTGAAGCTTACAAAGATTGCGTTAGACGGATGTAGGAAGGCGTTTAAATGAGATATTATAACGCCGTTTCCCGCAATATTGTTTATTATTAGAACTGGTATGTGGCACAGAACACTTGATCGATGCATTTTACATATGATAGGTCTCTTCGTATCGAGTTTCATATGTAGGTGAGGAGGAAGAGTACGTAGGAGTCTGCTAGTAAGACGTATTATGACAATCAAAGAGAAGAAATACTAAAAAGAGTAAGGTTTAGAGTAAGTTATAGCTGGCAAGTAAGTTATTTATTATACATACATATGCAATAACGTCCCTTAACGAACAGAACTATGGAGATATAATATCACCTTGCTAACTTTTAGCAAAGCTAGGGTCGTGAAGACAACCCCTGTGGCGCGATCTGTTCGATTCCCAGTGGAGGCAGAGTTAAGAACCACGCTTTTCTTCTGCTTTCCAGTCTGGTCGTTGATGATATATACTATAGATGTATTATATCTATGTATGATAAATATATATTTGTTAAATATACGTTGACTAGTACCCTTAACACAAGTCTTAAATGTATTTACCAAAAATTATTATAATTATAATTATATAGAGTATTGGTGATAAGTTGCTAGCTCATCACCACAAAGTCTTAGTCGTCTTATAACAAGTCGAGACGAAAGGTAGCTAGTTAGCATTCAATCCACGTCCCAAACTAGCAAGGAACTAAGTGTTACAAGTGTTATAAGTACACAATTTTTCCATTCAGAAAGCAAGTCACGAGCACATCAAGTTTCAAAACTGCGTAGGTGTTGAAACAAAATAAGAATTCGAAATGCATTGATGGAATAAATAACTGTACAATAGGCCAATAGATAACATAGAAAAATTACAAAAGCTCATTACGGGTTGAAACGCGTACAAAACGTTTTAATCAACTTTATTAATGTGTTCATTGTGTGTTAAGGTATTGTTGAAGCTTGAAATAAATATGTGATAATATTTAATTTTGTTTCGAAAGACTAAAGTCTAACGTAACTGAAAAATAATATTTGAGGTACTTAAAAACATTTGTACGATTTACGATTACTGCTTATTTACTAATAAAAGTATATGCGAATAATATATTATTTTTTTTCGTATTTGTCTACATGATTAAAAAATGTATAGTACATGTGTATATATGAGTATTAAATACGAATATTATTCTGATTAATTTTTCTATTATATCTAAACCTACATTTAGTTAGTACATATTATGCACAGAACACCGCAATGATATACTACTTGTCACTCTATGGTTATTACACATATAGAATAAACATACCCGTATCATAAAACTTAACCCTAATAAACCTAATTTTATTCAATGTTATTTCCAAAACAAAACATTACACAGTCATAAAGTAAACTGTCAATTATGTTTACAAAAACTTTAATTATACCATTTATACCCTCTTTGTTAAATGCAAATGATACTTCTGATTATAAACCCCTATGTTATTATCATTTGGGGAAGCCTGTGTCCAGTAGACTGACATACGCTGATTGATAAGAGATCATCATTAGGGGAATTTTCGGGTAATCCAAATTATAGTATACGCTATTGTACTATAGAATTATATGGAATGTTGAAGTGTGAACCAATTAAATTGTTCATTGCGTGACTGACAAAAGCGGCGTGTCTTCAAGAAGTATTTACTCTGTAATTAATGATTTAAAGCCCTAATTTTACGCTACTATGCATAGTAGAAGTATAGGCAAATTATATTGGAGATGTGTTTGTATTTGTAAAACTGAATGTATACATATACGCTGTCACTTTCGCGTTAAAAACGTCTCGAAAGTATGATTAATTTAAATCATGTGAAATTAGTACAAAGATTTGCAGGTCAACGAAAAGCATCTAAGTAATTGTTTATGATGGTTGATCAACAATAATTATTATAACTATTATTTACCCAACTAAATATAAACAAATGTAGATTTATGTGTAAACATACGTATAAGTACAAAAATCTCAAACTAGAAATCATATGAGACGGTCAAACGAAATTAATGGGATTACACCATACTCTACCACAGATAATATAATAATACTATGTTGCAGTGAATGTACCACAATTGCTTAGTAATCATGGCCACCTCATTAGTGTTTCTTTGATTCGTGCTCATGTAGGGTGACCGTCATTAAGGAATTATAGGATTAATTTTGAATGTAAATTGTATGTTAGAATGTCCTTTACTAAATTTGTTTGATTATAAATTAGGCTATATTATGTGTGTAATTTGTTAAGCTTGTAGGGTATGGCAATATAATATTTTCACCCCTATAAGTCGTAGTGATTAAGAATTTAGGATGAATAAAATACATTAATATGATAATGTGTTGCTAATTATCTATATATGTGTCCATCAGTAATTATACCTATTTTACTTCTTTCAGGCTATTGGTAGGCGCTCCTCTGGATCAGAACAGGCAACCCAACACGACGAGGTCTGGTGCGCTCTGGAAGTGCCCTGTGACGCCCTCTATTAGCGACTGTGAGCAAGTAGTCACCGATGGAAAGCGGAGTAAGTTCGCTTTGTGTGTTTTGAATATAATAGTATAATATTGGGTAGGATTCGTAGGAGAAAAAGTTAGGTTTGTTTAAAAGAATAGGACAACAAGATATACATAGTAAAGTTATTAGTGTTGATATAAGTTTTCATGATAATATAGTAATTATATGATAAAATAAATACTGGATATTGTACCAAAAATGATCAAAATAAATCTAACATTGATACCCAAAATTGTTTATAAATTCAATCAAAACAGCTTCGAATTCAAATAGAGCAATACATTGTGAAGCTCCTTTTAAATTAGATATTTTTATTGTATTATATAAATTTTACACGAGTAGTCATTTTTGTAACATAAAATATAATGTTAGACATTAACTACCTAAATAAAAACACGTTAATCTCTTCTTCTAATTAATTGGCCCATTATTCAACACACCTGGCAGGAAATCTGGGCGTGATGTGCAAAAAGTATGTCAGTTTTTGCCTTTTCAAATGATTGATGTGTCTTATACCTGATGGTTTGTTATATTATATCGTATAATTTAGTTTTATAAAATTGCATTACAGTGGGTTAAATGTTTGTGTCTGTTTCATAGCATATCATATTGTGTATGTTTCGTGTTTCCATAGCGACACAGTGTTCTGACTGGTAGACAATACACCAAGTAGCTTAGGTCTTGATGGTTTGTACAAGGTAAAAAGAGTTGAATTATTAGTTCTGTTAAAAAACACATAGATGGCACTAGCACATAGTTCTGTACCAAATAATTTAGGACTGATATACACAAGGTAGACTAAGGAGCGTTTACATTATTCAAGTGTTTACTCTAGTATGACGTCACACTTATATTGCAAGCAAATTACATAGTTGAACTAAAATGACACATACGTGAAAGATGCAAGTTGTGTGATTATGTAAAATGCACTAGCATAAACATATAGTGTGACGTCATATGAGACAAAAGAACTTACATAATGCAAACTCGACTTTAGGGACAGCAACAGCAAAAGAGACCCAATTACCTATGACATAAGAGCTATTTTTAACACGATTATCTGTTGTCGGTGGTGCTCCTACAGCGAAGTACGGCAAGATAAACACGAGTAAGTGAGCTGTGGTCTCAAACCTATTTATTATTTGCTCCTCCAACTATACTAACTTCGCTCTACTTAACGAGACAATTCAATAGATAGGGACTGTTGATACATCGATCTTCATCAGAGTTATATATTCACAACCATGAACCTTCATGGTTGAAGAAATGAACAGATTACAAACCCTTTCGGGGTCAAAATGATTGTCCACCATCAACTGAACATAATGATAGTATTTAGCCACCCAAATCCTAGTTTTTATCGAATAATTAGTATCCAACGTCACGAGTAAACTATGCCTAAATATTGTCCTTTGTTAATCTAGGACGTAGAAAGAATTTTAACTAACATTCTTTCCGGCATGTCGTGGGAGGCGACTAAGGGACTAGGGGTGTATGAAATCTATTGACCGATAGGCTTGCAATCTGTCTCCAATGTTCCATGTGACATCCCAATCCTAAAATCCATGCTATTTATTAAGTGACCAAGGAGATGTTTCCATGTCTTTAAGGTGTTGTCCACCTCGAAAGGGATTGGGACATGCACGTATATGTATATATTATTCCGAAGTATACAGATACTGACAACGAATTCCTAGGAATAAATAGCAAGTCATTGTAATCAATGATTCTATGAAGATCGGTGAACAATGTCCCTCTATTCCATTGTTGGATTTACTTTTGATTTTACTAACAGGCTTAAGTTGACTGCTGCCGTTCCAGTATATATCATGCCTTTAGCAATCATTCACTGTGTATACCATTTAGCATGTTACTAACATAGATAAACGACCACACTAGCACATTGTTTATATTTAAGTTCACTTCACAATATGTTCATTTTGTACTAAGGCTTCAGATTTAAATTTATTTGTCATCTCTACATTTTACAGCTTAGTCTCTACATTTTTTTATCATCTCTACATTTCACAGTTAAGTCTCTACTTTAATAATAGAGTTTTTCGCCGAGTTTCTTGTTGGTTCTTCTCAGAGTTTACGCTTCCGAACCAAAGGTAGAATCAGTTGTAACCTGGGTCACTTTTATTGCACATAAACCCTTGAACGCATTGTTCTTTACTTATTATAAATATAATATTTTGTATTATTTTCAAAAGAGAGTCTTGTTTAGAGATGACAATAAGTTTGGTGAACCTTAGAACAAAGAATGCACTAACAGCTTGTCACCATACATTATAGCATTTGCTTGTATCAACAGCACATTTTGCATTCATTTTTGTTTTATATATTCGTTTTGTGTTCTACTTTTATTTTTAAACTAAATTAATTATTATCAATATTTCGTCACACATAATTTACCTCAGTTAACAAGTCATAATAATTGAATTCATAAAACATAACTATTACATACATACATAAATAAAATTTTTATATACCATGATTTTTACAATCATATCAAATTAAAACAGTAACGTAGTCAATAACAAGATCTAATTCAACTGACAAGTACCTCCTTGATAACCTGAAATTAAAACCAATTTATGTCTGGTTCAATATTATTCTAACAACAGAGTTTTACCTCTGGGCCGATTAACATCTAATGCAAAGTACTCATATTCAAGAAATAACATTAATTCGGTGTCTTATTGGTGAATTAACGAATCGGCCATTTTAGTCCCACCTTAACACGTAGACTTGTCGATTAACATGAGACCACACGTTTAAAAAGTCGTGCGTTATTTTTCAGGTTTGAAGAAGACTTTGTTTTGTTTTGTACTAGCACAACACACATTTATTTAGCATTTAGTTTCGTAGTTTTACTTGATTTCAAAGTGATATTTTTTGAGCATGAGCATTGATATTGTGATCCCTCCAAAGTTGCACGGAATCAACAATTGAATATTGAGTGAATTTCTATTATATCCCTTTTAAGATTGCATTATACACGCCTGAATTGCAATGCTTTGCATTTACTGAAAATGTCACTAAATTAGATTGTCTGTCATTTTAGTACCTCGCGGCTCTGTGAATATTAAGAACACCATTTGCAAGAGCCCCAATAGCCAAAGCTTTGTGATTAATCACTCGTTTGGGTTGAGTTTTCATTAACATGCAATTTTCCATCCGAAACGCAAGCTTCGTCATTATTCAACCGTATAATGGCTTGGTTAATCTCATTGGCATTTTATCAAAATTCATAGTCACATCATTGATTCGGATGGTGGATTTGTGCGGGCTACTGTCGACGTTGATGTTAAGATGTTTTGTATGATGCAGCTGTAGATTCGGACCATTTGTCGGCGCCTCATCCGGACGAGATCAAGGATGGACAGTGGCTCGGCGTATCCGTGAGAAGTCAAGGACCAGGATTGAAGGCTGTAGTCTGTGCTCACAGGTGATTTGAATATTTTTTTCATCTATTATGGTCTATATGTTCTGCATTTTTAGTAAAAGATAAATATCGTCGAAATACGAAATAATCTGTAAGTTTTGAACAGTGTAACTGTCTCAATATTAACAATTTGACTACACTAACTCTACATTCGAGTCACTTTGTATAATTTTATAAGTAATAGAGATATACGAATAAATAACTCTCATTTTGCCAAACGTATTCACCAGGTGATTGAACGTAAGGATTTTTCACGATGTTGCCCTTTACTTGTAATTAGATTGCGTGCTGTGGATATATTTATGTAAACATTTAAAACTCATCAGTAAAGTTCTCAGCAAGTTACTACTTGAGCAACTTCGGCAAACCAAAATAGCAAAAAAGAATATGAACTTATGAAATAACACACATATATACACGTTCACGTCTCCTTATCCCTTTCTAGGTGGACAGAATCCAAAAAATATATAATCAATGATTACCAATGTGTTTTCAGATACATTCGCAAATCTGGAGAGCTGCAATTTGGACAGGGCTTATGCTACACTTTGAACAATGCACTTCAATTGAATGATGCTTGGGAACCTTGCAGAGGTCTTTCTGTAGTGAGGTGAGTTTAAACTTAGAAGTTCAATTAGTTTGATATTTTAAAAACACAGTAATACTTTACAACAGTAATACGACAATCTAGGATATATTTCTGCTGAAATTAACTGCAGCGTTAGTAGAATGTTATCTACGGGTAGTTAGCTAGCAGGCCTTTCTTTCCGACATGTCATAGAATGCGACTGAGGTATAGAATCAATGAAATGTAAAATGATATGAGGTAAGCTTAAACTAATGCTAACACAATTACTGATAAAATTTACTAAACGAAATCTTTTCAGTCATTGGTAAAAAACTTGATACTAGAATTCCTTTTAAAGCTACTACAACCCTGATACTACTGTTTAAAGTGACGTATAAGATATTATGTCTATATATACATACATATATGGATCTTTTTTCTACCTTTTCAGAGAACACGAAGACTACGGTTTCTGCCAAGTAGGAACCAGCAGTTCTCTCCTCTCTGACGACACTCTACTCCTGGGTAGTCCAGGGCCTTACACGTGGAGAGGGACCATCTTTACCCAGGACACCAACGATGACCTCATTGAGAGGGACCAGATGGCTTATATGGCGCCTGTGGAGGACGGGTACAGTCCCGTTGAGAAGTACAGTTACTTAGGTAAGTTCGAATAAATGTATACATTTATCCACGGCCTTTGGACAGAACTTTTGGGGAGATGGAATCATCTTCTTGGTCACTTATGTTTATAATGGTTTGGACATGTTATGCGGATGAATGATAGCAGATTGACAAAAGGAATATATATGACTGAAATGGAAGGGCGGTTACGTAGGGGCCGGCCTAATAAGACATATAACAGTCAGATAGACGCTATACTGAAAAAAGGTGACGTTAGGAGTAGCTATAACCGCCGAAAGTGTATGAGAAGATGTATGAATGTCAAAGCGAAAGCGAAACTGGCCCGTCAGGATCGGGACAAATGGGGATCCGTGATCTCTGCCTACCCCTCTACAGGGAATCAGGCGCGTTGTGTATATATGTATGTTGGTCACTTATTAGCATGTATATTGGTGACAGGTTGCTTGCCTATCGCCTAATAAATTCCGTACACCTCTAGTCCTTCGATCACCTCATATGACATGGTGGGAAGAACGACAGCCTGTTAACATTCTTTCCACGTTCCAAAATAGTGCGGGACTAAATTAATGTATAGACCTACCCATTCAATCGCCGATTGCCAGTATGAGGTTGAGTATTCACCATCTACAAAGATTTTTGTGATAGTCTGCAGTTACTCAAAACAGACGTTTTATTACGATGTTTCTAAGAATAGGTAGGTTTCCTCACAATGTTTTTCCTCATATTTAACGCATTTCGTAAATGAATTTTTAATACGAAAATGCACATAGAAATTCATTAAACTTCATTTCCATTGGTACATGCTCAAGCGGGATTTGAACCCTGTACCCACTGATACAGAGTCAAACCCCAAACAATTGAGCTACGTCGAATTACTTTATTGTTAGTTTTAAATGCGAAAATGAACATATAAAACCAATAACTTCATTTCCATTGTACATACTCCAGTGAATCACCCTGAACTAATTCCAGAGACCAACAATTGAGCTGCACCAAACTTTTGATATAATGAAACAGTTCATAACTAACTCCATTTCAATGCTTTCAGGCATGTCCGTAACCGGAGGTAGTTTTTTCGCAAAAGAGCCTTCTTACGCCGCTGGAGCCCCAAGGTCGAAAGGCACTGGCCAAGTGGTCGTCTTCAGCAGAAAGGTCATCGATGATTGGACCAGCCCGGATTTGAATATTCTAAATGTCAGCTTGGTTATCAATGGGGAACAGTTCGGCTCTAGTTTTGGATACGAAGTAGCGGCGGCTGATGTTAATGGAGATGGGTAAGTTTCATTGCAGAGTTTCGTTTGGTATTCTAGAATAATATAAAAATAATAAGACAAACGCATTCACGACCCAAACCCTTGCGGGGTAGTCTCTGCGATTGCGAAGGTAGTAATTCTATGGCCACCTCAAACCCACGTGTTAATCAGAAAGTCAGTACTCAATTTAACAGGTGGTAAGCCATGTCGCCATTTACAAGCACAATTACCTGTTCGGGGAACAGGTAGGTTTCCTCACGATGTTTTCCCTCACCGTAGTAGTATTCGTAATGTATTTTTATAATAATAGATAATAATACATACAGCAATAATAAAACATAATAATAAATAGTCACTATTCAAAATGCATGCTTGACCTACACAAATTATTGTTTTTTCAGTTGTTTTTTCGAGAACTCGATGTTATTTGTTCGTGTTTTCTTTACAACAAAAGACGATCACATTGAAAACTAGACCACATTGATACATAAGACCTCCTAATGATATCCCAAAAACCAAATCGAACAAATCATTTTGTTGGCCATACCTTTTTTAATAGGCGGACATACTTGAAGAAATTTAAGAATTACCTGTTCCAATCATCCTATTTTAATATAAAATTTTGTTTTCAGCCTCACAGACCTTCTAGTAGGCGCCCCCTTCTACTTCTCAAAAGACGCCGGCGGTGCCGTATACCTATACTTGAACGAAAAGAGATCCCTACCATCTACATACAACCTCAAACTAACCGGCGAAATTGAATCACAATTCGGAATAGCTATAGCCAACGCTGGAGATCTTAATAAAGACAGTTGTGACGATATAGCAATAGGCAGCCCTTATGAAGGGAACGGCGTTGTGTACATCTATATGGGCAATAGAGAAACTGGACTGGATGTGAAGCCAGCTCAAGTTATTAAAGCCGAAGCGCTGCCGCACGTTTTGGCGACTTTTGGTTATTCGCTATCAGGAGGCGTGGATTTGGATTCTAATGGGTACCCCGATTTGTTAGTGGGTGCCTATGAGAATGTAAGTTATTTTATGTAATTTTAGTAATAATTTAAATAGAAAGTTATATTCAAAATCATTAAATAAATGAACCGAGTTATAGATGATATATTCTTCTGGGTCAGTTTTTAGTAGAACTTAAACGGCTGTCATTTTACTCTCAATATTATAAGACATGATATTATTGGCCATGGTATCATATCCGTTGTTATTGCAAGATATATTAAATTATTTAATTATTAATACTTAAATTCTACTTTGTAATTGTATAGATAATAAAATAAAAAAAATCAATTTCTGGCCAACGTAATGTAAATTTAATTAAGTTAATCTAAGTTTGTAATGTGTTGTAGACTTTTTATAAATAAATAAATGAAATAAGTGACAATAAGCATAATTCGTCACTTATGAATTAAAAGAAAGTTGTGAACATCTAATTGCGTAATAAGAAAGAAGCCACATCCATCTAAATCGCAACCGCAAAAAACGATCCCAAGGTTTACTGACCCAACTTTTTGCTACTTATTGAATTATGATTGTTATTTTTTTTTTTTTTTACAGAGCAGCGTAGCTTTACTCCGCACACGACCAATTATCGATATCCAAACGTCGATCCGACCATCGAATACGATAATCAACATCGACCCGACGAAGCCGGGTTGCGAACGAGACAGGCATACTAATTATACTTGCTTCCACTTCGAGGCTTGTTGCATAATAAAATCGCTAGTAAAATCGACTCAAACGAATAGCCATTTGGTCAACTATGTGATAGTGGCAGAAACTTTCCCCGGTGGAAGAAAGTATTCGAGAGTTTTCTTCGGATCTAACCCTACTACAAAGAATTCGAATGTTATCGATAATACGATTGAATTGACAAAAGATGTTGAAGATTGCAGAGAACATATAGTTTATTTGAAGAAAAATGATACGAGGGATATACAAACTCCAATTAAGGTATGTATTAAATAGATTTCGACTAGTTTTTACCGAGCTAAGTTTTATGAAGCTTACTTTTTGAGCACTCGCCGAAAGTGAATAATTTTTTATGTTACCTAAGTCATAGTCAGGATAAATATTTTCTTTCATATTCATACATTTTATACTCTAACATCTCGCTGTAACATTATGATCCGTATGGGACAATAGGATGGGATGGGGAACAATTGGATATTTTTTAAATCTTTATTGAAGCCATGAGAGTTAAGTCGCTAATTAAAAATGGAAAATAATAGAAAGCTTATCAAAAAGGATGAAATGTACACCAAAATATAGCTAAACGGACACCAAACTATAGCAAAGATTAGGTTTGGGTTGGATTGTATTATTTTGGTGTGCAAAATTTTGGTATTTGGTGTTTAAACATATGCCATTAAAAATGCTCCAAACAGATCAAACAAAATCATATTCACGACGTTACCTTTATCTATAAACACATGTTTCGTTAAGGATAAAAAAAGTTTATTTTAATTGACTAAAACATTTTATTTATTTCATTGTATTCCCAAGAAAAGGGTTTATTAAAATTGACGACAACATTTTATTTATTTAATGTTTATACATTTCCAGTTCCAAGTCTCCTACAAACTGGTCCACGCTGAGCCCCGTTACCGTTCTTTCGGGACTCTGCCCAACATCGACGAGTATCCAGTCTTGAATGCCACCGCCACCTCTACATTTACAGCTAACTTCCTGAACGATTGTGGTGCTGATGGAGTCTGTGTCAGTGATCTCCAAGTGTCCCCGCGACTGCTTCTGCCTCAGAGTAAGTTTCTAAAACATTTGCGATTTGTATACCTTTTACAAGACAACAGGACTATACTTCACTACATAGTATAAAACAAAGTCGCTTTCTTTGTCCCTATGTCCCTTTGTATGCTTAAATCTTTGAAACTACGCAATGGATTTTGATGCGGTTTTTTTTAATAGATAGAGTGATTCAAGAGGAAGGTTTATATGTATAATGAAATCTATTAAATAGTGGAGTAGGCTATATATTTCATACCAGTGCAAAGGCGGAGCAAGTCACAATAAAAGAGTGCTTACTAGATGCAGTTGTAACTGGAATGTAGTAGGAGGTGACTAGGGGACTAGGGATTAATGGAATCTATTAAGCGATGGGCTGCCAACCTGCCACCAATTTTTCATATGATTAATTCGAGATGAGAATAGAGATTCCGTCTCTAAAAGGGAGTGGAATAACATGAATGTGTAGAAAGAGACTTGTTCATATATGTAGATTGAGGCTAGTGAAAAATAATCCACAATTGCAAATTGAACGTTTATAGCCTGGCGCTATACTATATTAAACTAAATCTAAAATACACCAAAAGTTATTAAGGAATCCCCTATCTCGATCACCAATAACCAATATAATGACTATGCTTTCTTCATTCCAGCTGAAGATGGAACTGCATACGAACTGACCCTTGGCCAAGAGGAAGAAATAAGCCTAGCTATATCCGTGGACAACTATGGCGAGTCAGCCTACGATGGTCACTTGTTTGTACAACACCATGAAAGCCTGCATTTCATTAATGTTAATATGAGTGTAAGTGTACCTTAAATTAAGCTTTTTAACCTTTTCTCCCATAGTCGTCTGGGACGCAAAAGAAAGCTATATTCGGTGCCGTTCTTACTGGCATGTCGTAGAAGGCGACTAAGAGAAAAGGGGTGAAAAGAATCTATCGGGCGATAGGCTTGCAACCTGTCACAATGTTCCATTCATCGTAACCAATATTCACCAACCACCAATATTCATGTTAAAGTGACATAGGGGATATTATATCTCCGAGGTTCTGTTCACCCCAACAGGGATTTAAGGACGTGTATATACATGTAAACTTTTATTTTATTGGAACACAAAGATTTGAACTTTTAGTCTGAAATTTGCATATATAATGCAACCTACCGTATCTTTAAGACGACTAAGAAACTAGTAGTAAATGGAAACTTTGGGATTATGGGGTAACAACCAGCACTATGTCTTCATTACCATAATGCTATTGCTAAAAGTGACCAAGGTTACGAACAAAAGAAAGTAATGTGGTCGACCACGCACCGTTGCATGTATTAAGTAAACTTCTTAAGCCACCTGTAGCCCCTGATGTAAAACTAAATACATACATTAGTAAACTTCTTAAGTGAACTGTGGTCCAACATAGAGCGAACGACATAAGTATTATGTTTCCGAGTGACTTAACCTAAAATAGATTGATAGACGAGTTTTTAATGCCTTAACATGTCTAACCGTTGAACCTATTCAATTTTTTGATAATTAATTGAAAAAGATATAAATTGTATGTATGTATGTCTAATATTACTTGTATGTATGTCTAAATCTAAAGGTTAAATCCTAATTGCAGGAAAAGAACGTAATTTGCACGAGCTTCAACAAAACCATAGTAACTTGCATCCTAGAAAATCCTTTCAAGAAACAGCGTGAAGACACCCCACCTATCACGATGAGGTTTGACGCGAAGACCTTGGAGGATAATGAACCTTCAATAGTCTTCAATGTGTGGGCTAATTCTACATCTAAGGAAGTGGTACCTGATAAACCTCCAGTGAAAGTCGAAGCTCTGGTCATTAAAAATGCTGAACTGTCTATTAAAGGGTAAGAAGACTAGACCTCATTTCAAAATTTGTAGATGTTTAATAGTTTTTGTCTCATTGCCAATTTTGCGCTAGAAATTTGTTCTACCAACTACATTACATTATAGTTGCGTGCTATTGTGAGACATTAGTACAATGATAACAACTTACCGTATCACCGGCATGTCGCATACGTCATTGGAAACTGTGGGATGATGGGTTAGCAAATTGTAATTGTTGTTCCATATTAATGCCCTTACGACTTTAACCTAATACTAAAACTGACCAAGGACACATTGCATACTGGATTTTCAGTCAAGAACCAAACAGATATTGGGTTTCCTAGATTCTATTTTGCCCCAAAAGGGACTAAAGGCTGTAAATGTAAAATCATGCAATTCTTTTCAGCTAGTTATGAATCTTTTGATTTCAGTGTGGCAAGACCTGAGCAAGTCTTTTACGGAGGAGAGGTCAAGGGCGAGTCTGCTATCAAATACTTCGATGATATCGGCACCAGGGTTATGCACACTTACCAGGTAAATACTATTATGGTATACCCCAACTTAAACAATAACACTTTGAGACAGGATCGACAGCCACTCGACAACACTGTGATACCTAACTTAACACGTGTTAAGTGACAATAGAATCATTAACTTTGCAGTTTCGAAGATGTTCAGTGCCTGTCTCGGATGTAAAAATAATAAACAAAAAGAATCCACAAGGTGGTTTATATTTATGTATATATCTGCAATATATCCTACCTACTACCACATTTACTTAAGAATTTTATATTCATATCAAATTCTTAATTAATTGTGTTACAAAACTTCTCAAATACTTTATTTCACTAAACGTATTCTCTTCCAGGTCTTCAACGAAGGTCCATGGAGGGTGTCGTCAGTACAAGTTGTGATCTCGTGGCCTCACCAAGTGGCTGCTGACACTGATCAAGGGAAATGGCTGCTCTACCCTGAGGATGTACCTACTGTGGAAGGGGAAGGAGGTTGGTTAATTTGTCCTGTTAATTTAGTTTAGGATTAAGTTGCAATAAAAGCAATTAATGTTTTTGTATTAATAATAATATCGATAAATAAATGATCTTTAGTATTTCCGTTAAATTTTAGCGAAGTACCAACTTAATGTTATAATTGGAACAATTCACTTTTTTTTTAAATGCCAATAGAAAATTTCAATTGGGTTATGCTGGTTATGAATTGAATCCAAAAGTCCAAACCAAATTCCATTATCTCACCAACTAAAACACACTCACTTCAGAGTCACTTTTATCATCTTCCATTATTAGATCTCGGGGTTCTATAAATATATGTATTAAATCGTAACTCTACCTTCTCACCTTTCAGATCAAAGCAACGGCGAGTGTTTCGTCTCAGAAAGTGAAATCAACCCACTTAACTACTCGGTCAGGCCTGGAACAGATTCCGTGTTGGAAAACTTGGAAATGGACCCCTTTTTGCGGCCTGGTAAATCTAGTACCCTCAAAGAAGAACATAACGAAACCAAGACGGGAGTTAAGTTTGCTAGTGCTGCAGAAAATAAAGTGAGAAGGAAAAGAGAAAGTGATGTGATCAAAGCTGAAGCGTATACGGATAAAGATGGCCAGAGAAAGCATGTTGTCAATATGGTAAGTTTGGATAAAGATATTTATGTATATGGCGTTAAGGCTGAATTTGTAATATTCTTCAAGAATTGTGGAGCAGATAATAGTTTTAAAAGTGCTAGTGTAGTTTTGTTACTATTAATGACACCACCTAAGAACACTTTAAAAACTTGAGGATGGAGAAAATTTACTAGGTTTCGAAATACTTGGATGGTCAAGTGACTGTAATTAAAAGAAATTTTGAAATTCTTACGTCAGTTGTTGAGAAATCCGAAATGTTTTCGAGATGTTTTCTCTAGTGTATACTACAATTAAGAAACATCAAGTATATTAGGTGAAGTGGAAGGACAGTTACGTAGGGGCCGGCCCAATAGTACATACACAATTATGACAATCAAGTAGACGTCATATTGAAAAAGGGTGATGTTAAACATACCTATAACCGCCGAGTTTGTATGAGGAGGTGTATGAATGTCAATGAAGCGAAAGTTTTTTGTCAGGATTAATATAATATAATCTCTGCCTACCCCTCTACAGAGAATCGGGCGTGACTTGTATAATAATAATAATAATAATAATAATAATAATAATAATAATAATAATAATAATAATAACTAATGTGATGTGAGTACTTAATTAGACAAGACCCAAGGACCCTTGATAATCTATCTCTTAAGATTATGATGAATAATTTCTACTGCTCTTAATAATTTTAAATACTATTATATTCCATATTTTTTATTCCAGAACTGTGCAAACAAAACTGCTAAATGCATTCAGTTCCAATGCGTTATCTATAGACTGGGTCGCATGCAGGCAGCGACTATTACTATTAAGGCTCGTCTATGGAATGCCACTTTAGTCGAAGACTATCCGAGGGTCAGTCATGTGAATATCGCCTCATCAGCCTTTATATTGATCCCTGAACATTACAATATTCATCAGAGTAAACATCATGATGATAATGTAGCGGTAAGTACAACAAACTTTTCCGGGTCATTTTTCATCAAATCGTTGTCAATTTATAATTAAAACTATTCTAAGGATTCTGCCTGTTTTCACTAAGGTGAAGAATTTTATAAATAATGTCTTGCACGAATAATGTTGAGGTTCTTGGGGGTAGATGATGAAGTAATTTATTCGAGTGAACAATACCTCAGCGATAGAACAGCTAATCAGTTTGTAGCATCATTTATAAATGTACCTGGTGCTATGTTTTCTTCATAAAAATGACTTGAATTATGATACCCTTTCCCCTTTATTCCGTTAGACAGAAACTAATTCATATAATATGTACTGGCATCGTGATGACTTTAACTTTTACTTTAAGTACCTATGTTTGATGACATATTTGTATTAATCTGTATCAAAATCAATTTCAGGTGGAAACTGTAGCGTATCCAGATTTGAAAATCAGTGAGCCTTCAGAAGTACCTTTATGGGTCATAATAGTGTCCATAATAGTAGGCCTAATAGTCTTAGTGCTCCTAATCATAGCCTTGTGGAAGCTTGGATTCTTCAAGAGGAGCAGACCAGACCCAACTTTATCTGGTAATTTAGAGAAGAACAACCATGAAGCCAGTCCCTTCATAGTCAGAGACAGGAATAGTCTGCGATAGCCCATGACTTATAACACTTTGGATAAAGTGATAAAGTGACGCAGTGATATGTGAAGTGACGTTTCGATGTTTCGACAATTTTGAGGTTAGGTTCCAATTTGTTATGTGAATATCTGTAAAGTAGTGTTCTATAAATGAAGAACAAAGGTGTCAATGCACGTATAAATTAATTTGTTATTATATTTAAATAATTGTTTAATGTCTGTGCTAGAGGGACGTAAAGAATAGAAACTAGCTGCCGTTCTTCCCGGCATGTCGTAGAAGGCGATATGGGGTCAATGAAATCTGTTGGGGGTTGAGATAGCAATCTGTCACCAATGTTCCATATAACATCACCCCTTTCATACTAAAAGGTGAACTAGGAGACTTATTATATCTTCAAGGTTCTGTCCACTCAAAAGGGATTAGAGGACGCAATTGTATATGTATGTTATGTGTGTACTTAGTAAGGGAATATAAATAGTGTTCTTGAATCACTGGTGCGTACTTAGTAAAGTTAAGTAGTGTATGTGGATTCAATTTCCTTAGTTGTTTGTGCTGAAATTATTTGTATAGTTGTTACTGGTCAAACCCGATTTTAAGACAAACTAGTTTGGCCTAGGCTAAACTAGTTTTTCATACTAACCTAACCTTACTAGTTAATCCTGGCGTGTGTAGGAAGAACTAGTTTGTCCTGAAATCGGGTTTGGCCGGTAACATAGTTATTAATTTATACTGCGACTGTGATGTCTTATTGACTTGTAGGTATTGGAAAGAATGAAAGAGACTTTGTTATGATTGGATTATGTAATATAATATTCCTTGTGAGAAAAATGGTACAGTTTTTTATTCCATGCATTTTTAGATTATGTCTTAACATGTAGCTTTTATACAATTCAATATGATTAATATATTATGTACATTTAGCTATTGAACGTAGCCATTATAATACAATACTAATATTTATCAGCTGAAAAAAATTGTTTCTGATTACAAATTTGGCACAATGCTTCGTATCCTTAAACTTCTATTCAAATATGTGTAATTAAAACAATATCCTATATCTAAATGTTTTGCTCTGATAATTGCAAAAATATACCTACATTTTTAATACTTGTGACTTGTAAATACAACCATTAAATGCAAAATATGCTAATATGACTGACCCGCGTTTTTTAAAGAGTTATTCACAGTTATTGTGTATTTATGCAATTGACATATACATAGAAGAAAAAAAAACATTATTTATTTACTTTTTATTTATTTGTTCGTTTATATGACTTATTGGCATAAAGAAACAAAAAACATAAATAAAATATGAGTACTTATTCGTTTATATTAAAAAACTGATTCATTATCGTAGCATACGGTTACAGAAGTAACAAATATAATTTTATTGTTAAACTTCACTATCTAAAGTAAAAGAGACAACACTGCCAAGACTATGCGAAGAATATGGTACTTATAATTTTGTTTAGAAATAATATCAGTCATTAACTTAATTTAATATAATGTAGAATTTTGTATAGAATAAAGCGTAACCATGTTATTTTAGTTATTAAACTTATTCAATTATTATTATTGGCAGTACTTTAACATTTTGCAAGATGATTTTTCAGTATCTAATTAACTGTACAAAACGTTATACATAGAGAAAGTATAAACGAAATAATTTACTTCGTGTGTATCTATCGTGTATCTATGATTAATATATGATAATATGAACTTATTAATGTAAAATCTTACCTAATTATATAAATACATAATAAACACGCACTTATTAAATTAAATTGTTTGTCTTATGACTAGAATTTTGTCCGTTGTAGATACATTTTTAATATATAGTGTATGTATTAGGTTAAATATTTTATGACGTATTTAAGAAAAATAATGGTGTTTTTTTAATACTGTTTCTTACGATTATTTCTAACAATCAATTGATATATACACGTTTTATATGAAAAGTAGTTTACTATTAAAATTTATAAAGCCGATCATATTTGTATAATAACCGTTTAATTTTGTAAATATTTTCCCTTTTATATGTTAGGTTGTGACCGTTAAAGTCAATCTTGTAATAATTGTATGTTTTCGTTCATATGAAAATAAATGGTGCCATTTTAAACTGCCTAGTTTTTATTTCCTATTATCACTCCTAATTCATCCATATTCACACTTATAGGAACAGTATTTAGAACATTCGGAGGGGTTACAATGAACATTAATTCAAATCTTATTTCGAAACATGTTTTTCTTAATGTAGTAAACAAATACTGAATTTATCACGAAAATTAATTGCAGGTAATGTACATAGTTTTACCAACAACAAACTCTTTAACATAACATACGCTTGACGACATACACACTCCTTTATTGTGGCGGGGTAGTTAGAGGCTGGAGTGTCGACTTCGGAAATTTCGAAGGCATGTTAGATGTGGGTCACTGACATACAATGAGCAATATTAATATCTTATTTCTAAATCTGTGTTTATTACTTTAGTAAACTAATACTGAAATTATCACGAAAATAAATTGCAGGCAATGTAGTTTTGCCAACAACATACTCTTTAACATAACATACGCTTCCAGACTTGAGTATACACACTCCCTTTTTTAGTGTGGCAGGGTATTCAGAGACTTGAGTGACAACCTCCGAAATATCGAACGCATGTTAGGCATGGGTCACTCGAAGCCCGCGTTTCAATACACAGCACCCAACTTGAAGTTTGTGTTTTCCCTCACCGTTACACAACTCTTTCTCATAATAAAAATACATTTACGAAATGCGTCGAATATTACGGTGAGGGAAAACATCGTGAGGAAACTTACCTGTTCCTTGAACAGGTAATAGTCAGTGCTTGTAAATGGTGACAAGGCTTACCACCTGTCACATTGAGTACTGACTATCTGATCAACACGTGCGTTCTAGGCGGCCATAGAATCATTACCTTCGCAATTGCGCAAACTACCCCGCAAGGGTTAATGGTCTAGTCTTTTCTCATAAAATATTCTTTAATACAAGTAGTTAGTATCAGTATAACTTATTTAATTACACAAGTACTTCGGTATATCTTCTACATGTTCCTTGTAAAACTGTGTTGACTGGTAGATTGCTGCAAACAAACCAAAAAGTTTTTACTTTCATGACCTTTTAACCCTTTGGTAGTCCGAGGTTTGGGTGTCCATTTGCATCTAATAAATTCTATGGTCTTAAAATCCACAAGTTTACCGGATAGTCAATTCATATATCAGGTGATAAGCCATGTCGCCATTTACAAGAACTGAGAAGGCCAAATAGAGAATAGGCTTATAATATTCTTTTTAATAAAATCCTGGCCTAGTTCTTGACGTAAAAAGAATACTAACTAGCGACCATTACTCCCGGGATGTCGTAGGAGGCGACTAAAAGACTAGGCGTAAATACAATCTATTAGGCGATGGGCTAGCAACCTGTCACCAATGTGCCATTATGACATCGCAACCCCTAATATTCATGGTAAATGGTGACCTTAGAGATATTTTAGCTCCAAATCCAAATGTTTTTATTCAACATAAGTACAAGAACAGGACATTCATTGAGAGTCAAAACATTTGCCTTACTGGTTGTCTCTCAGCATTGAAATTCTACCGTTGTTCTTTCTACCTCGAAAGAGATTAAAAGACGTGAATATATACATATGTATGTAAGTAAATATAACCTAATGTAAGGTAACGTTAAAAAAATTTACTTGTCAAACACAGTCTTGAAACGAAATAGTATCGATATCACTTACTTCTTTTTTAATCGATGACCAGCAAAATGTACAAAGGGCGCTGTTAGTAGCATCTTGGTTTATTTGAAGACAGGGTTGCACTATGTCTCCTAAAAAGAGAATAACATAAATGTTTAGAATTTTATGTGTATGTAAACGCACTACAGAAATGGGCAAATGATTCACTGACCATTCCACTACATATATATGATTACTAATTAATTCAAGTTTCAATTACCTTTCATATACATATACATTCACGCCCACATATACAATCCTTTTCGGGGTAGACAGACCCTCAGAGAAATGATAATATCTTTAAAGCCACTTTTTAGCATGAATTTTGGTTGTAATTTCACATGAAACATCGGGACCGTTCGTTAACCCATCGTCCAACAAATTCCATTGGCCCCTAGTCCTTTAGTCGCCTCTTACGACGTACAAACCTTCAAAGTTAATAAAACTTAAAGTAGTTATTAAAACTTTTAGTTATAAGAGTGTTTAATTAATAAGTTACATTTTTTTAATTTAATAAGTGTCATACTCAGTCGTCTATGGTTCATCAACAAAGTCAGCAGCTATGTGAAAGTTGAAAATACAAATAATTATTTTCGGCTGAATATTTAGTCAGTTGTGATGCCAAATTTTTATTATATTTGGATCCTCAACTGCAACGAACCGAAGAACAAGGAAGAGAAGAAATGGAGCTTTGATTTCGTTTTTCTTCGGTTGTAGCGGCTGGCGGCGTTGGTGTAACTATGGCGATGGAATAACAAGAAGTTCAAATGCCGTGGCATCAGTGTTTGTACTTCAGCCGACATAACCTTGGTGATGAATAGCTTAATAAAGAATTAAAAAAAGTGTCCTACTCGATTGCATTAGGTTAATCCTGTAAAGTAAGAATAAAATCAAAATACCCTATATTCCTCACCTGTATACAACTGGTTATCGAGATGCGATATGTAGCTGCCGGCTAGTCTTAGGATCTCGATCTTGCTGAGCTTCCGGTCTGGGGGTTCCGTTGGTATGAGCAGACGAAGCGTGTTGAACGCCGTATTCACGCTGCTTGGAAATAGAAATACTAAGGTGAATACAACGGAAATATTACATACATGCATATACACGCCTCTACGTCTCCAAGGGGATAGATAGAGACTATCGATTGTTACCCGGAACGATCTTGACGAAACAACCTTGCTACACTTACGCCCATTAACCTTCTCATATATCCTCTTATTTTCTTCACGCGGCGGAAAGTTTAAGGGGAGTAAATGAAGCGGGTACTCACAGGCTTGAGTACCCATCTCAAAAATTGCGAGCGGAAGTTATATATGAGCTAATCAAAGTCCGCGTTTCACAAGAAGACAGCACCCAACGTGAGAGGGAGTAAACCGTATCGCCGTACTGACTATTTGCCAGGTTTCCGCACGATGATTTTCCTCACCGTTTTACATACAATTAACACTTCTATAAAAAGGGTGCTAGTAGCGGAAAACGAGCATTGAACGGACTAAATGCTTTCGGTGCACTAAGACCACGAAATTCAGTATAATGGTGCTGATCTAAGTGATTACTTTTTGAGCAACTCCTAAGTTAGGTTAACCCTTGTGTGTAATATCTCCTATAAGTGTTTTAACTGATTTATGGCATCATGCAACAAATCTACTAAGGAGTAGATAGTTAAAAGCTGATAATTTAAGTCATGTAGCGCCTGGATTCCAAAAGTCCAAGTAATATACTGATATTCTCACTTTTTTTTAACATTGTTTCGGCTTATTGAATAATTTTTTATTATGATAATCTCCATATATTACTACTATTGCTAATAATACAATAGTAGTAGAAATTGACCGATTTCTATCGGGTGGTAAAACGTCATCATAAACAGATGTTCAGTCACTTTAATTTAACTTGTGACTTTTTTGATTCAAATAAGTACATAATAGTTTAAACTTACATTTATTAGTATTTTACCTATTTCTACTGTTACTATTGAACACATTACATTAACTACATGATATACGTACAAGTAATATCAACGAAATCAATTCACATACTAACTTTTGCGTTCTATCCCTTTCTCGCGCGTTCGCCTGACACCTCTGTTTGACTACCGGAACACTTCCACTACCCTGCGATCCTGGTACATTTACTCCTGGTACAAAACTTTGGTAGCTCCACGGTTCTTCTTTTGGGTAGTCAAAGTATTGGTAGCCTTCCATTGTTAGATGTAACACATATTAATAATGATAATTTTTATTAATAATCTTCTAATGCAATTAGTTTTTTAATTTTTACATGAGAATATTTTATTGGTTTTGGTAATGTTATTTTTTATATTTGAATATAGTTATCAACTGTTAAGACTAATAATATTAAATAATTATTTTCTTGGAAACAAAAAAGTTTTTTTTTGTATTTTAAATAAATGTTTTATTATTATAAATGAATATAAATTTGTCACTTCATTATCAATATTACTTAATAAGTTCACAAATTTGTTCAATCTCTAACTAAAAAAGTAATTTTGTTTACTAAAAAGATGCGTGCTATCCGAACCTCGTTACTTATAACACTAACTACTATCAGTGGCCCGATTGTAGCATTTAAGGAATGATTTAAACAGAACAGTCGTTCCTTATATTACGAGATTTGATTGTTAAAACACATGTGGGGTCATGTATTGGTGATGGATTTTATGCTTAGAGCTGGGGTATTCGGTTTTTGTAAATTTAACAGTGTAATGTAATGTATAATCTTGGCATTCTCTGCTGGATTATCCTTTACGAAATGCTGATAGTTTCAATAGATTTATTTTAATTTTAATTTACTATTTTTTTTAATTTACCGACGTTTCGGCTACGTTAGTAGTCTGCCCGTGACCATGGCTACTGCAACGTAGCCGAAACGTCGGGTTGATAAAGGTAATTTCATTATATAAAAACTTACGCGATAAGTCCCGTTAGTTATTAATCATGAGTATAAATCGCTAATCTCTTAAAACTATAACTTACTGAAGTACATTGTAAGGATTTTGCTAAATCACATTCGCGGACTTGGGTCCTACCTCTGCAGGGAAAAGAGCGTGAGGTATACCTACCTATGTATAATGATTTGGATCTATGATAGTTGGGAATATAATTATATCATATAAGGTTAGAGATATGATAATCTTTGCTATTGCAATACATGCCAAGTATATAAATAAGTAACAACATAATTGAACATTACAAATAGAATATATCATTGGTTACAATAATCTCATTTACGTAATACATATGACCACATACATACTATCGCTACTATTTCTTAATAAACATACATGTAACTAACATTCACGACCTTGCACCCTTCCAGAGTGGTCAGAGGTTGACTGTCCACTGTCGACTAAGTACTGAGATGGTCTTGGCTACTCGAAATACAATTTTTAGCTCATAAGCAGTAATCAATGTAACAGATGGTAGACTATTGCATATTTATAAAACTTTGCAATACTGAATATTTGTATTAGTAATAAGCATTTACAATGAAGAAATGAAGAAACCTACCTATTACCCGAACACGTAATAATCAATGCTTGTAAATGGCGACATGGCTTACCACCTGTCACATTGAGTACTGACTATCTGTTCAACACGTGGGTTTGAGGTTGCATTTCTTATTTAAATATAAAACATACGGAATCACACACGATATCATCTGTAACATACCCTCCCTTACTGTCATATACTAGTATCTGTCAGTAGGTTATAACCCACGCGCCCCTTGAGTAAAGTCCTGTTCCCTTTACGACTAATCACGTCATTAAACACTTTTAATGTCACCGATGACACAAACATGCCGCCCGCGTTTTGTTTCTGGTTGTCATTTGTTTTATGTTTTTTTGTAGTATGGATATTGCTTTTTGTATATAAGTACATAATATGTCTAGGATATGCACATATATTTTCTTTAAGATAACGGATAATGGACCCCTATTATTGAATATACTGATATTCCAGTCGTGCAATTTTCATGTATGATATCTAGATACTGCTTAATAGAATTTGATAATGATTAAATTAACTAATAACAGTCAGCGTCATGGAGTAATTAATAAGAGGAGTGGGCCTTACGCAATATTTGTATGGAAACTAACGTGGTATTACGCGGGGTGAAACGAGGTATGCGAGATGGAGGGGAGATATTACAACCAATTAAAACACGGAATTTTGTGAGACACAACATAGGTATCTTAATTTTTAGACTCCGCACCAATTAAAACACGCCATTTAGGCTCCGCACCGCGTAACGGGGACCGCTCCTTTCGCCGGGTCCTCTTTATGTTTGGTTCGTGGTCAGCGTCTACCTTTACATAAATTATTTATTATAGGTTCGCTACCAAAAGAGATTATAGATTGATTATAAAAAGGGTCTCTATTTAGATTATCTTAATTAAGACTACGGCTTGTCTATCACAATCATGCAACAAAAGTTGCATGTAAAATACGATATATTTATAAAAATTATGTGTATTACATAAATATATGTATATGCACATATATTCACGCCTCTACGTCCCTAACGGGATAGGCAGAGACTATCGATCGGCACCTGTAACTATCCTGACAAATCTTTCTTGACTTCACTCACACCAATTTAAGAAGCAATTTACACCCGCCTTAAGAAGTGTATTAATGTGTATTATGGGTACCCTTTACACAGTAAAATATTACTTCGACAGACATAGTAAAACTACGTTTAGAGTAATATTTTTTATTTATCTCATTACTCAAGGGATAAGGCCTATCATAAGCAAGAGCTACCGTGGGAAATTGACTTTAATTGTTTGAATTATTGCCTCCGTCCTTCAATCAGTAATAATCGAATGCAGACCTACAGAGTAATGGGAAACGATTATTCAGTTAGATATAGAAGCTATTCTTGTAAAAGGTACTCATTTATATCGGATAAATGTCGTAGAATATAGTGATGAAATGAAATGCTTTGATATTAAATTCACTTATTAAAAAGTTCAAAAAACCTTATTGGCATTTCGCAAAGGCAAATCCTCCAGAGAAGAAATGCCAAGAAACTCTGCAGACATTATTCGATACAAATTCAGTTAAATAATAATCATTCTAAAAGGTGACTATATTAGTAAATAGATTATATTCGGTGATGGGCTAACAACTTGTCGGAAGTGTTCCATATGTCATCTCAACACTAATTAAAATTTTCTTGTCTTCGAGGTTTTGCATACATTGTTAGTATTTATCTTATTTTTTATGTTTTTTTGTTGAATAAACGTGTAATGTAATATAAAATACTGCATTGAAATTAAAAAATAATAGATGTTAATAATAAAAAAAATACAAAACCTTACGACACTCGAGTTCAAAAGTACAACTTTTAAATTGTATCTAGTGCTACTATTTAGCGTGCCTGTACGTTTATGGAACAAATTAATGCTTGAAACATAAAATGACCTCGTAATGAATGGGGCAAAGAAGCAATTATCCAAACATGGAGGATCCGGGTTCGATTCTCGCTTAGCAACAGGTATGAAAAAGTCAAATAGTGAATAGTAATAAAAATCGTAATATATTGGTTGTTGATTACACGGACATGTAGATCACGCCCGTTTCCCTGTACATTGATAGACAGAGATCATGGATCCCGATTTGTTCTGATCCTGATAACCCACTTTCGCTTTATTGACACTCATATACTTCTCATACACGCTATGTATATTTGATAGAAAGATGATAATATTATTATTTCTGTTATAAGCTTAATCCATCCAGCTTGGGATTATCGAATTTTAAGGGTCGATAATCTCATATCGAGTCGAGAATATCATATTAAAGACAAATTTTTGGCATAACTAAGAACATTTCATAGCTCAAATAATTAACTGCATATTTTAATACATCACAACATCTTTATTCTCTTATTAATATACCCAAAACAATCAATTAAAAATTCTCATACAAATTCTCATGTTCGCAATTCAAACCACATTTTTACTTATTCCCTCCTGGTAAAACGTTGTCTTAACAATTTAACCATTACGGACATGTATTGATATTGATCATATTGTTTAAAAAAGTCAAAATTTCCAATCTTTTAGACACTAGTCTCCTAACAACAACATAATCCGAGCAATAGATTGAACGAAGGCAAGCCATGATCAACGCGTAGCTACGTCACCGCCCCACTCTTGAATCTACCATACAGCCACGACGATCACTTTCTCTTGAACAACCGTCAGTTACCGACGAATCTGACACCGGAACACCCGTATATTCCGCCTCGAACCAACTTTCGCTATCGTATGACGCGAGTGTTTGCATATGCATTTCACTTTTTAATGCTGTGTTATTTGATGTGAAAAGTGGAAGTTTGTTTGCGAATATGCGACAGTTGAACTGAGCTGAGAGGTGAGTTGCGAAATTTTGTATTAGTGCTTAGGAAATTAGTGGAATATGCCTTTGAGAAGTGAATGTTCAAATGTAGTGATACTTTATAACTATATGTACCTATTTATAGATTAGAAGATGCTACTTTTTTTAAGCTATAAATTATGTAGTTAGAAAAAACGTGGTTCTATAAAATCATCGTCTGACTGAATACAAAAAATGAATACATTAAAATCTTAGACAACGAAATTAAATGTCAATGTTCTTAAAACTCGTAATATGAAAGTTATTAATGTTAGAGATCGAGTGATAGTCGGATGAACCGGGTCGGGTTTATAGCTTTTATGTAACTTATTCTATAAGCTATATTAGTTTTTGGACTTTGTGCTTTTCTATTAAACACTAAAACCCATATGATTGCTAAAAGATTATAAAAGTCATAGAAATAATGAAAAAAAATAGCATATGACATACATACAGATCACGCCTGATTCTCTGTATAGGGGTAGGCAGAGATCACAAAACCCCATTTGGCACGATCCTGACATATACTTTCGCTTCATTGACACTCATACACAGTCGGCGTGTATAAATTGTATATACATAGCATGTGAATTGTTTTAAGTAAACATTTGGATGGATAGCTTACAAATGTGGACGTCATTGAAAACTATAAAAGAGGGATTATTTAACACTTATATTGACAAACTTACTCACGTTTTTACATCCTGTAAGGAGCATAATCTTCTTAGTCACTTTTTGCACTACTGTCTAAGTTATGACCATAGTTATATAGAATTTTGGTGACTGATATTTATAAGTTAGCCCTTTAAATACAATTTATACCTAATCCCATAGCAAATTCGATTCCGACGACATGCCGGGAAGAAAACTAAATATTTAGTATAGCATAGCAACTATTTACATATCAGACAAGCACGCCACTTGCAGATATAGTTGTTTTATTATACAATCCAGGTACTCTGAATAAGACATCGTAAACTATAATATGGTATATGTTTGTATATAATATAGTTAATGTTTGTATTGAAATAATAAAAGGTTCTATTATATTATACGTTGTATACGAGTACATATACAAACACATACTGAATTTCTTTTTTCTCAATGTGCGTTATGACATATACTATTACAATACATGTAATTCTATAATACATGTATGTAACACGGGTATAATGAAGACATTAGTGAATGAAGAGTGTCTGCTAGTAAAAAATGGTGGGAATAAATTGTTGTATGAAGCTATTCAATTCGACAGCCATTGTCTGTCACTTAAGTTAGTAAGTCCATTCTTTTGACTATGTTTTATATCAGTTGTTATCCAGAAAACTTTTCAGGACAGAAAAGTCTACCAAAATTACGTTTCTAAAAAAGCCAATGTTAAATTTCTAAACACTTGTACACTAACCGCGAAGAAATGTCTTACTCTTTTAAATTCTTTATTCAGGACAAACATTTCAGAACATAATAATCATCTTAATTATATTTATAAAGGTACTTTGATTTGTCGTACAACGATTTACTACCTTACCTTTTAAAAAATTCAAGCAGCCTAATGTAAATCAAATTGGTTATTTTCTTACTTAATATCTTAGCCTGACCTCTATCCAAATTCACTAGTTGCAACTCTCAAATGAGCTGTTCTCCATATAATTAAAATCAGTTACCTAGATCTTCTTTTGTAATTGTACAAGATTTCGTCTCGTACAAATAATGTGTGCACCTAGTGAATGCAAGGACGCCACTATTGCACAAACCACTGTATCAAACTCACATTTAGACTTGCCTTGTTATTTAGGATGTTTATTTATGGTACTGTATGGTGTAATGTTAATGGTGTTTGTAGATAGGAAGATTTATTAGTTATTCAGTTTTAAGGCTGTGTAAGGATTTATAGTAATAAGTAGACGGTTAAAATGATATTATTGCAAACTTATTAAGTCTTAATCTTGCGTTGAAATTGTAAAAAATAAGTGAAATGAAAAGAAAATCTTTTCATTAAACATAAGGATCATAAAATCGCTTATTAAAGTAAAAAAAACATTTTTTATAAAAAAATATGTCATTAACATAAACGTGAAGTGATTTTGGTAATCCAATATAAAAAGAGTTAAAGAAATAAAAGTATAATACAACAAGTAAGTAATAAAGAAATACAACTTTTGCATGTACGTTACTTGTACAATTTCAATTATAATTATCTCTTTTAGTAAAGACAGCACCTTATAGCAACAATTGCACAGTAAATTTAGCATCACAATTGGAATTTATTGCGCTAGCTTAAATAGTAAAACATATATCAAGCTGTGGTATTCAAAAGTTACTCACAGAAGCCAAATGCACAGTTTACTCAAGATTAACCCAATTGCTTATTGGGGGCATGGACCCATAGACATCCAATTTGCACATTGAGTAATTATATATCCGTTCAATATGACCTTCAGTAGTATTCGCTTACTGTTGGATTCCCGCATGACTCATAAATTCACGTCCCTTTATCTATCTATCTTTAGTGGACGGAAACTTGAAGATATTATATTCATGTAGGTCACTATTAGCAAGAAATCTGGATCGTTATGACATTTACATGAAATAATGAAGGTAGATTGCTAGCCCATCTATTGAAAGATTCCATACACATCACACCCGTTTCGTTATGGAGAGTTAGGAAGAGATCACGGATCCCCATCTGTCACGATTTTAACAAACTACTTTCGCTTTATTGACACTCATACATCTCTTCATACTCGGGGGTTATAGGTAATTCTAACGTCACCCTTTTTCAATATGGAGTCTATCTATTCCACTGACTGTATTAATCGACTCCTAAAACATGCGAAAACGGCAGCTAGTTACCAATCGATTTACATCGTCGTCAAACTAGCACAGGATTGAATATCCGTTCAATTTGACCTTCATTAAATCTTCGGTACATAGTATTCGCATAATATGGATTCCCGCGTGATTCATCCATAAGGATTACTGTTATTGTCTCCATACAAACATCCGGACACTGACTTATGCTTTTTATGTGAGGTGTTGTAAAAAATGACACGGTTTGTTATATATTCACGTGTGAACAGTTATTGGTGGTTTCGACTGCATGTTTGTTCAGGTAAATCTATTTTTATTTAGGCAAACGATATGAATGTAAAAAAACATAACTGCGGATATTTTTGCGGAATATTATTATATACAAGTCACAAAATGCGTATGTGGCAGTTTAACAAACCCTGCACGCCTGTCTCTATATAAAGACAAAAGCGTTCACGACCAGTAATCCTTGCGGGACAGTCAGAGGTTCAAGTGTACGTATTTATAATTGCGGAGGTTGTAAATCTGTGGCCACTTCGAACCCACGTGTTTACCAGATAGTCAGTACTTTAATGGCAGGTGGTAAGCCGTGTGGCAGTTTTGGACCCTCACCGTCTCTTTCATACACCTTATTTAGGTCGTTGTGTCGTCTTTAGTAATAATTATTGAGAAATTCCCACCGCACCATGTGCATGTACTAGATAACAGGTTGCGACATCTGCAGTCGGTTGGCCGTAACCGCTTATTATTACCTAGGTTCAAATGAACCGAAGAAGATACAGCACATAGTTAAAATTTACGGTTTAAACGTAAGGTTTTTTAACGTAGTTGTTTTAAGTTTAACCTGTATTAATAAGAATAGGTTTCATGCAAGCTTGGAGGAAAGGAAGTTCACGAAAGTTTTTTATAAAGCCAAAGTGGAAGGTAGAGTTGGACGGGGTAGAACATATACATATCAAATTAGATACATTATTCTCAAGGCGGATGTACGCAGCGTGAAGAATCCGAGAGCATGTATGAGAAGGTTATTAGGTGTGACTGGAGCAAGAAAGATTTGTCAGGATCGTTCCACGTAGCAATGGAAAGTCACTGCCTATACCGTTGGCGACGTAGATGTGTGAATATATGTATGTATGAACACGTGACACTATGCATGTACCAATAAAGTACAGTGACATATTGCTACAGTTCAGAATGATAACAGAATTTCTAATCCCCGGTTAACCAATTAAAGGTTAACCTACACTCTGATAAGGCACATTTAATTTATTGCAAGACTAAGTCTCATACATAAGCATCACGACTTGTGTATACACTCCCTTTTTAAGTGGTGGGGTAGTCAGATGCTCAATTAGTGCCCAAATTTCGAAGGCATGTTATGTATGGGTTACTCAAAGCCCGCGTTTCACTAGATAGACAGCGCCCAACGTGATAGATAGTGAACCGCATCGCCGTATACAGGCACTGGCTATTAGTCCCAAGGGATTGGCAGGTTTGCCCACTTTTTTTTCCCTTACCGTTGTACTGTAAATCATGTACTTACCTAAATGAAAATACATACATTTTACAAACAAAGAATTACCTCTATTCGGCCATGTTGCAATAAAAATGAAAAAAAATCGCGAATCTCTCAAAGTTACGAAAATATTATTCAAAGACAGTACTGCAGGTACATTCACAAAGATCCGCAATCCTTGAAAGAAATGTGCACTCGTAAATCGTCCCAATGACGTATGAAAGTGGCAAGCACAAGTTTCAACCAATCGCATAGAGTCTGAAAGGTGAAGGCTGCCGTACCAGGATTTTAGACGTTTAAATTAGTACTCGACTCAAGTTGGAATGCCAATTAGTGTATTGATAATTATACTGATTTGGTCGTGAAATGAGGTATATTATATGTTGTTTAAGTAAAGTATAGTATTAAGGAATATGATATAGCTTAAGAAGTTTTCCATACGTTGATTAGTACCAATCCTTAACACAAGTACTAAATTAACTATAGCGAGGAGCTAGGTCAATTGTTTATTAGTGTCTTACAATATTAAAATTATACTTTCATGCATATCCTTTAATCCCTTTCGGGGTGGACAGAACCTCGGAGATATTATATCTCCTAGGTCACTTATCACTATGAATATTGGGGGTTGCGATACCATAATAACACATCGGTGACAGTTTGTTAGCCCATAGCCCAATTGATTTAATTTAAGATAAGAACCGATAAGAACCTTAGAGATACTTAAACCATTCCATTTACCACAATTACTTTAGTCGCCTCCTACGACATGGTGGTAAGAACGGCACGTAGTTAACATTGTTTTACTTCCTAGCTAGCATGGAATTTTTTTCAACATCTTATATTGGCTGTTCTTTCGTAATTGTACTTCTACAAATACATACAAACATCTCGTCATCTAATAGAGGGGTAGACAGACATCCTGGATCCCTTTTTTCCCATCACTATCCTTCTATCTCGCTTGTTACCAGTAGCTATTCCGATATACATCATTATATGTCGCCTGACATATTATTACTAGTCATAAGGTCCTTCATATTTTGCGTAATTCTCAAAAATCTGTTAACACAAGTTGAACTCACGTGAACTTCCAAGTTCAGTCACCTTCCTTACTGTAGCGAGAGACAGCCCGACAGTTGAAAAAAATTGCAACGAAATTTATTCATAACTATTCAATATGTTGGAAGCGTTTGTGTTTAAAACGAATTGACTGAAGTGAGAATGTCAGTCAAGTGAACTAATTATTTTGAGAAGTAATTCGTCGTATTATTTCAATCAATTGACTGACATTCTTGACTTAAACTGAACATTGCAAAGCCTTAAAAAATACGTATTATTTGCTGTAAAACATACCTAATATAATCCTTAATCATGTAGTATCCATTTAAAGAGACAAATAACAAATGTATACATGGGTAGTTTAGATTTATTTGCATACAAATAAATACACGCAGCACAAAAAAGTGACATAACTTAGAAGTTACATGAATGAAAACAACAGTTAATAATTCTACATGTCTCTCATTCTCACAGAGCTTAGGATTACTTACTAAACCTACAAAAGTTGACTTTAAAACTTTGCTTAAACAACTTAGTCGCCTCCTAAAACATTATGGTAACCGGAGTAATGTCAATGGTCTACTGGGTTATGGGCTAGCAACCTATCACCAACGTTCCATATTAATGCAATCACTGATCGGACATATGCCTAAAAGTGTCAGTCGATCCCGAAAGGGATTAAGAAATGTGAATGTATATTATATACGCATATTTCAGCGGTTAATAAAGATTGTAAATAATTTTCATAAAATATTGTGTAACTGGTGGAAATCCTCCGTTAATAATTAATATATTATATTAAGGTACATGCTTGTTTATTATTAATATTAATTAGATTCTCTATGACGATAAATGAAAAATGTTTACTCGAATAAACCAGTTTAGATGACTTGATTAAAATAAAAACTATTTATGTACTGATAATTACTTTGGCATCCGATTAAAGGTTATGATGTGTTTATGGGACAAATAAAACTTATTCTAATTTGGAATCGAAAACGATGTGACGGTGTTTGATTGAACCATTGTAAACCAAGTAAGAATTATAAATTTTAATTTATTTACTCGTAGTATATATTAATAATCCTTATTTTTCTACTCGGATTTTTAATAAATATCTTTTCAATTATATTTATTATACATATAAAAGTCAATATTGCCGTCACTTTGTGAGCAAACTATCTGATAAACATGTGGTTTAGATGACGCCTTAGAATCAATAGGCAAAGACAATAGAATACATCGAACATCTAGTTAGAGGTTATTTTAATTTACACTGCTGTTTTGTCATGAAATTGTTTGTTTCTCATGTAGTATATTCTGTTTTAAATACAGGGTTCAGCCCCTTCTTAGGGCAGTGTTTTATTACTATAAATTAATGGTTTTTTTGTACTGCACAGTTATAGTCTTAGTTTATAGTTAGCATATGTACAGTCAACGCTAAAAATGCAGTCTTAGTAACTTTTTATAATGTTTACGTTTATACAATATTAAGTGAATAAATATATTATTATTATTGTATTCTTTTGTCTCTAACGTAAACACACTAACAAAACAACAATAATTCCTTTTAGGACAGTCTTAAACTAACCTGGCTATTGTCTTGTGAAGATCTTTGGCACTAACAGCCTTAAGTTACACAATACCTACCCATGTTTTAACCTTTGCATTCATACATACATCTAACGCACATAATTCCCTACATAGTGGTAAGCAGATATCATTGATGCCCATTGGTCACATTCCTGACAAACCACTTTCGATTCATTGACGTTCATACACCTCACAATACTCATTGGAAAGGTTATGAACATGTTCATACACATTCAAAGGTATTGAATTTTAATAAATTATAATAAAAATACATTGACAAAATGCGTCGAATACTATGTGAGGGAAAACATCGTGAGAAAACCTACCTGCTCCCGAACAGGTAATAGTTAGTGCTTGTAAATGGCGATATAGCTTGCCATCTGTCACATTGAATACTAACGTGGGTTCGAGGTAGCCATAGAATTACTACCTCTGCGATTGCGGGCACGGATACCTGAACCTCTGACTAACCCGTATGGGTCGTGAACGCGTTTGTTTTTTTTAAATTACAGTATTTTTAACCTTTGTTTCAGATAAAAACCTGAAAAACCATGTGGGTGGTGTCGAGGCGCCTTTATAGCGCTTTATGGACATTCCTGACAATCATCCTGATCATATCACCGAGCTTCAGTGATCCAGGTATTCTACTATAATATACTACATAACGAACTTACCTAGGGGATAATTGTGTATTAATTGGTGTAATAGTATCCTGAGTATTATTATTATAAACTTATTTGTATTATCAATTTTGGTCTCAAATGGTTCCAAAGTAAGATCAGCGTTTTGTTGCAATAATTACTTGCTCAGTAGCAAGGGGCTTGACTCTGTACAGTAGGTATAGTATAAATCCCGGAGCAATTACCAAAGACAATGAATGATATTTTCTGATTTTCTATTTATAACTACTTACAATATACTAACTACATATTCGAACTGCACAAACCACGGTGTGAGGTCCTTAGGACAGGACACTTGGGTTCAAGGTGGATTAGAATTAATAACTCCGCAATTGCGGAGATGGATACAAGCCTTGCTAAGCACTGCGCTATCTTAAGTTAAAAAAATAGTGTTTTAATTGCTTACTGTACGGATTTTATTCCGTATATCTCACGGTCATTATGACTTAAAACTATTAAAAATAATGACTTTTATTGCTATAACGCATAATTAAATAGACACTTTAAATACTAAATTTAATATAAACATACACTTCAAGACTATTATTCCGTGCTGGGTAGCCGTAATTGCGAATTTTTAGAAATATTCAAATCCAAGTCTCTACTTTTCATTAGATTGTCTGTAACTTCATAGATTTCATGATACCATTCCGAAGAATAGGTTTCCTTTTCTACGTAAGTGCTAATTAGCTGCCGTTGTTCCCGGCATGTCGTAGGAGGCGAGTAAAAGACGATGGTTAAATAAATAGGCTAGCAACCTGATATTAATGCTAAAAAGTGAACTACCCCACACCCCGAAAGTTATTAAAGAACGTGAATGAATATAGGTTTTCTCACTATAAAGGAACTCATACGGGTACGTTAATAAATAACAACTCGGCAAATCTCCCTCGTTTCACTCATACCCATTTACCATCTCATAGAGAATGCTCTTCTAATCTTCACGTGCGTACACACGCCGTAAGAACAATTTTCATACTTTTGCTGCTAATATATAATTCTCACTCATTCATTCATACACAATCATACCTGGTTCCTTAATGTTTTTTTAAGAAAAATACATAAGAATATTACGTTTATTTAACACAAAATTATTGTAGTAGAAATCATATTATATATAGTAGTATGTATTATCATAGTACTAGGAAATTGAAACTTTCAAAGTCTCACAGACTTTGCAAATGACAGATCAACCATTTGTATTATTGATCCGGATATCTGAAATTTGCACAAAAAATATACAAATCATCTATAACTGCAAGATCCGTTCATCAAAAATAGGTTTAAAAAACACACTTCATTCATATTTTACAAGCCTTTTGAATACTTCTGTCAATGATGACTTGTTTTACTTTGGCATGAAAAACTAACTAAGTTGAAAAATACTAAGAAACATGAACCAGCATTTTATATCTGAAGGGGGTTATTTGTTGATGTATAATCAAAATCTAAATATATAATAAAAAAGTTATATGTCTTATACTTTATTAAAAAAGTAATATAACTTAACATACAAATGTACTTTAGTTGTTTTATTTTAATTTCTATTTTGTTTATACGTCTTCTGATTTGATACTGATACATTGATATTTAAAATTAGATCAAATCTGTGAATTGTACCTATGCCTTAGTTAGATTTTGTAACCTTCATTGATACAAAAAAAAAACGTTTATTGATGCATGACAGTGTTTCTAACTTTTCCGGCTGAAAAAAGAAATTTCCTTAACACTTTAACTAAAAATAAACATGATAACGATAACATTCATTAATAATCAATAAAGATGTTTTTCCAATTAGTAACCGTACTATATTATACAGGCATATCATCTAAAAATACATACATACATACACATCACGCCTGATTCCCTGTAGAGGGGTAGGCAGAGATCACAGAACCCCATTTGTCCCGATCCCAGTCATATGTCTTATTGGGCCGGTCCCTACGTAACTATTATATATATATATATATATATATATATATAATAGTTACGTAGTTACGTAGGATATTTATGTAAAAATATATCTTGGTATATTAATGATCACTTTTTTACGTATTCTACTGTGACAAGAAATGACAATCACAGAAACAAAGTTAATCAAACTTTTTGTTATCTAACCTATTTAATCTATAATAATTAAACATGATGTCATGTCAAGTAATCGTAAAAAGCATTGAGGTTACTCGCAAAAAGTTTACATCGGATATAGTGAGCAAAAAGGTTGATAAGGCAGACAGACCTCATTTGTGGCGAACCGGATATAAGTCCAGTTGGTAACATCGGTAGAGATCTATATTAAATGGGGTGTTTTCTTATGAGACTGTGATACTGTTTACAGATAAATAAACATTCATTAAATGCAATAATCGTGTGATAAATGCTATTACGTTTATATGATATAATAACGCGCTTTTGTACAAATAATATGTGCAAAAATACGGACTCCCATATTAAAAAAAACAATTTTCGCTTCCATAATGTGCTTTTATAATTTTATAATATATAAATAGATAGACGATGACTAGAGAGATAGGAGGAGATTTCCTACTTTTATCAATCGACTAAGGGTGTTTTTATTTAAAGAATACAAATTTATCCTCTTCCTTTATATAGAATTTGTATTAAACACAAAATATACTCAATTCATTTTTAACATATATTCAACACTAAAAGTAATACAGTTATGTACATACATACATACATATCACGCCTGATTCCCTATAGAGGGGTAGGCAGAGATCACGGATCCCCATTCCCGATCCTTACAGACCGCTTTCGCTTCATTGACACTCATACATCTTCTCATACACACTCGGGGGTTAAAGGTACTCCTAACGTCACTTTTTTCAATATAGTATGCATATGCAGTGTATGCACACAAAAGTATATTTACCTCCGTAAGCGACCACCCTAAAGAAACAAGGATATGAATATTCCTAGCATACTCCATCTTGCTTCATATTAAATCAGCAGGTCACGATAAGCAAACACAGTGATTAAGTTAAGACGAGGCGTGATCTAATTTATCTCATTGAGCTAAGTGCATGTTGGATTAAGGGCCATTCATCACAAATCAAGATTTAATTGAACAGTATGAACACTATATAATCAACATGGTTGCGCAGTGACTTGCAAATTTACATATGGACGCGAATTACGATTAATATTGTTTTTTATGAGCTTCAGTTTAAATTGCACGGTTAATCTGTTCTAAAATCAAATTCTGTAGACAAGGGATAAACCGTTTACGTAATATTATTTATTTCATTAAAATAATATATATTAGTTTGTATGTATTTAAATGATTGTAGATTGATGTAGTTTAAATAAGTAATTATAATAATTTTGAAGGACAATATTACACCAACTGAACTAGCATTTTGCTAAGGTCATTTAAGACTTATTAAGGGTTCAAATAGAAATATATTTAAGACACATATACTTGCCTATTATACTGATTATAGACATAGAAATACATACATAGCATATATAATCAAAAACCAGCTTGCTAAAGAAAAGCATAGTTCTTAACTCTGCCTCTGAACTTAATCTTCGTCTAAAATCCAACTTATAAACCAAAATATCTTAAGAAGTTATAAGCAAGAATATTCTGATGTAACGGTGGACAACTTGAATATACATCTTTCTTATCTTCGTGTCAATTAATAAATGCTAAGCCACCTCTAGCACGAAGCGTCATATTTAACAATTTTAACCTCGATTATCTTCATCAATAATATTAATTAAAAACCATCATACGTACAATATACGAATATTTTATGTATAATTGTAATAACACATATCATTTGTACACATCACATGTACAAGAACATGACTTTGACCGAAATTTCGTTCACCGGAACTTTGAAAAAGTGATGCAATTATATTAACAGACCGACAGAAACATTAAGCTAGTAAATTACTTTAGTTTGGTTCGTAAATTGAGTCCTTGACATCTTCATGATCATGTGCAACTAATCATTAAGCAAAAAACTCTCGGGTGTATCTATACAGGGGTAATTTGATGAGTGTATTAAATAAACAGTACACGCGTTTTATTTAGTACATATTTGTTAGTTAGTCAGGATTAGGACAAATGGGTGATCCGTGACGCATGCTTAGCCCTCTACAGGGAAACAGGCGTGATGTGTATGTATGTATAGAGCAAAGGCTCATTGTATTGGATTTTACAATAATAAACACATTTGAGAAGAAGCTAAAAGTACCGTGGTGACTGAGTAAATAAATTAAAACAACGCATCGGGTTAGGTACCGCTCGGTAGGCAGAGATAACGAAACCTCATTTGTCCCGATCCTGACAGACCACTTTCGCTTCATTGACACTCCTACATCTCATCATATACACTCGGCGGTTATGGGTACTCCTATCGTCACCCTTTTTCAATATAGCGACTATCTGACAGTCTTAATAGGCCGGCCCCTACATAACCGCCCTTCTACTTCACTTACACCAGTTCTTTTTGTTAATCTACTATCATTAATCCGCATAACATGTCCAAACCATCAAAGCATGTCCTTTCCAATCTTAGCCACTACATCTTCTTTCAAACCGCAACCTTCCGTTATCACATTGATTTGATTGACATATATTCCTTTGGTCTTAACACAAGTCTTAAATGAACTTACCAAGGGGCTAGTTCATTTGGTGTAAGTGTCCAAAAAAACATGTCCTAACCATCAAAGCATGCCCTTTTCAATCTTAGTCACTACATCTAATACCCTTGCTCTATATTTTGACGTATATTGGTTGATAAGGAAGCATCGAGTACGGATGTTACAAACTGTCATACAATACCGTAGTAACCTAAAAAACGCCGTTTAGCCACGATACATATCAATCAATCATTAAAGAAGACCTTGTGATTGTCGTTCGTTATAACTTCAAGTTGTTAGTATCAAGTAACATTTGCACCAGTTCACGTGTAAGTCTAAATGTTATTTCCGGGCTGTACGGCACCGTTTTTTAGTGTATGCGTAAAACATCGAAGTTTATTTAGGTCTTAGTGGTTTATTAATGAAAAACTGTATCATTGAGATAAACGGGTAGTTTATTATTGATCCTTTTAATAAAAAAAACGTTACAATTAGCATACCTATACACTCACAACTTTTCATCCCTTTCGAAGAATACAGAACATTGGGCACATAATGATATATCCTAAGTTACTCTTGAGATTGGATTGTGTCTTTGATGTCACATGGACTTTGATATTGTATGAGAGTTGTCTCTTTGTACTATATAAATACTTTCTTATTAGTAGCATCTTCATTTAGTAAGATCCACATTATGCCATCTACTGGTGAAAGGTGATGATTTCAAGATTATCCATAAGCATCAAGACATGCTGATGAGTATGTAGGTCAGTGAAGCGGAAGTGGTTGACTTGGAAATTTCGAATCTGCTGTGTGTATCTCGCTAATGATAATCCCTGGTTATAGTAATGCAAAAGCTAGTAGAAATAAACGGAATGACAGTCGCTAATATTCCATATTGTTACCTACCCAATCTTGAAAATGAAATGAATATCTTTTTTTTCAACATAAGTATCATACAATCACTAATTGAAATCATTAACATAACTAATTCTTAAAATAAATCAAATTAGATTAATAAAACTAATGGCACTTCGTAAACAAAAATTTTCTTGATAGTTTATTGATGATAGTTTAAGGTAAATGAGTTGAAATATTATGTTTAAACCCTCATTTCTTTAGAATTACGTGTATATTTACAAATGTATAAAACTCTAAATCTAATATGGCTGTCCCAAACCAAAACCCAGTAACAGTCATAACCTAAGCCTAGCCATTTAGTAAATTTTAACTAAATTACATGCCTATCATAAAGTAAACAGTTTTAAAGGTAATACGTATAAGCTTTGGTTCTGAATGCGTTAAAGCAGCCAATGTATGTATTAGACACAGTTTTATATCAAATTAAGAACGATCGAAATACTTTTATAGACAAAATGAATCTTACCAGGTTTTCCTTTGGGACAGCATAAGTAGTATCAAAGCTACAAAAACATGTTTATAACCCATAACCACCAACAAAACTTCACCATAACATGTCATAAGACTTTGCATCTAATAAACGTTTGACCGCGTTACCAACCATTAGGAAGCGACGTAGTGACGTCGCAGTGATAGTGAAAGTTATACTTAAGCCGTAAGTGAAGGCCGTATAGTGTAATTCCTGCATAATATTTTGGTGTCAAACCTTAAAAACGAAGCTATGACGTCACGAGGACAAATATTTTGAATAGTTTAAGGTTTTAATATTGACAACTATGCACGTGTAATACATAGATTTTGGAAACGGAAAGACAAACGCGCGTTCACGACCATTAACCCTTGAGGGGTAGTCAGAGGTTCAGGTGTCTATCTCCGCGATTGCGAAGTTAGTAATTCTATAGCCACCTCGAACCCACGTGTAGACCAGATAGTCAGTACTCAATGTGACGGGTGGTAAGACATGTCGCCATTTACAAGCACTAACTATTACCTGTTCGGGGAACAGGTAGGTTTCCTCACGATGTTTTTCCTCACCGTAGTATTCGATGCATTTTGTAAATGAATTTTTATTATTATTCTGAAATTGAAAGTTTTTTTCACATTTATAATAAGTCAGTTGTGTTAGTCTAGGATGTAAAAAGAATGATTCTTAGATACCGTTCTTCCTGACATATTGTAGGAGGCGATTAAGGGACTAGGGGTAAATGGAATCTATTGACTGATGAGATAGCAACCTGTCACTAATTTTCCTTATGACATTGCAATCCTAATATTCATGAAAAAAGTGTCCTAAAAGATGTGAAGATAACAAAGTTATGTTATATGAAACATTGGTGATATGTCGCTAGCCAATCGCCCAATTTATTCCATTTCACCTAGTTTCTTAATCACCTTCAAGCTGTGACGAACGGCAGCTAGTTAGCATTCATCTTACGTCCCAGACTAGCACGGGAATACTGTATATGTATCTTTGTATATTGATGTTTTCCCATTAAGAATTGTCAAATAATGGAATGTCAACGATTTTATTTGTAAATATGACAAAGTGGCATTGTTTGAAGAATGTAAGTGTAAATGAAAATTACCGATGTTTGGAGTTTTGTCGGTTTTGACTCACGAAAGGATGTTTTGATGGATGCTATTGAAGTTTATAAATATACAAACGATCTCCAAAGACTGATATTATAGACTATTGAGTTTTTAAACGCATTTAAACACAGTAAAACTATGTATTTATATAGTAGTAAGCTTGGCTGGGGGTCGGCCATCACATATTGATGTCCCCGAATTCTAATGTGATTTGTAGCGTATTGTGTACGAGTTAGAAAACCCTAATATTATATTTTCCTATGTAACCCTATGATCATAATGCAATTTTTCGGATAAATACCTGTATATAATTACGTACTCAGTAACTTCATGACCTTACACTATTAGTTAAGTAAGCAGCTGAGAACCTTTTTTCTCTTTATTTTTTGAATAAAAGAGCTGAGCTTATTCTTAATGTAACTCTACATACATGTTATCAATAACCTCGTAAAATGAATTGAAATTTTCAATAGATAATCAATAATACAACAAATGATTCTGTTCTAATTGAATCAACCGTCGCCTTTATCTTATTATAAACCAGTTAAACTGAGGCATCGTTAGACACAATATTCACAAAGTAGGCGTGATGCTCTTGAAATGCCCAATAAGGTCACGCGACCAACAAACGTATCATCTGGTCGCTTCCTAATAATTATAATGAGCATTGACACATTTGATTGAGTAGCGCCATCTTGAATTGATTCGTTAAATTACTTAATATGTATGATATGTATCAATGGCTAGTTATATAAGTAACCTGTCTTTATAGGTTAAATGTGATAATTATCTGCAGGTTTGATACTATTTGTTTTTGTTAGGTATCATGTTATATTCGTTAATGAAGCTTCCGGTTTTAGGCTATTAAAATTTATTTACATAACCACACATGAAGACCAGAAATCTAAAGAGTACATACGATAGTTGCTATATGTTAGTAAGGCGAGATAGGTTTGTCAGGATTTAGAAAATAAATGTTTTGTTTCATGTTTAAGAAATTTAAGAATAACTGGTATATAGGTTTTACTAAATCTTTACTAAATGCCCTGTGAGTTTTATTTCGATTGGCAAATATTTGAAAAATGGGCCCTCAATCCAGATGCACGATTATTCAAGGCGATCAATAGACACTGCATTGGAAAATAAACGCGTGTAATATATTTATGTATAAGCGATATTGTAGTATCCATAAAACTATTTGAGCTATAATTTAACCAGCTTTAAGCTACATATATTCCACGTTGAATTCGTGCAGATAATTGTTGGTTATTAACAAATAGTTCGAGTGTCTAACCGCTTCCTGATTAGCATAATATTTGCATATCGATTAATCTAAATGGGTACTTAATTTTATAGCCTTTAAATACATATACCTATATATCAACAAGCAGGCATGATGGATGTGGAGGTTAATGTTTAAAAAACAGGCTTTAGTAACTGTTAGACAACTTTTGAGAAAAGAATTATATGAGTCTGGACTTTTATAAGTCTAGATAAAATTCAAAAGTAATTTATTTCATAAGGTTGATTTTATAAATACATTTATGATCTTTCACATTCGAGTAGAATGTTATTCTTGTCAGGCACCCTCAAATACTATCATATACATCCTTATATCAATTTCTTTAGAGACAGCACTTCAGAGATAATAAACTATAATATTTCCTACGTCACTTTTTATCATTAATATTGGGGTTGTGATATCATATAAAACATTAGAGACAAATCGCTTACTTATCGCCTAGTAAATTCCATTTACACCTAGTCCCTAAGTGTTCTCTTGCAAACTGGAAAGAACGGCAGCTAGTTAGCATTCTTCTACATCCTAGACTAGCACGGAACTTGAATACTATAGACCCTTAGGGTAGTCAGAGGTTCAGGTGTCCATCTCCGCGATTGTTACGGTAGTAATTCTATGGCCACCTCGAAACCACGTGTTGAACAGATAGTCAGTACTCAATGTGACAAGTGGTAAGCCATGTCGCCATTTACAAGCACTGACTATTACCTGTTCGGGGAACAGGTAGGATTCCTCACGCTGTTTTCCCTAGTATAATGTTTGACCTATGAGTTTGGACATTTGTTGATGTCGACATGTTTATTCTCTTAGACATGACTGGGTAGCCATCATTAATCATGTCGGATATATTACTCAAAAGCGATGATAAATCGAAATGTCTGTCTGCTTATTTAATCTTGTACTTCATCATCAGTGGTGTAATTTGTCATCGGTCCCATTTTGGTTGTACGTAATGATATTAGGTACAAAGTATGTACTCTGTGCTCGTATTTTAAGTATATGAAATGGGGTTTGGTTTATGGATTTAGTTTACAAGTTCTTACTGTACATGGTATGGATAAATGTATGAGAAGTACATAACTGCAAATTTTAATTGTAATTAAAAAAAATTGTTTCTTTCAACAATTAAGAATACATTCGAATTTTGAATGACCATCGTCGTATGCAGTCAGCACTTAAAGTGTCATAAAATCTTCCAAGTCGCCGTATAGAGGCAGTGACTATCGTTTATTTCAAGGAACAGGTGGTTTTCTCATGATTTTTTCGCGATCTTCAAGGTTCTGTCCGAAAATTGAGTGTCAATGAAGCAATGGGTCAGATAGGGATCCATGATCTTTGCCTATTCCTCTACAGGTAAACGGCCGTGATTTGTACGTATGTATGTTTTCGCTTACCAAAGAACGTCAAAATTAATCTTGCTATAGTGTTTACCTAATTAGTTCTGATTCTTTCTAATTAATTCTCTTCGCTAATCTTCTCAGAAGGTTGAACTGATACAAATCTGAGAACTAGTTCGGATAACATATCACCTTATCGCACCCACTTGAAAATCAATCAAGAACTACTTGAGCCGTGAAAAGTATGCAATAAGTTATATTAGGATCCAGATTACCATATGTACTGATGCTTAATAATAAATTTAGAATGCTTGTCAATACCTTGAATAACAGTAGCTAAAAATATCTCAACACATCAAAACATATAATTCAAGTGCGTTAATCCTTAAGAAGATACAATTATATCTCCTTGATTATAAATAAGTGAAATTGATACACTTAAGCCTTTACAAATTGAAAATGTATTTAGGCAATTGTAAAAGGTATGTAAAGTTGTAGAGCTTGATATGAGCTTTGCAAGTACAAATCCTTTTGGGATATAGAGGCTTAAGTAACTATGATTGTATCTCTTTAAAATCAGTCTTTGACCACTCGATTATCATTAACTACTTACCTAATTATTACTAAATAATAGAGGAATATATATATGTTTATTATGAGTCTAAATTAAGCCTTTAAGCTCAACGGAACACACAAAACCTAATGAGAACTAGTTTTAATTGTTACTCAGAGATGTTAAGGCGATAAATATAACAATTTGATTCGACAATGACATTGTTACACGACTTTTATTTACTAAGGTAGACTTAGCTTTCACATTCACTTAGATTGTCAGATAACCTGAAGTTAATTAAGTTGACAGCATTGATACGGATCGTAGTTGACAATGTGTAGATCTTGGAACGGGTTGATGTAATGCTTGGTTTCTTAACTGATCTTGTTTGTCATTGAAAAAGCACTTTACACTATGGGAACTATTCAAATGTTCTTTAAATTTTACTGACTATTGAATACTTGTACGCAACTGTGTCCTTAAAATTAAATACTCGGTAAACACACCCATTCACGTCTCGATTATGCAAAAGGATAGACAAAGATCGGTCCCTTAAACAAACGTAACTAATCTCTTTCGCTTCACTCTCATATTTTATTAACCGTCTCATACATGATCTCTACGCGCTATGTACACACACACTAAAATATTTTTACATCTAGATATTTACAGGAACATACTAAAATGTATCGACTTCTAGCTAGATAGTACGGAAGTTATATTAACATACGTTGGCTAACTATCAGTTGAGGAATAATAAATCAAATATGTAATTTTTAAGTAAGTTTTTTAATGTAATATAATATTAAACATTAACGAGTACATCCGAAATCATTAACACGTTGTCATAACGTTACTTCCGTAATTTGATTGAGTAATTTTGGCTTTAATTATTATTTTTTCTGCGAAATTGCATATAGATAACATAACATACGCTTCACGACTTTTGTATACACACTCCCTTTTTATTGTGACGGGGTAGTTAGTGGCTTGAGTGCCCATCTCCGAAATTTTTGAAAGCTTGTTAGCTATTCCAAGCCTGCAATTTACAGGATAGCCACCTTCAACATTTTAGGTAGTAAACCGTATCGCCGTATACAGGCACTGGCTATAACCTATCCCAAAGGATCCCATATACATAAATTATTATATTAGGTCTATGTAGTTTTATGACAGCGAACGTTGTATAACCGGAAGCGTTAAATATTTTAGCGCTGAATTTTAATTATATTGCGAATGACCTTTTCAAGGTCTATTTTTCGCAAAACCTGAATTCACTTATATCATTTTATTACTTTTATAGCTAATTTTGTTAGAACTTCTATTTGAAGCGTCATAAAATACTAAATAACTGATCAGGGAACATGATGTCAGAACCATAGAGTGTGAGACCATTTTTATACGAGTATACGTACTTATTCTGGACCTATATCTATATTCTGGGGTATATGGAATCTACTGGCTGATAGACTAGCAACCTATCACCAATATTCCACATTACATCACCCTAACCAATATTCTTGCTAAAAGTGATCTAGGAGATATATTATCTCCTAGTTTCTGTCCTCCCCGAAAGGGATTAAAGGACTTGAATATATATGTTTGTATTCATTTACTCTATATACATACTAGTATATCCAACAAAAATGTTAGTAATGAACGTCACGATGATTACCTATTAAGCTTGAATATCTATTGCATGATCTGAATTCCCTTTAAAGGTTAGGTCGATCATTAAACGGAGTTAGGTTTACTATACACTTGTAAAAACTAAACTATTTAATATATATGACGACCTCCGTGGCGCGATCGGTTAGACACCTGAACGCTAATCGTGAGGTCCCGAGTTCGATTCCCGGTGGAGGCAGAGTTAAGAACTACGCTTTTCTACTGTTTTCTAGTCTGGTAGTTGATTATATGGATATGATATATATATATATATATATATGTATTTATCTATATATAATATGTACACATTTCTTAAATATACGTTGACTAGTACCCTTAACACAAGTCTTAAATTTACTTACCGAGGGGCTAGTTCAATTGGTGTAATAATGTCCAAATATTATTATTATTAATATATGTATACATTTACGTATATACATATACATAACCGTCCTCTAATCCCTTTCGGGTTGGTCAGAATTTAGAGACGTAAAAACATCTTCTTGGTCACATATTAGTATGTGTATTGGGGTTGTGATGTTATGTGGAGCATTTGTGACAGGTTTCTAGCTCATCGCCCAATAGATTCCATATAGATCATAGTACGTTAGTAGCCTCCTTAGTTTTCATTCTTTTGTGTTTCTTTTGTATTCAAATTTTTTACGTCAGATTGTTGATAAAACTCAATCGTTTATTACGCATGTATGAGAAGGTGTAAGCATGTCAAAACGGTGAAATGGTTTGACAAAATATGGGGAACAGTGATATTTGAATTTGAAACGTGAGTAATATCAATATACCATTAATATCACCGTGTAAAATTAGTTCAAATCTATATTTCACTAACTTAATTTTTTTTATTGACGTTGCTTAGAAAAAAAATTTTTATCCTATTTTGTGTAGCATTGAAAGATACTGAAATAATCAGTTAAATCTGATGTCATACATATATTCGTATTCTATTTACATTATAACAGTAACTTCTATTTTCTCATTTTATTCCGTTGTTTATTTGATATAACATATAGCTGTTTCAACCTCAAAGTTCACATCAGTGATGCATATTGACTAGAGCAAAGTGAACAAGGTCGTTAAGCAAAAGTATCTCATCACATATGTATGTAGAACGAATGCAAAATAGATTTGTATGTTAAAAATATATATGTTTTTAATCCTTTATAATATAATGCCAGCCGTTATATATAAATAGATGTTATACATACATCACGGTCGTCTGTATTCAGAAGGGTACGCAGATATGTGATTCATTTGTCTGTATTTCTACAACTAACTAATTGATATGACAACATTTTCTGTGCAAATGTTTTTTTTTTACTTTCAATAAGTGATTTTATAATCCTCATGTTGAATAAAAAGCATATCATATGTATAATAATATGTACGCTTAAAACACGAGTTGCTGATGTTAGTAGTAATCTTCATTATATATCGTGTGCCATATTTTACATTTTTAATCTTATGTTTTTCTTTTACAGAAATTTATTATGAAAAGCAAAGATACGATGGCTGGTTCAATAACAGAGCTTCTCCAGATTGGGGATCAGTTGGTAAGTGTTTTCAGTCTATCACTACATAGTATAAAACAAAGTCGCTTTCTTTGTCACTATGTCCTTTTGTATGCTTAAATCATTTAAAACTACGCAACGCATTTCGATGCGGTTTTTTTAATAGATAGAGTGATTCAAGAGGAAGGTTTATATGTATAATAACATACATTAAATAGTGGAGTAGGCTATATATTTTATACCCGTGCGAAGCTGGAGCGGGTCGCTAGTAGTCAATATAAAAAACCCTAAACCTTAGTAATAAAATGTATGAATATTCGAGTAAAAGTAATATGATATATTCCTAATGTTATTGTACTCGTTGAATTAGCATCTTATTCCATATTCTGTTCGGAATCATGTATTACGAAATTGAATTTATTGCAAAATATAATTAAAACTCGTGTGTCTTATATATTTAGGCTATAAAAATAAACTCTTATATAAAACCCAGTTAAAACTGATAAACTGTTAAATATCTTTTATATAGGAGTAAAACTTTTAACGTTTGTTTTTAGCATATTAAAGGAACTCTAACTCGATTAGCTCACAAACGCTTGATTAGTTAGCTCAAACTAAATCTCAATTATGTCTGCTTAACGAAGCAAACACTTAAAAGAGCATGGACAAAACTTTCACATGTAACATTGATATTTAATAAACATGTCACTAAGTATTAGTGTCATTAATATAAGCAAGGATTGCAATGTTTAAGACTGGCTCTAGTTTTTAAACATTATGTCGATAAGATTGATATATATTCGGTGTAGCTCAGTTGTTTGGAGGTTGACTCTGTATCAGAAGGTACAAGGTTCAAATCCCGCCTGAGCATGCATGTATGTACCATACCATATACTACATGTACCAATGGAAATGAAATTTATTTGAATTAAAACATACAAGTCTATAATAATCTTGAAGTAGCCTGTCCCAAAGATAAAAGTCACAATAAAATTGTGCAATGAATTCATTCTAGTCGTACCCATGTTTATGTTGACGTTATGTGCCGGTCAATAGATATCATTTCTACCATTAATCATACATCACTTGAATAGCTTATAAACCTTGCTCTTGTTATATAAAAAAGCAGTTTTTGCTCGCACTAGTAATTAGTACAGGTGTGCATAATAAGTTAATAACTTGTATATATTGAATTAATAATAATGTTTATTGATACATATTTCAAAGATTACAGACGAATACCACCTTCTGGGTCTAAACTAGGCACTTGCCTGTATCTTAGATCTCAGTGCTTCTTTGTACAAACTTATAAAGAGAAATTATACAATGAAATAAGATAAATTAGTAAAATTTATACTTTTAAGAGATTGAGAAGTATGTATTAGAGTATGTTTATGTATGTTGGGGGTGTGTGTGTGAGAGTGTGTGTGTGTGTGTGAGTGTGTGTGTGTTCTGAGTGTGTAGGGTAGGCGTACAGGTGCTTAAGTTAATTTGCCTGTATGAGTATGAATTATTAATGTAAAGGGAAAAATTAAACGTAGGTGGACAATTAAGATCATTTGTAAGAATGCGACGTAAAATGCGTGGATTGTATAATCGACTTTATAGATTTTTATTTTCTATAGATATTATTCAATAGCTTACAATGAATGCATTATTAATTACAATAGCATTCCTTTACGACTATATTCACATAAAAAAATAAAATTAACACCTTAATGCAACTACATTACAGATTTATATCCTACACATAATACTTTCAAATCACAATGAGGGAAAACATAGTGAGGAACCCTGCCTATCCGTCAGGATAACCAGTGCCTCTATATAACGATACATTCCAATACCTATCATATTGGGGCTGTACTTACTTACTTATTTCCTGTTATCCCTATTATTGGGGCTGTGAATCTAGCAAAACGCGGGCTTTGAGCGGCTCATACCTAAAATGACTAAAACTTTGGAAATGGGCACTCAAGCTTCTGATTAGCCCGCCACAATAAAAAAGGATAGTGTCACATACTATGATTTTGAAAAACTTATGATTAACGTAATCATAGTCCGCACTGTCATGAAACTAAACACTCGCAATTCTTTATTCTTACAAAGATTTTAATATGCAAATCTTACTACTTCTTATTACACTTAAACTCGTATTCTCTATGTAAGTCAAGCATTCATTTATCCTACAACATGTCGCACATATTCACGTGGGTTCAGAGATGCATGTATTCTATTAATCATCGAATTAGAGTAGCAATCGGCCTTGTCTTACTTAAGCGACACAAATGTGCTCATAGCTACACAGTTATGTATCTATTACAGAGGCTCATGATATATTTATCACTTATTATGTGTAAATGGCGATAAATTAGATCCCGACACGACTGCAAATAGTTGTCATATCTGATAGCGTAATTCTGTAATTGAGTGAGAAATAGTCTTTTTTGTATCTGTAGCTTTATAAGCCTATGTTTTCATGACAATTATATATTTATACTGTAATCTAAAAAATAAAATAGAAAAAATATACTTGTAGACTATAAGTATAAGTAAGACTATACTATAAGTATGCTTTTTGCGACGTATCTTAAAAATACACAACACGTTCGTAAGTAAAAGACATCAACGCTTTAAAGAAGATCGTGATTCATTGATCTGAAATTTGAAAGAACAAAATTATAGTAAAATTACATTAGAAATCTTTAATTTGATTATATCTGACCTGCTAAAATTATACCATTATTTACCTTTGTGCTTTTATTTAATTGTCTCAGTTTCTGTAAAGAAAGATTCTGAAAGAACGTAATGCCACTAATGGTATTGGCATATAAATTAAAACACAGGCAGATTATTAAAAAATAAGTACATGTGTCTAAAAAATCACCCCAAAAAAACAAAAAAATACCCTACATATTGCCTTTGACGACATGCTTCAACAAACGACAGTCTACTACAATCTCTTCAAGGCATAATATGTTACAAGTCTTAACTCTGTCAAGTACAATAAGTCTCTTAACTCAGATATCTAGGCACACATATTTCAAATCTATTATACCAAGAAACATGAACAGAACGGCCGTGTACTAAAAATTAGTTTTATGTGTATTATTGAAGGGCGTTCGTTGCACAACATTTTTAAATTGCGCTTCAAATCAAACGCTTCAACCAACGTCACATGATCTCTAAGAACAAGAACATTAAATACCTTAATAGTTCAAGCTGTAAGTGGTGTGTGCATGAAGGTTACAATAACGATTTGTAACACTTTATATGTATGAGACTATTGATGGCTGATCTATATAGTGTATGAAAGCTATGTTCCATATGACATTACAAACCTAATATTTATGCTATAAAGTGACCTGGGAGATATAATGGGATTAATAAACAAGTCTATGGTTCTGTCCTCCCCGAATGGGATTAAAAGATGTGAATTCATATGTATGTATGAGAAGCTATGTTATATGATGGCTGATCTATATATAAATGTATGAATAGATATGTATGAAAAAATGTCATTAGGAGAAATTACTTTTCTTGTATATCAAATTCTTATTATATAAATGTAAATTCGTTATGGTATTTTTTCCAATTGTAACAAAATTTCTTTTTGATATGCACATCTTGATATAAATTCGGTATATAGTTGTGTGTATAAGTATCTGAATAAACCTGAAATTATTTACCTAAGCAGAGTAGTAACGATTTAGTCTTTTAAAGACTTAAGTCACAATGTACCCAGCTTATACGACTCGATTTATTCCGCAATGTCAATACTATGATTTCGTAACTTTCCTATAGAGAGGCAAACATAAATAGAGAATGACTCGATGATTTTTAAATACACATTCTGCGCACCATACTCCATTATTCCACGACTATTATAAACATAAGAAAATCGCCACATAAACCACTAAATACAAAAAGGATTAACAACTAAATTTATTATGTGATTAGAATCTTATAGACTTTACACTAATATTTATTATTTTCCTACAGGCAGTCGTCTTAACAGAAAAATCCCGGCTGCCTATGCCGATGGGGTATACATGATGGCAGGACCGGACAGGCCAGGAGCCAGAACCCTGTCAAAGCTCTTCATGAGAGGTCAGGATGGACTGCCTTCGATCGCTAATAGGACTGCTTTGTTGGCTTTTTTCGGTAAGTACGATGTATAATATAAACCATATGATTAGGGCATCGAGAACTTATAAATTTATGTTTATACGACAAATGTTGTTTGGTTACCTTTGAGCATTATGAACGGTGTATTGGTCGTGATGTTGTTTCAATTTTATAATGTAAAAGCTTGGACCCAAGTCTAATAATGTGTTTTAGTACAAATGCAGTACAATATCATTAAAATTTATTTTTAAAGCGTAATTTGACACTTCTGCTAATGCAGTACCAACTTCACACTATTGCTGATTTGATATTGAACTGATATTTTACAAAAAGCATTAATTGCCCCAGCTCTGGATCTTTGGTAACACTAGCTTATTGATATATAAAAAAGTATTCAAAAAGAAAGTACTCTAATGATGTTTAAAAGCCACGTCTCGGTAAACATAGTGTAAGATGCCCCCTGCTAGGTGGACCGATGACCTAAAAAGGTCGCTGGTAGAGTGCTTGACGAGGGCCACGAATGTCGTGTTTTGAGGCGCACTCTTGGGGAGACCTTTGTCCAGGGGACTGATGGAGACTGATTGATTGTTTGATAATGATATTTATGGTTACTCGCTTCACGATCTACATGTGTTCTTTTGCATACTCTCATTTATTCATTATCGTTTCTTCTTGTGTCAATCTAAAACATAAAATCATTTAACAAAACAAAATTATGCACCCAAATCTTCCAGTACATGTTACATGGTTTAAAGATTTGAGTAGCTTAGCTTTTAGTAGAGACACTTAAATAGAATTCAACCTAGTCTAGTTTGGAGCATTCTTCTCTCAGAGAATTAGCATAACTATTGAGAGGGGGAATGCTAACAGTGTCTTGGAAAACCTACCACCCTCTGACAGCAATGACTATAAAAATATTTTTTATATAATTTAAAATTTATTTCTACTTTAAGTTTATAGTTTTAATTTGTTTACCCATGATTACTGTATAATAAATACAAAAAACAAACGCACTCACGACCATTAACCCTTGCGGAGTAGTCAGAGGTTCAGGTTTCCATCTCCGCAATTGCGAAGGTAGTAATTCTATGGACACCTCGAACCCACGTGTTGACCAGATAGTCAGTACTCAATGTGACAGGTGGTCAGCCATGTCGCCATTTGCAAGCACTAACTATTACCTGTTCGACGAATTTAATAAATACCTAGTCTAACCAATACTTATCTTTAACAGGTCAAATAGTTACAGGCGAGATAGTGATGGCTTCTGAATCTGGGTGCCCAATCGAACATCATCGAATACCAGTGGATCAGTGTGATCATATGTATGATCCTGAGTGCAAAGGGACAAGATATATGCCTTTCTTACGAGCTGCTTACGATAAGAGTACTGGTCAAAGTCCGAATAGTCCTAGAGAACAAGTAAGTTTACTTTATTATTAACTAGCGACCTGCTCCGGCTGCGCACGAGTATAATTGCTTTATAGCCTACTCCACTATTTAATGGATGTTATTATACATATAAACCTTCCTCTTGAATCATTCTATCTATTAAAAAAAACGCATCAAAATCCGTTGCGTAGTTTCAAAGATTTAAGCATACAAAGGGACATAGGGACAGAGAAAGCGACTTTGTTTTATACTATGTAGTGATACTTACATATTATGTTCCACCGATTAAAGTGACATAAATCCTTAATTTTCAAACAAAAATCTGTTTCACTGCTTATGATATATCATTTCGCAGTGATAATACTAAGTGTTGCATCTTATTGATGTCATAGAGAAACACAATGCGAATAGTTTAAGTTACGAATGTAATACACCAACTATGTCAAATAACTCTTTTTAAAACATCTTATATTGAAAAATTGTTGGCAACATTTTAATATCAGACAAGACGGGTGTATGCAGCGTGAAGAATAGAAGAGCATGTATAAGAAGGTTAATGTTTGTGAGTAAAGCATGTCAGGATCGTTCCAGGTGGCGCTCGATAGTCTCTGCCATACACTTAGACATGTAGAGGCGTGAAATTACATGTGTGTGTATGTATGTAATATCACTGATTTCATTGTAGGCGACTATCATTAACAAAAGCATTTATTATTCAGCTGTTCAAAAGTTGACTAGTCATCATGCTAATTCACTCCCAAGCATATACAACAGGGTGACATGCTTTTGTCATGTATACTATCTGTTGCAACTTCGTTTTAAACGTTTGTACTATTTCGTCACAATGCTTAGTCATGTCAAAGTTGTGACTCATAGTATGAAAATCAAGGCGATTGCTACCAGTCAGTATTTAACACTTTCATTGCATGTGCTTCGCATACTGTATGTAATTCTGTCTACATATCTTACATGTTACAATGCTATCGATATTTATTAGTATTTTATGGCATTAAGAATAAGGGAACGTATTTTTTTCTGCCACTTTTCTTTTGAAATAAAAAAACATGTTAAATCTTTAATCATGTTAAAAAACTTAAAACACTAACAAAAACTTAAACTTATCGTATTTTATTTAAAGAAGCCCTATTTCTATTGTTACATAATGCTTAATATATTGAGTTACCTATATACCTAGATCTTCATTTAGTTAAATAAATATTCAATTAATTCATTCCATTCAAAATGTTCATCAAACTCTAATCAATTCCTTGAAACTTTAACATTTAAATACATTCCATACGAATGCCATTTAATTAAAATCTAATTCAATTAACGTGACATTTAATCGCATACCAAGACCGCACACATAATTTAGCAATCCGTTTCACATAAATAGCATTTAGCTATATTCATTTGCGAATATCGTAATTACCTACTTCTTACCTAACTACCTACCAACCTACTACCCTTTTATGGCTGGTAGTCAACTAGTTTTAATCAAACCATTTCTCTATGTCGTTTGATTAGAAATATCAAAAGACCACACGCCGCCGCATTGATCTGTGCTAGTGTAGGACGTAAAAAGAATGTAAAATAGCTGCCGTTCTTACCGATATGTTGGTTTAGTGGGCTTAGGGATTAAGGGTAAATAAACTATATTGTAACGTAGTGTAGGACGCCCCCCTGCCAGATGGACCGATGACCTGAAAGAGGTCGCTGGTAGAGATTGGCTGAGGGCCACGAGTGAACGTGTTTTGTGGCGTTACTTTGGGGAGGCCTACGTCCAGCAGTGGACTGTCATAGGCTGATTGATTGATTGAACTATATTGGGCGATGGGATATCAAGCTGTCATCAATGTTCCATACATGAATTCAAGCCTCTACGTCGCCAAAGTTATAGATAGAGATGATCGTTCGCCACCTGGAATGATCCTGACTAATCTCTCTAAATCAATGAATCAAATAACAGTGACCTAAGAGATTTTATGCATTTGAAGGTTTGACTTCCCCGAAAGGGCGCGTGAATGTAAATTTATGTACTTAAAAGCTCCTTTAATGGATTGTAGTAACTAGTTTCAATCAAACTGTTTTCTGTATGTCATTTGATTAGACACATAATTATTATTTAATGATAAGACCCCACGCGATTGCTTTTAAGGCATGTAGTTCAGAGGTATGTTCTTACAGATAATAACTAGACCCATACTTATATACACCATATGTATGTTTGAATCAGATACTATAGGTTTTTGCCTTAGACGTGTTTGTCGTAAGAATAGTTAAGCATTATGAGTTGATTGTGTATTATGGTTTTTAATTCGAATTAAATAACATTAACATCAATCTAACTTTGTTTTACTATGTGACAAATAGATACCGTTCTTCCGTTTCATATTATAGTATTAATTTTCCGTATTAATGTCATCGCAACCCTAAACCTTAAACTAATGCTAAAGCTGGGCTTTCTTTCTTTTTTCTGAATTCAAAATATCGTTTTTCTGAAATTCTGCTCATGGAAGGGATTAAAGGTCGTCGATATATACGTGTGTAAATAAATACTTCCTTCATTTTCAAAAGACTTAAGGACGTCATAAACACTTTATTTTGTATCCCTCATTCTTCCCTACATATCCCCTATTGCGCGAAGGGCTAGTAACTCATGTTTCCTACGCTATTACAACCGCAATATTCATGCAAAAAATTGACTTAAATTGATATAAAAGTTCTCGTGTCTCCTAGGTTCTGCTCACCCAGAAAGGCAGTAAATAACATGAATGTATAAACATACATACATACACATCACGCCTGATTCCCTGTAGAGGGGTAGGCAGAGATCACGGATCCCCATTTGTTCTGATCCTGACAGACCACTTTCGCTTCATTGACATTCATACATCCTCTCATACACTCTCGGCGGTTATAGGTAATGTATATGTTTTTATTTTGTTCCAGAGCAACCAAATAACCTCATGGATCGATGGTAGTTTCGTGTACAGCACGAGCGAAGCCTGGGTGAATGCAATGAGGTCATTTCAGGTGCCACTAGCAGCTGCGACTGCCTCCTTACGTACATTTACTGGTTTACGAACATACACACATCATAGTTTTAAGAGATTCGTGTTTTATACTCATGATTAATAACTAACGGGACTTGTCGCGTATGTTTTTATATAAGAAAGTTACCTTTATTAACCCGACGTTTCGGCTACGTTGCAGCAGCCATAGTCACGGGTCTGACAAACATACGCAAAAAGTTCCGTTAGTCATTAATCATGGATACACACTCATTCACAAAATGTGATCATACACACGAAATTGTTACGTAGTTTTATAAAACATACACGTATAAAAGCATGAAAATATGGTCATTTACTGGTTTACGAACATACACACATCATTCACAAAATGTGATCATATACACAAAATCGTTTCGTAGTTTTATAAAGCATACATATTTAAAAGTAAAGCATACATATTTCGAAGTGGCCATAGAATTACTACCTTCGCAATTGCGGAGATGGACTCCGGAACCTCTGACTACCCCGTAAGGGTTAATGGTCGTGAACGCGTACGTTTTTTTTATATTTAAAAGCATGAAAATATGGTCATTTACTGTTTTACGAACATGCACACATCATTCACAAAATGGGATCATACATATAAAATCGTTATGTAGTTTTATATAACCTGTACAAGAACAACAAAAGCATGAAAATATGGTATGTGTACTTAGCTACAAGTTTTAAGGTTTATTTAGATAAATTACAATTAAACGAAAAAAAATTTCAAAATTGCTTGTGTCTCAATATAAAATAACAAATGGTTAAAATTGACAAAGTAACATTTTTTTATTGTCTTTGAAGTCTATCTTAACACCATTATATTTAACCATTGTTGTATTCAAAATTTTAATAATGAAATGACGTAAATTTTTTGTATCAATCAAATAACTAAAATTCTTTGATTCTGTATTGTAATAAAAAAAAACAAATCTTTAAATACATTTTTTCTACATTGAGTTACAGATACACTATTAACTTATATCGTTAACTAAAACACAGTTTCATGTATTTTCTCAACCAATTTCTAACATTTGGGACGTAATAAGATGCTAACTAGCTGCCGTTCTAGGCGATTAAGGGACCAGGGGTAAATAAATCGGCGATAGGCTAGCAACCTGTCACCAATTTTCCATTATGATATGCTTAAAAGTGACTTAGGAGTTATATCTCCGAGGTTCAGTCCACCCCGAAAGGGATTTAAGGACGTGAATGTATACGTATGTTGTTCAATCCACAGAATGGGACGTTAGCGAGTGAAGGAGGTATGCCGATGAGGAACACGAAACGAGTCCCTCTGTTCAACAACCCAGCGCCTCATTACATGAGAATGCTTAGTCCTGAAAGATTGTACTGTAAGTATTTTAATTCTTGTAGACATACGGCGTGTTTCATTTATATTCATTTTACAAGAAAAACGAGAAACAGTTAAACCGTAATTGTCATTGCAACATGGCCGAAACGTCGGGTAACAAAGGTAATACTTTGTATATAATATATACGCGATAGATCCCGTTTATCTTGTAAAATGGATAGTTTTGGTCACGACTATGTTAAGTAAGCTTAATTATAAAACTATTGACAATCTAGTATATAGGGTGCGTATTAAACTATACGCTGATTTAGAAGGTGCGATGTTTAACATCTTGTCAATTGAAGAAACACGGCTTTTATTTTTATTGACTACATGAGACCGGGTCGAATTACGATATCATTAAATAAAGATATAATATACCTTTATATGACCCGGCGTTTCAACTTAATTGCATAAGCCGTGGTCACGGGAAGACTGGTGTCTCAGCTAATGACTGTCTACCCTTACGACTTAAATATTTATAAAAATGATTGTATTTTTTTTAAGAGACAGTGTTAGATTGGAATGAATAGAATTTTTCGAGCTCTTTTAACTCAGGCCTGTTTTTAAAGGGTAATAAGAGCAATTAAGTAACAATAACAGTAATTTATCAGAAATGGCGTAACTGTAACATTTAAATTTCGAAGAAAGTGCTTTAGCTTTTTTTAACAACAGAATTTCTAAAAACAGAAAAGGTTTACCCATTCGTATTATAGACTCAAATTGGATATCATACAAACATTACATTATTTACATTTGAAACAATACCTTCTTTGCCCCAGTACTTGGCGACCCGCGAACGAACCAAAATCCAGGGATGGTGACTTTTGGGATCCTGCTGCTCCGATGGCACAACGTAGTCGCTGCCAGGGTCCACAGAGAGCATCCAGATTGGAGTGACGAACAGCTGTTTCAGAGGGCCAGGCGGATTGTCATTGCTAGTTTACAGGTGAGTAGGTCATGATTCAATTTCTCTTTATTTAATTTGTATACAATTATTGATTTGTTGAGCCCTTCCTTTTAAGAAGAGCTCGCTCTTATGATCGCGTATGATTGAAAGGAATATGTAGATATCTAAACGTTCGTAAATGTTATAAAATAT